>OX123185.2:82491342-82891283 GCA_944739405.2 Euclidia mi | reverse complement strand
GTTATGGTTATCTAAATTTCGTCCAAAAACAATCAAATCATCAAGATACACAAAACATTTATCAAAAGTAAGGCCAGACATAGCTATTGTCATCACACTACTAAAAGCACGTGGAGAAATTTTTAAACCCATTGGTAAGCGTTTCATTTGGAACTGTCCTGAATTTGTGCAAAATGCTGTACACTTTCTGCTTGAAGGTTCTAATGAAACTTGATAGTAACCAGAATGTAAATCAAGATGGCTAAATAAAACTGCACCAGAAAGCGAATTTAAAATTTCAGTGATATTTGGTAGTGGAAACTTATCATCTTGAACTTTCTCGTTAAGTTTGCGATAATCTACTACTAATCTCACGATAAGATATTGTGATTTTTGCGTGAATCTTGATTAGATGGCCACTAAATACGTTAAAATTAAAAAGTGTAAAAATGGAATGGAATGATATTGAATGAGATGGTACTGTTTTGCTTCGAAGTTGTGAAAAAATATAAAATACATATTTGTGAAAAGTAACCTTTTCAGCGGCAGCGATGAATAGTGACATAGCTTAACCCTTAAGATTATTTACCTTTATTTTAAAACAATACTGCGATATAACTCTCTACTCAAATATTAGTAAGAAGAGTACTGGCCTCTCAAAAAACCTCGAAGCATTGTATCTGTACTTGTTTTGTTGTGATGAGAGCCAAAGCCCAGACCAACAACTTTTCCAAAACTCTCCCAGTTATATTGTAATAAAATATCTCATTGTTTAAATCTCATACATATAAATCTGACGTTATTGTAACAATGCCAAACACCGTCTCTTAAAATACCTGCATGAATAGCTTGTTGCAGATACAGGGTTTATTTGTGGTGTAGACTTAAGCAAAGTAGCTTCAAAACAATGCACTGTTGCTCGTTGCTTACTCTATGTATATGCCCTATGAACTTATGTATTTACTCAAATTGGAACTAAGGAATTAAAATTCTCTTTATAATGTAATTTTTCTCTCATGATCTTTGTCTTCCTTTTAAATAAGATGTAAATTAACAATATTTTATAATTATTTTCAATTATTTTCCTTAGGTCACAAAGCTTATGGAAGACAGTAGATTGAGTCTAAAGGGTTTTTTAAGACTACCTTTACTAGGAATTGTCCGTGTGGTGACGGATTAAAAATACGGAATGTCACCACCCCATATCATCCCATGGGCGTCGTAAGAGCCGACAGAGGGAGCACATTGTGCAGAGAACAGCACTGTAAGAGAAGGAAAACTTGATACAAACCCTATACCAACCCGTTTGGCCAGCGTGGTGTAGTAGACCAATTCCTCCTTTTAAAGGAGAGGCCAAGTCCAGCAGTGGACTGTTAAAGGCTGGTGATGATGATTACTATAAATATGTCATGTTTCGTGTGAGGCTTTACAAATATTCGCCAAACGGCATAAAAACCCAAACTGGAATCAGCCATTTGTAAATCACACAAAGAATTCTTTCGTTTCGGGATCAAACCTACAACACTCGACAGGCGCCGTCCATTAATCACGTGAGTCTCGATAGGTGGAAGGGTGATAGAAGTGTAGATAGATATTTCGTGTCCTTGTTTCTTCTTTGAAAGAACAATTTTCTTGACCCAGAAATGCTTATACGCATCATAAAAACAACGATCGTTCGTTCGATCGTGAGGGATTCAGAAAAGTCCTGTATTTAGATTTGCACCGGTTTCGGAATTCTGGTTTCTGCATTTTCTGAACCATTTCTGGAATTCTTTTTATTTACGATGCGAGATGCTTATATTTTGTAAGATCGAATTGCCAATAATTGCGAGTTAAGACTTAAATGAGCCAGCATAATTTTGAAATAGCGTTGTTATCGGTAATTAATAGTATGATGCATGATATTCTAATAATTATTTTATCATATCAAAATGGAGAACGTTGAGGGCGTCGGGACATGACGACCCCACCGCCCACTGGAGGAGTTACGCTGACGAGGAGATACTTGACATAGTATCTCCTCCAGCGCAAGCAGTAAACCGAAAGATGGTGGTAAAACCATCCGAACATGGCGGAAGTTAATCCCAAGATGGTAGATGGGCAGCAGCAAAACCCATTACACCGTGGTCATGGGAGATTTTAACGCGAAACTGTGCAAACGAGGCGGTGGTGAGCTGAGAGAGGGGCAATTTGGATATGGGCATCGGAATTCCCGGGGTCACTTGCTGGCTAGCTTTATGAAGAAGGAAGGACTCTATATAATGAATTCCTCCTTCAAGAAGCGAGAATGCTGCAAGTGGACCTTGGTAAGTCCAGACGGTGCCACCAAAAATGAGATTGATTTTATCATGTCGACGAAGAGGCAGATATTCAATGATGTCTCCGTGATCTAATCGGTTAAAGCGGGAAGCGATCACCGAATGGTAAGAGGCACATTGAATATCTGTACAAGCCTCGAACGGTCGAGGTTGATAAAGTCCACGCTCCGACCGGCACCGGTTCATATCCAGAACCCCGAGAGCTTTCAGCTCGAACTCAAGAACCGTTTCGAATGCCTGGGCGAATGCGTAGATGTGGACGAGTACAGTAACGGGATCGTAGATGCTGTCCATACAACAGGGGCTAAATTCTTTAAGCCCCAGAAGAGCAAGAGAATCAGCAAGATGTCGGGTCGGACCCTCGAGCTGTTAGAGGAAAGGCGCAAGATGGTTCTGATATCCTCTGACGACATGACGAAATATCGGCACCTCAACAGACAGATCTCTATGTCTCTGACTCGCGATCTCCGCCAATACAACACAAAATGTGTTCGTGAGGTGATCGAGCAGAATAAGGGATCCAAAGTGTTCCAGAGAGATAACTGACTGTCGAATGACTCCTGTGGTGTTGCTTGTGTCCATGGGTGGCGGTAATTGCTTACCATCAGGCGAACCGTCTGCTCGTTTGCCGCCTATTAACATAAAAAAGCTCTTGCAGGAGATCGAAAGGTTCTATGGACAGCTATACACGACTAGGCGACAACCCGTAAGTACTCCAGCGTCAGACCCTAGAGCTGGATTGACCTGACACTATACGGAAGATATCCCGGACTTCAGCGTGCACGAGATTAGTGTGGCTCTCAAACAGCTCAAAAACAACAAGGCACCGGGTGATGACGGAATTACGAGCGAGCTTCTGAAAGCCGGCGGTACACCCGCTATAGAAGCCCTTCGGAAGCTATTTAATTTCGTCATTCTCGAGGGTAAAACGCCACAGACGTGGCATAGAGGTGTGGTGGTGCTTTTCTTTAAAAAAGGAGATAAAACTCTCTTAAAAAACTACAGAACCATCTCACTTCTGAGCCACGTCTACAAGCTGTATTTGTGGTCCGGACCATGTTTTCATTGAGTCTATTTCCTTACATAATTCTTTCAAAAAGCTAGCATTATTTATATCTTTAATTATACAAATCTCTTTAATCTTTAACTTATTACAAAATGCACTCAACTTGTCACAATTTCGGCTCGCGTAAAATGTAACCTGAAGTTGAGATTAACATATATAATCTTTCTGTTTTATTCATTAGCAAAACATTCTTCTTTTAAGGATATCCTATTATCTTTTAAAAACTTATTCAAATCATCTCCTTTAATCAAAGTCATTTCTACAGAGTCTTTAGATTTCTTTAATATTGCCGCAACTCTTGGTTGATCAGACCTTGTCTCGACGGATTAGTAAGTAAATCTGTATCCTCTTTATTCTCATTATTTGCAAGATTTCTCTTTTGCGCTCTAGTCAAAACATTTACTACGTCATTATTCATACATTTCAATTCATCTGATGTTATCACTATCCTCGACAATGCGTCTGCAGCTACATTGTCTTTACCTTTCACATAAACTATTTCATAGTCATATTCCTCAAGTGTCAATCTTAATTTTAATAAACGACTACTAGGATTTTTCATTCCGAAAAGATATATTAACGGTTTATGGTCTGTTTCAATAGTAAAATGTTTACCGTAAAGGTATGGTCTAAAATATTTTACAGACCAAACAATGGCTAGCAACTCCTTATGAATTGTTGGGTAGTTCCTTACAGCCTTGTTTAACGGTCGACTCGCATATGCAATGGGTTTCATGGCTTTATTGCATAGAACTGATCCAATAGCTCTTTCTGAAGCATCCGTTTTTAATATGAATTTGCTATCATCTGAAAAATCAGGGTACTGCAAAATTGGTGGATTACTCATGAAATGTCTAAGTTGATCAAATGAATTTTGACACTCCTGGGACCAAATAAATGCTTCATTTTTTCTGCACAATCTATTTAGTGGTAATGTTATTTCTGCAAAGGAAGGGATAAACTTTCGGTAATAGTTACAGAAAGGAACAAAACGTTTTATATCGTCAGAATTTTGTTGCCGTGTGGTTGACGGCATAGAATACAAGTGTCACCACCCTCTATCTTCCCGTGGGTGTCGTAAGAGGCGACTTAGGGATAACACGATGCAAATACCATCTTTGCGTAGAGACGGAAAACTCGACATTAAACCCTATACGACTGCCTCGTTGGTCTCGCGGCATAAATGTGCGCGTGGGATCGGGAGGTCCCGGGTTCGATTCCTGGGTCGGGCAGTGTTATTGGGTTTTTCTGTCACGAAATTCTCAGTAGCAGTACGGAGTCTGGAAATGTGCCCGGTACGGCAATAGGCTCGCCCCTTATTACGTGGGACTAAAGTATATCTGGCGAAAAGTGGGTGTAGAAATACACCTCTGCCTACCCCTTCGGGGATAAAAGGCGTGACGATATGTATATATGTATGTATGTATGTAATTTTGTGGTACTGGGTAATTTAGTATGGCTTTAATTTTTTCAGGGTCTGGTGAGACACCTTGCGCAGATACAACATGACCTAGATATAACGGTTCTTTTTTTAAAAATTGACATTTAGCGGGATTTAATTTTAAATTTACCTTCCTCAATCTTTCGAAAATGTCTATAAGGTTACGGTTATGGTTATCTAAATTTCGTCCAAAAACAATCAAATCATCAAGATACACAAAACATTTATCAAAAGTAAGGCCAGACATAGCTATTGTCATCACACTACTAAAAGCACTTGGAGAAATTTTTAAACCCATTGGTAAGCGTTTCATTTGGAACTGTCCTGAATTTGTGCAAAATGCTGTACACTTTCTGCTTGAAGGTTCTAATGAAACTTGATAGTAACCAGAATGTAAATCAAGATGGCTAAATAAAACTGCACCAGAAAGCGAATTTAAAATTTCAGTGATATTTGGTAGTGGAAACTTATCATCTTGAACTTTCTCGTTAAGTTTGCGATAATCTACTACTAATCTCACGATAAGATATTGTGATTTTTGCGTGAATCTTGATTAGATGGCCACTAAATACGTTAAAATTAAAAAGTGTAAAAATGGAATGGAATGATACTGAATGAGATGGTACTGTTTTGCTTCGAAGTTGTGAAAAAATATAAAATACATATTTGTGAAAAGTAACCTTTTCAGCGGCGGCGATGAATAGTGACATAGCTTAACCCTTAAGATTATTTACCTTTATTTTAAAACAATACTGCGATATAACTTTCTACTCAAATATTAGTAAGAAGAGTACTGGCCTCTCAAAAAACCTCGAAGCATTGTATCTGTACTTGTTTTGTTGTGATGAGAGCCAAAGCCCAAACCAACAACTTTTCCAAAACTCTTCCAGTTATATTGTAATAAAATATCTCATTGTTTAAATCTCATACATATAAATCTGACGTTATTGTAACAATGCCAAACACCGTCTCTTAAAATACCTGCATGAATAGCTTGTTGCAGATACAGGGTTTATTTGTGGTGTAGACTTAAGCAAAGTAGCTTCAAAACAATGCACTGTTGCTCGTTGCTTACTCTATGTATATGCCCTATGAACTTATGTATTTACTCAAATTGGAACTAAGGAATTAAAATTCTCTTTATAATGTAATTTTTCTCTCATGATCTTTGTCTTCCTTTTAAATAAGATGTAAATTAACAATATTTTATAATTATTTTCAATTATTTTCCTTAGGTCACAAAGCTTATGGAAGACAGTAGATTGAGTCTAAAGGGTTTTTTAAGACTACCTTTACTAGGAATTGTCCGTGTGGTGACGGATTAAAAATACGGAATGTCACCACCCCATATCATCCCATGGGCGTCGTAAGAGCCGACAGAGGGAGCACATTGTGCAGAGAACAGCACTGTAAGAGAAGGAAAACTTGATACAAACCCTATACCAACCCGTTTGGCCAGCGTGGTGTAGTAGACCAATTCCTCCTTTCAAAGGAGAGGCCAAGTCCAGCAGTGGACTGTTAAAGGCTGGTGATGATGATTACTAGGAATATGTCATGTTTCGTGTGAGGCTTTACAAATATTCGCCAAACGGCATAAAAACCCAAACTGGAATCAGCCATTTGTAAATCACACAAAGAATTCTTTCGTTTCGGGATCAAACCTACAACACTCGACAGGCGCCGTCCATTAATCACGTGAGTCTCGATAGGTGGAAGGGTGATAGAAGTGTAGATAGATATTTCGTGTCCTTGTTTCTTCTTTGAAAGAACAATTTTCTTGACCCAGAAATGCTTATACGCATCATAAAAACAACGATCGTTCGTTCGATCGTGAGGGATTCAGAAAAGTCCTGTATTTAGATTTGCACCGGTTTCGGAATTCTGGTTTCTGCATTTTCTGAACCATTTCTGGAATTCTTTTTATTTACGATGCGAGATGCTTATATTTTGTAAGATCGAATTGCCAATAATTGCAAGTTAAGACTTTAATGAGCCAGCATAATTTTGAAATAGCGTTGTTATCGGTAATTAATAGTATGATGCATGATATTCTAATAATTATTTTATCATATCAAAATGGAGAACGTTGAGGGCGTCGGGACATGACGACCCCACCGCCCACTGGAGGAGTTACTCTGACGAGGAGATACTTGACATAGTATCTCCCCCAGCGCAAGCAGTAAACCGAAAGATGGTGGTAAAACCATCCGAACATGCCGGAAGTTAATCCCAAGATGGTAGATGGGCAGCAGCAAAACCCATTACACCGTGGTCATGGGAGATTTTAACGCGAAACTGTGCAAACGAGGCGGTGGTGAGCTGAGAGAGGGGCAATTTGGATATGGGCATCGGAATTCCCGGGGTCACTTGCTGGCTAGCTTAATGAAGAAGGAAGGACTCTATATAATGAATTCCTCCTTCAAGAAGCGAGAATGCCGCAAGTGGACCTTGGTAAGTCCAGACGGTGCCACCAAAAATGAGATTGATTTTATCATGTCGACGAAGAGGCAGATATTCAATGATGTCTCCGTGATCTAATCGGTTAAAGCGGGGAGCGATCACCGAATGGTAAGAGGCACATTGAATATCTGTACAAGCCTCGAACGGTCGAGGTTGATAAAGTCCACGCTCCGACCGGTACCGGTTCATATCCAGAACCCCGAGAGCTTTCAGCTCGAACTCAAGAACCGTTTCGAATGCCTGGGCGAATGCGTAGATGTGGACGAGTACAGTAACGGGATCGTAGATGCTGTCCATACAACAGGGGCTAAATTCTTTAAGCCCCAGAAGAGCAAGAGAATCAGCAAGATGTCGGGTCGGACCCTCGAGCTGTTAGAGGAAAGGCGCAAGATGGTTCTGATATCCTCTGACGACATGACGAAATATCGGCACCTCAACAGACAGATCTCTATGTCTCTGACTCGCGATCTCCGCCAATACAACACAAAATGTGTTCGTGAGGTGATCGAGCAGAATAAGGGATCCAAAGTGTTCCAGAGAGATAACTGACTGTCGAATGACTCCTGTGGTGTTGCTTGTGTCCATGGGTGGCGGTAATTGCTTACCATCAGGCGAACCGTCTGCTCGTTTGCCGCCTATTAACATAAAAAAGCTCTTGCAGGAGATCGAAAGGTTCTATGGACAGCTATACACGACTAGGCGACAACCCGTAAGTACTCCAGCGTCAGACCCTAGAGCTGGATTGACCTGACACTATACGGAAGATATCCCGGACTTCAGCGTGCACGAGATTAGTGTGGCTCTCAAACAGCTCAAAAACAACAAGGCACCGGGTGATGACGGAATTACGAGCGAGCTTCTGAAAGCCGGCGGTACACCCGCTATAGAAGCCCTTCGGAAGCTATTTAATTTCGTCATTCTCGAGGGTAAAACGCCACAGACGTGGCATAGAGGTGTGGTGGTGCTTTTCTTTAAAAAAGGAGATAAAACTCTCTTAAAAAACTACAGAACCATCTCACTTCTGAGCCACGTCTACAAGCTGTATTTGTGGTCCGGACCATGTTTTCATTGAGTCTATTTCCTTACATAATTCTTTCAAAAAGCTAGCATTATTTATATCTTTAATTATACAAATCTCTTTAATCTTTAACTTATTACAAAATGCACTCAACTTTGTCACAATTTCGGCTCGCGTAAAATGTATCCTGAAGTTGAGATTAACATATATAATCTTTCTGTTTTATTCATTAGCAAAACATTCTTCTTTTAAGGATATCCTATTATCTTTTAAAAACTTATTCAAATCATCTCCTTTAATCAAAGTCATTTCTACAGAGTCTTTAGATTTCTTTAATATTGCCGCAACTCTTGGTTGATCAGACCTTGTCTCGACGGATTAGTAAGTAAATCTGTATCCTCTTTATTCTCATTATTTGCAAGATTTCTCTTTTGCGCTCTAGTCAAAACATTTACTACGTCATTATTCATACATTTCAATTCATCTGATGTTATCACTATCCTCGACAATGCGTCTGCAGCTACATTGTCTTTACCTTTCACATAAACTATTTCATAGTCATATTCCTCAAGTGTCAATCTTAATTTTAATAAACGACTACTAGGATTTTTCATTCCGAAAAGATATATTAACGGTTTATGGTCTGTTTCAATAGTAAAATGTTTACCGTAAAGGTATGGTCTAAAATATTTTACAGACCAAACAATGGCTAGCAACTCCTTATGAATTGTTGGGTAGTTCCTTACAGCCTTGTTTAACGGTCGACTCGCATATGCAATGGGTTTCATGGCTTTATTGCATAGAACTGATCCAATAGCTCTTTCTGAAGCATCCGTTTTTAATATGAATTTGCTATCATCTGAAAAATCAGGGTACTGCAAAATTGGTGGATTACTTATGAAATGTCTAAGTAGATCAAATGAATTTTGACACTCCTGGGACCAAATAAATGCTTCATTTTTTCTGCACAATCTATTTAGTGGTAATGTTATTTCTGCAAAGGAAGGGATAAACTTTCGGTAATAGTTACAGAAAGGAACAAAACGTTTTATATCGTCAGAATTTTGTTGCCGTGTGGTTGACGGCATAGAATACAAGTGTCACCACCCTCTATCTTCCCGTGGGTGTCGTAAGAGGCGACTTAGGGATAACACGATGCAAATACCATCTTCGCGTAGAGACGGAAAACTCGACATTAAACCCTATACGACTGCCTCGTTGGTCTCGCGGCATAAATGTGCGCGTGGGATCGGGAGGTCCCGGGTTCGATTCCTGGGTCGGGCAGTGTTATTGGGTTTTTCTGTCACGAAATTCTCAGTAGCAGCACGGAGTCTGGAAATGTGCCCGGTACGGCAATAGGCTCGCCCCTTATTACGTGGGACTAAAGTATATCTGGCGAAAAGTGGGTGTAGAAATACACCTCTGCCTACCCCTTCGGGGATAAAAGGCGTGACGATATGTATATATGTATGTATGTATGTAATTTTGTGGTACTGGGTAATTTAGTATGGCTTTAATTTTTTCAGGGTCTGGTGAGACACCTTGCGCAGATACAACATGACCTAGATATAACGGTTCTTTTTTTAAAAATTGACATTTAGCGGGATTTAATTTTAAATTTACCTTCCTCAATCTTTCGAAAATGTCTATAAGGTTACGGTTATGGTTATCTAAATTTCGTCCAAAAACAATCAAATCATCAAGATACACAAAACATTTATCAAAAGTAAGGCCAGACATAGCTATTGTCATCACACTACTAAAAGCACTTGGAGAAATTTTTAAACCCATTGGTAAGCGTTTCATTTGGAACTGTCCTGAATTTGTGCAAAATGCTGTACACTTTCTGCTTGAAGGTTCTAATGAAACTTGATAGTAACCAGAATGTAAATCAAGATGGCTAAATAAAACTGCACCAGAAAGCGAATTTAAAATTTCAGTGATATTTGGTAGTGGAAACTTATCATCTTGAACTTTCTCGTTAAGTTTGCGATAATCTACTACTAATCTCACGATAAGATATTGTGATTTTTGCGTGAATCTTGATTAGATGGCCACTAAATACGTTAAAATTAAAAAGTGTAAAAATGGAATGGAATGATATTGAATGAGATGGTACTGTTTTGCTTCGAAGTTGTGAAAAAATATAAAATACATATTTGTGAAAAGTAACCTTTTCAGCGGCAGCGATGAATAGTGACATAGCTTAACCCTTAAGATTATTTACCTTTATTTTAAAACAATACTGCGATATAACTCTCTACTCAAATATTAGTAAGAAGAGTACTGGCCTCTCAAAAAACCTCGAAGCATTGTATCTGTACTTGTTTTGTTGTGATGAGAGCCAAAGCCCAGACCAACAACTTTTCCAAAACTCTCCCAGTTATATTGTAATAAAATATCTCATTGTTTAAATCTCATACATATAAATCTGACGTTATTGTAACAATGCCAAACACCGTCTCTTAAAATACCTGCATGAATAGCTTGTTGCAGATACAGGGTTTATTTGTGGTGTAGACTTAAGCAAAGTAGCTTCAAAACAATGCACTGTTGCTCGTTGCTTACTCTATGTATATGCCCTATGAACTTATGTATTTACTCAAATTGGAACTAAGGAATTAAAATTCTCTTTATAATGTAATTTTTCTCTCATGATCTTTGTCTTCCTTTTAAATAAGATGTAAATTAACAATATTTTATAATTATTTTCAATTATTTTCCTTAGGTCACAAAGCTTATGGAAGACAGTAGATTGAGTCTAAAGGGTTTTTTAAGACTACCTTTACTAGGAATTGTCCGTGTGGTGACGGATTAAAAATACGGAATGTCACCACCCCATATCATCCCATGGGCGTCGTAAGAGCCGACAGAGGGAGCACATTGTGCAGAGAACAGCACTGTAAGAGAAGGAAAACTTGATACAAACCCTATACCAACCCGTTTGGCCAGCGTGGTGTAGTAGACCAATTCCTCCTTTTAAAGGAGAGGCCAAGTCCAGCAGTGGACTGTTAAAGGCTGGTGATGATGATTACTATAAATATGTCATGTTTCGTGTGAGGCTTTACAAATATTCGCCAAACGGCATAAAAACCCAAACTGGAATCAGCCATTTGTAAATCACACAAAGAATTCTTTCGTTTCGGGATCAAACCTACAACACTCGACAGGCGCCGTCCATTAATCACGTGAGTCTCGATAGGTGGAAGGGTGATAGAAGTGTAGATAGATATTTCGTGTCCTTGTTTCTTCTTTGAAAGAACAATTTTCTTGACCCAGAAATGCTTATACGCATCATAAAAACAACGATCGTTCGTTCGATCGTGAGGGATTCAGAAAAGTCCTGTATTTAGATTTGCACCGGTTTCGGAATTCTGGTTTCTGCATTTTCTGAACCATTTCTGGAATTCTTTTTATTTACGATGCGAGATGCTTATATTTTGTAAGATCGAATTGCCAATAATTGCAAGTTAAGACTTTAATGAGCCAGCATAATTTTGAAATAGCGTTGTTATCGGTAATTAATAGTATGATGCATGATATTCTAATAATTATTTTATCATATCAAAATGGAGAACGTTGAGGGCGTCGGGACATGACGACCCCACCGCCCACTGGAGGAGTTACTCTGACGAGGAGATACTTGACATAGTATCTCCCCCAGCGCAAGCAGTAAACCGAAAGATGGTGGTAAAACCATCTGAACATGCCGGAAGTTAATCCCAAGATGGTAGATGGGCAGCAGCAAAACCCATTACACCGTGGTCATGGGAGATTTTAACGCGAAACTGTGCAAACGAGGCGGTGGTGAGCTGAGAGAGGGGCAATTTGGATATGGGCATCGGAATTCCCGGGGTCACTTGCTGGCTAGCTTTATGAAGAAGGAAGGACTCTATATAATGAATTCCTCCTTCAAGAAGCGAGAATGCCGCAAGTGGACCTTGGTAAGTCCAGACGGTGCCACCAAAAATGAGATTGATTTTATCATGTCGACGAAGAGGCAGATATTCAATGATGTCTCCGTGATCTAATCGGTTAAAGCGGGAAGCGATCACCGAATGGTAAGAGGCACATTGAATATCTGTACAAGCCTCGAACGGTCGAGGTTGATAAAGTCCACGCTCCGACCGGTACCGGTTCATATCCAGAACCCCGAGAGCTTTCAGCTCGAACTCAAGAACCGTTTCGAATGCCTGGGCGAATGCGTAGATGTGGACGAGTACAGTAACGGGATCGTAGATGCTGTCCATACAACAGGGGCTAAATTCTTTAAGCCCCAGAAGAGCAAGAGAATCAGCAAGATGTCGGGTCGGACCCTCGAGCTGTTAGAGGAAAGGCGCAAGATGGTTCTGATATCCTCTGACGACATGACGAAATATCGGCACCTCAACAGACAGATCTCTATGTCTCTGACTCGCGATCTCCGCCAATACAACACAAAATGTGTTCGTGAGGTGATCGAGCAGAATAAGGGATCCAAAGTGTTCCAGAGAGATAACTGACTGTCGAATGACTCCTGTGGTGTTGCTTGTGTCCATGGGTGGCGGTAATTGCTTACCATCAGGCGAACCGTCTGCTCGTTTGCCGCCTATTAACATAAAAAAGCTCTTGCAGGAGATCGAAAGGTTCTATGGACAGCTATACACGACTAGGCGACAACCCGTAAGTACTCCAGCGTCAGACCCTAGAGCTGGATTGACCTGACACTATACGGAAGATATCCCGGACTTCAGCGTGCACGAGATTAGTGTGGCTCTCAAACAGCTCAAAAACAACAAGGCACCGGGTGATGACGGAATTACGAGCGAGCTTCTGAAAGCCGGCGGTACACCCGCTATAGAAGCCCTTCGGAAGCTATTTAATTTCGTCATTCTCGAGGGTAAAACGCCACAGACGTGGCATAGAGGTGTGGTGGTGCTTTTCTTTAAAAAAGGAGATAAAACTCTCTTAAAAAACTACAGAACCATCTCACTTCTGAGCCACGTCTACAAGCTGTATTTGTGGTCCGGACCATGTTTTCATTGAGTCTATTTCCTTACATAATTCTTTCAAAAAGCTAGCATTATTTATATCTTTAATTATACAAATCTCTTTAATCTTTAACTTATTACAAAATGCACTCAACTTTGTCACAATTTCGGCTCGCGTAAAATGTAACCTGAAGTTGAGATTAACATATATAATCTTTCTGTTTTATTCATTAGCAAAACATTCTTCTTTTAAGGATATCCTATTATCTTTTAAAAACTTATTCAAATCATCTCCTTTAATCAAAGTCATTTCTACAGAGTCTTTAGATTTCTTTAATATTGCCGCAACTCTTGGTTGATCAGACCTTGTCTCGACGGATTAGTAAGTAAATCTGTATCCTCTTTATTCTCATTATTTGCAAGATTTCTCTTTTGCGCTCTAGTCAAAACATTTACTACGTCATTATTCATACATTTCAATTCATCTGATGTTATCACTATCCTCGACAATGCGTCTGCAGCTACATTGTCTTTACCTTTCACATAAACTATTTCATAGTCATATTCCTCAAGTGTCAATCTTAATTTTAATAAACGACTACTAGGATTTTTCATTCCGAAAAGATATATTAACGGTTTATGGTCTGTTTCAATAGTAAAATGTTTACCGTAAAGGTATGGTCTAAAATATTTTACAGACCAAACAATGGCTAGCAACTCCTTATGAATTGTTGGGTAGTTCCTTTCAGCCTTGTTTAACGGTCGACTCGCATATGCAATGGGTTTCATGGCTTTATTGCATAGAACTGATCCAGTAGCTCTTTCTGAAGCATCCGTTTTTAATATGAATTTGCTATCATCTGAAAAATCAGGGTACTGCAAAATTGGTGGATTACTCATGAAATGTCTAAGTTGATCAAATGAATTTTGACACTCCTGGGACCAAATAAATGCTTCATTTTTTCTGCACAATCTATTTAGTGGTAATGTTATTTCTGCAAAGGAAGGGATAAACTTTCGGTAATAGTTACAGAAAGGAACAAAACGTTTTATATCGTCAGAATTTTGTTGCCGTGTGGTTGACGGCATAGAATACAAGTGTCACCACCCTCTATCTTCCCGTGGGTGTCGTAAGAGGCGACTAAGGGATAACACGATGCAAATACCATCTTTGCGTAGAGACGGAAAACTCGACATTAAACCCTATACGACTGCCTCGTTGGTCTCGCAGCATAAATGTGCGCGTGGGATCGGGAGGTCCCGGGTTCGATTCCTGGGTCGGGCAGTGTTATTGGGTTTTCTGTCACGAAATTCTCAGTAGCAGCACGGAGTCTGGAAATGTGCCCGGTACGGCAATAGGCTCGCCCCTTATTACGTGGGACTAAAGTATATCTGGCGAAAAGTGGGTGTAGAAATACACCTCTGCCTACCCCTTCGGGGATAAAAGGCGTGACGATATGTATATATGTATGTATGTATGTAATTTTGTGGTACTGGGTAATTTAGTATGGCTTTAATTTTTTCAGGGTCTGGTGAGACACCTTGCGCAGATACAACATGACCTAGATATAACGGTTCTTTTGACGTGACAACGTCTTATAAATTGGTTTGCCGGGTGACACTTCAAGAAACTGCGTTACGCTCCGCTCACGTTATGCGCTCACAATGAGAGCGAGTGAGAGGCACGCGTCCCGCCTAAGAGCGAGAGAGACAGACATAAAAAGTGAAAGGCACGCGTCTTTCATCCTTCTTCCTACTATACGAATGAATATTCACATTAAAATTATTTTACCACTCAAAGTCGTTGTCACGTAAAACTTTCGCCCGTATACCGACTTTACAGGCAACCAATTTTTTTTTTTTTAAATTGACATTTAGCGGGATTTAATTTTAAATTTACCTTCCTCAATCTTTCGAAAATGTCTATAAGGTTACGGTTATGGTTATCTAAATTTCGTCCAAAAACAATCAAATCATCAAGATACACAAAACATTTATCAAAAGTAAGGCCAGACATAGCTATTGTCATCACACTACTAAAAGCACTTGGAGAAATTTTTAAACCCATTGGTAAGCGTTTCATTTGGAACTGTCCTGAATTTGTGCAAAATGCTGTACACTTTCTGCTTGAAGGTTCTAATGAAACTTGATAGTAACCAGAATGTAAATCAAGATGGCTAAATAAAACTGCACCAGAAAGCGAATTTAAAATTTCAGTGATATTTGGTAGTGGAAACTTATCATCTTGAACTTTCTCGTTAAGTTTGCGATAATCTACTACTAATCTCACGATAAGATATTGTGATTTTTGCGTGAATCTTGATTAGATGGCCACTAAATACGTTAAAATTAAAAAGTGTAAAAATGGAATGGAATGATACTGAATGAGATGGTACTGTTTTGCTTCGAAGTTGTGAAAAAATATAAAATACATATTTGTGAAAAGTAACCTTTTCAGCGGCGGCGATGAATAGTGACATAGCTTAACCCTTAAGATTATTTACCTTTATTTTAAAACAATACTGCGATATAACTCTCTACTCAAATATTAGTAAGAAGAGTACTGGCCTCTCAAAAAACCTCGAAGCATTGTATCTGTACTTGTTTTGTTGTGATGAGAGCCAAAGCCCAGACCAACAACTTTTCCAAAACTCTCCCAGTTATATTGTAATAAAATATCTCATTGTTTAAATCTCATACATATAAATCAGACGTTATTGTAACAATGCCAAACACCGTCTCTTAAAATACCTGCATGAATAGCTTGTTGCAGATACAGGGTTTATTTGTGGTGTAGACTTAAGCAAAGTAGCTTCAAAACAATGCACTGTTGCTCGTTGCTTACTCTATGTATATGCCCTATGAACTTATGTATTTACTCAAATTGGAACTAAGGAATTAAAATTCTCTTTATAATGTAATTTTTCTCTCATGATCTTTGTCTTCCTTTTAAATAAGATGTAAATTAACAATATTTTATAATTATTTTCAATTATTTTCCTTAGGTCACAAAGCTTATGGAAGACAGTAGATTGAGTCTAAAGGGTTTTTTAAGACTACCTTTACTAGGAATTGTCCGTGTGGTGACGGATTAAAAATACGGAATGTCACCACCCCATATCATCCCATGGGCGTCGTAAGAGCCGACAGAGGGAGCACATTGTGCAGAGAACAGCACTGTAAGAGAAGGAAAACTTGATACAAACCCTATACCAACCCGTTTGGCCAGCGTGGTGTAGTAGACCAATTCCTCCTTTCAAAGGAGAGGCCAAGTCCAGCAGTGGACTGTTAAAGGCTGGTGATGATGATTACTAGGAATATGTCATGTTTCGTGTGAGGCTTTACAAATATTCGCCAAACGGCATACAAACCCAAACTGGAATCAGCCATTTGTAAATCACACAAAGAATTCTTTCGTTTCGGGATCAAACCTACAACACTCGACAGGCGCCGTCCATTAATCACGTGAGTCTCGATAGGTGGAAGGGTGATAGAAGTGTAGATAGATATTTCGTGTCCTTGTTTCTTCTTTGAAAGAACAATTTTCTTGACCCAGAAATGCTTATACGCATCATAAAAACAACGATCGTTCGTTCGATCGTGAGGGATTCAGAAAAGTCCTGTATTTAGATTTGCACCGGTTTCGGAATTCTGGTTTCTGCATTTTCTGAACCATTTCTGGAATTCTTTTTATTTACGATGCGAGATGCTTATATTTTGTAAGATCGAATTGCCAATAATTGCAAGTTAAGACTTTAATGAGCCAGCATAATTTTGAAATAGCGTTGTTATCGGTAATTAATAGTATGATGCATGATATTCTAATAATTATTTTATCATATCAAAATGGAGAACGTTGAGGGCGTCGGGACATGACGACCCCACCGCCCACTGGAGGAGTTACTCTGACGAGGAGATACTTGACATAGTATCTCCCCCAGCGCAAGCAGTAAACCGAAAGATGGTGGTAAAACCATCCGAACATGCCGGAAGTTAATCCCAAGATGGTAGATGGGCAGCAGCAAAACCCATTACACCGTGGTCATGGGAGATTTTAACGCGAAACTGTGCAAACGAGGCGGTGGTGAGCTGAGAGAGGGGCAATTTGGATATGGGCATCGGAATTCCCGGGGTCACTTGCTGGCTAGCTTTATGAAGAAGGAAGGACTCTATATAATGAATTCCTCCTTCAAGAAGCGAGAATGCCGCAAGTGGACCTTGGTAAGTCCAGACGGTGCCACCAAAAATGAGATTGATTTTATCATGTCGACGAAGAGGCAGATATTCAATGATGTCTCCGTGATCTAATCGGTTAAAGCGGGAAGCGATCACCGAATGGTAAGAGGCACATTGAATATCTGTACAAGCCTCGAACGGTCGAGGTTGATAAAGTCCACGCTCCGACCGGTACCGGTTCATATCCAGAACCCCGAGAGCTTTCAGCTCGAACTCAAGAACCGTTTCGAATGCCTGGGCGAATGCGTAGATGTGGACGAGTACAGTAACGGGATCGTAGATGCTGTCCATACAACAGGGGCTAAATTCTTTAAGCCCCAGAAGAGCAAGAGAATCAGCAAGATGTCGGGTCGGACCCTCGAGCTGTTAGAGGAAAGGCGCAAGATGGTTCTGATATCCTCTGACGACATGACGAAATATCGGCACCTCAACAGACAGATCTCTATGTCTCTGACTCGCGATCTCCGCCAATACAACACAAAATGTGTTCGTGAGGTGATCGAGCAGAATAAGGGATCCAAAGTGTTCCAGAGAGATAACTGACTGTCGAATGACTCCTGTGGTGTTGCTTGTGTCCATGGGTGGCGGTAATTGCTTACCATCAGGCGAACCGTCTGCTCGTTTGCCGCCTATTAACATAAAAAAGCTCTTGCAGGAGATCGAAAGGTTCTATGGACAGCTATACACGACTAGGCGACAACCCGTAAGTACTCCAGCGTCAGACCCTAGAGCTGGATTGACCTGACACTATACGGAAGATATCCCGGACTTCAGCGTGCACGAGATTAGTGTGGCTCTCAAACAGCTCAAAAACAACAAGGCACCGGGTGATGACGGAATTACGAGCGAGCTTCTGAAAGCCGGCGGTACACCCGCTATAGAAGCCCTTCGGAAGCTATTTAATTTCGTCATTCTCGAGGGTAAAACGCCACAGACGTGGCATAGAGGTGTGGTGGTGCTTTTCTTTAAAAAAGGAGATAAAACTCTCTTAAAAAACTACAGAACCATCTCACTTCTGAGCCACGTCTACAAGCTGTATTTGTGGTCCGGACCATGTTTTCATTGAGTCTATTTCCTTACATAATTCTTTCAAAAAGCTAGCATTATTTATATCTTTAATTATACAAATCTCTTTAATCTTTAACTTATTACAAAATGCACTCAACTTTGTCACAATTTCGGCTCGCGTAAAATGTATCCTGAAGTTGAGATTAACATATATAATCTTTCTGTTTTATTCATTAGCAAAACATTCTTCTTTTAAGGATATCCTATTATCTTTTAAAAACTTATTCAAATCATCTCCTTTAATCAAAGTCATTTCTACAGAGTCTTTAGATTTCTTTAATATTGCCGCAACTCTTGGTTGATCAGACCTTGTCTCGACGGATTAGTAAGTAAATCTGTATCCTCTTTATTCTCATTATTTGCAAGATTTCTCTTTTGCGCTCTAGTCAAAACATTTACTACGTCATTATTCATACATTTCAATTCATCTGATGTTATCACTATCCTCGACAATGCGTCTGCAGCTACATTGTCTTTACCTTTCACATAAACTATTTCATAGTCATATTCCTCAAGTGTCAATCTTAATTTTAATAAACGACTACTAGGATTTTTCATTCCGAAAAGATATATTAACGGTTTATGGTCTGTTTCAATAGTAAAATGTTTACCGTAAAGGTATGGTCTAAAATATTTTACAGACCAAACAATGGCTAGCAACTCCTTATGAATTGTTGGGTAGTTCCTTTCAGCCTTGTTTAACGGTCGACTCGCATATGCAATGGGTTTCATGGCTTTATTGCATAGAACTGATCCAGTAGCTCTTTCTGAAGCATCCGTTTTTAATATGAATTTGCTATCATCTGAAAAATCAGGGTACTGCAAAATTGGTGGATTACTCATGAAATGTCTAAGTTGATCAAATGAATTTTGACACTCCTGGGACCAAATAAATGCTTCATTTTTTCTGCACAATCTATTTAGTGGTAATGTTATTTCTGCAAAGGAAGGGATAAACTTTCGGTAATAGTTACAGAAAGGAACAAAACGTTTTATATCGTCAGAATTTTGTTGCCGTGTGGTTGACGGCATAGAATACAAGTGTCACCACCCTCTATCTTCCCGTGGGTGTCGTAAGAGGCGACTAAGGGATAACACGATGCAAATACCATCTTTGCGTAGAGACGGAAAACTCGACATTAAACCCTATACGACTGCCTCGTTGGTCTCGCAGCATAAATGTGCGCGTGGGATCGGGAGGTCCCGGGTTCGATTCCTGGGTCGGGCAGTGTTATTGGGTTTTCTGTCACGAAATTCTCAGTAGCAGCACGGAGTCTGGAAATGTGCCCGGTACGGCAATAGGCTCGCCCCTTATTACGTGGGACTAAAGTATATCTGGCGAAAAGTGGGTGTAGAAATACACCTCTGCCTACCCCTTCGGGGATAAAAGGCGTGACGATATGTATATATGTATGTATGTATGTAATTTTGTGGTACTGGGTAATTTAGTATGGCTTTAATTTTTTCAGGGTCTGGTGAGACACCTTGCGCAGATACAACATGACCTAGATATAACGGTTCTTTTGACGTGACAACGTCTTATAAATTGGTTTGCCGGGTGACACTTCAAGAAACTGCGTTACGCTCCGCTCACGTTATGCGCTCACAATGAGAGCGAGTGAGAGGCACGCGTCCCGCCTAAGAGCGAGAGAGACAGACATAAAAAGTGAAAGGCACGCGTCTTTCATCCTTCTTCCTACTATACGAATGAATATTCACATTAAAATTATTTTACCACTCAAAGTCGTTGTCACGTAAAACTTTCGCCCGTATACCGACTTTACAGGCAACCAATTTTTTTTTTTTTAAATTGACATTTAGCGGGATTTAATTTTAAATTTACCTTCCTCAATCTTTCGAAAATGTCTATAAGGTTACGGTTATGGTTATCTAAATTTCGTCCAAAAACAATCAAATCATCAAGATACACAAAACATTTATCAAAAGTAAGGCCAGACATAGCTATTGTCATCACACTACTAAAAGCACTTGGAGAAATTTTTAAACCCATTGGTAAGCGTTTCATTTGGAACTGTCCTGAATTTGTGCAAAATGCTGTACACTTTCTGCTTGAAGGTTCTAATGAAACTTGATAGTAACCAGAATGTAAATCAAGATGGCTAAATAAAACTGCACCAGAAAGCGAATTTAAAATTTCAGTGATATTTGGTAGTGGAAACTTATCATCTTGAACTTTCTCGTTAAGTTTGCGATAATCTACTACTAATCTCACGATAAGATATTGTGATTTTTGCGTGAATCTTGATTAGATGGCCACTAAATACGTTAAAATTAAAAAGTGTAAAAATGGAATGGAATGATACTGAATGAGATGGTACTGTTTTGCTTCGAAGTTGTGAAAAAATATAAAATACATATTTGTGAAAAGTAACCTTTTCAGCGGCGGCGATGAATAGTGACATAGCTTAACCCTTAAGATTATTTACCTTTATTTTAAAACAATACTGCGATATAACTCTCTACTCAAATATTAGTAAGAAGAGTACTGGCCTCTCAAAAAACCTCGAAGCATTGTATCTGTACTTGTTTTGTTGTGATGAGAGCCAAAGCCCAGACCAACAACTTTTCCAAAACTCTCCCAGTTATATTGTAATAAAATATCTCATTGTTTAAATCTCATACATATAAATCTGACGTTATTGTAACAATGCCAAACACCGTCTCTTAAAATACCTGCATGAATAGCTTGTTGCAGATACAGGGTTTATTTGTGGTGTAGACTTAAGCAAAGTAGCTTCAAAACAATGCACTGTTGCTCGTTGCTTACTCTATGTATATGCCCTATGAACTTATGTATTTACTCAAATTGGAACTAAGGAATTAAAATTCTCTTTATAATGTAATTTTTCTCTCATGATCTTTGTCTTCCTTTTAAATAAGATGTAAATTAACAATATTTTATAATTATTTTCAATTATTTTCCTTAGGTCACAAAGCTTATGGAAGACAGTAGATTGAGTCTAAAGGGTTTTTTAAGACTACCTTTACTAGGAATTGTCCGTGTGGTGACGGATTAAAAATACGGAATGTCACCACCCCATATCATCCCATGGGCGTCGTAAGAGCCGACAGAGGGAGCACATTGTGCAGAGAACAGCACTGTAAGAGAAGGAAAACTTGATACAAACCCTATACCAACCCGTTTGGCCAGCGTGGTGTAGTAGACCAATTCCTCCTTTTAAAGGAGAGGCCAAGTCCAGCAGTGGACTGTTAAAGGCTGGTGATGATGATTACTATAAATATGTCATGTTTCGTGTGAGGCTTTACAAATATTCGCCAAACGGCATAAAAACCCAAACTGGAATCAGCCATTTGTAAATCACACAAAGAATTCTTTCGTTTCGGGATCAAACCTACAACACTCGACAGGCGCCGTCCATTAATCACGTGAGTCTCGATAGGTGGAAGGGTGATAGAAGTGTAGATAGATATTTCGTGTCCTTGTTTCTTCTTTGAAAGAACAATTTTCTTGACCCAGAAATGCTTATACGCATCATAAAAACAACGATCGTTCGTTCGATCGTGAGGGATTCAGAAAAGTCCTGTATTTAGATTTGCACCGGTTTCGGAATTCTGGTTTCTGCATTTTCTGAACCATTTCTGGAATTCTTTTTATTTACGATGCGAGATGCTTATATTTTGTAAGATCGAATTGCCAATAATTGCGAGTTAAGACTTTAATGAGCCAGCATAATTTTGAAATAGCGTTGTTATCGGTAATTAATAGTATGATGCATGATATTCTAATAATTATTTTATCATATCAAAATGGAGAACGTTGAGGGCGTCGGGACATGACGACCCCACCGCCCACTGGAGGAGTTACTCTGAAGAGGAGATACTTGACATAGTATCTCCCCCAGCGCAAGCAGTAAACCGAAAGATGGTGGTAAAACCATCCGAACATGGCGGAAGTTAATCCCAAGATGGTAGATGGGCAGCAGCAAAACCCATTACACCGTGGTCATGGGAGATTTTAACGCGAAACTGTGCAAACGAGGCGGTGGTGAGCTGAGAGAGGGGCAATTTGGATATGGGCATCGGAATTCCCGGGGTCACTTGCTGGCTAGCTTTATGAAGAAGGAAGGACTCTATATAATGAATTCCTCCTTCAAGAAGCGAGAATGCCGCAAGTGGACCTTGGTAAGTCCAGACGGTGCCACCAAAAATGAGATTGATTTTATCATGTCGACGAAGAGGCAGATATTCAATGATGTCTCCGTGATCTAATCGGTTAAAGCGGGAAGCGATCACCGAATGGTAAGAGGCACATTGAATATCTGTACAAGCCTCGAACGGTCGAGGTTGATAAAGTCCACGCTCCGACCGGCACCGGTTCATATCCAGAACCCCGAGAGCTTTCAGCTCGAACTCAAGAACCGTTTCGAATGCCTGGGCGAATGCGTAGATGTGGACGAGTACAGTAACGGGATCGTAGATGCTGTCCATACAACAGGGGCTAAATTCTTTAAGCCCCAGAAGAGCAAGAGAATCAGCAAGATGTCGGGTCGGACCCTCGAGCTGTTAGAGGAAAGGCGCAAGATGGTTCTGATATCCTCTGACGACATGACGAAATATCGGCACCTCAACAGACAGATCTCTGTCTCTGACTCGCGATCTCCGCCAATACAACACAAAATGTGTTCGTGAGGTGATCGAGCAGAATAAGGGATCCAAAGTGTTCCAGAGAGATAACTGACTGTCGAATGACTCCTGTGGTGTTGCTTGTGTCCATGGGTGGCGGTAATTGCTTACCATCAGGCGAACCGTCTGCTCGTTTGCCGCCTATTAACATAAAAAAGCTCTTGCAGGAGATCGAAAGGTTCTATGGACAGCTATACACGACTAGGCGACACCCCGTAAGTACTCCAGCGTCAGACCCTAGAGCTGGATTGACCTGACACTATACGGAAGATATCCCGGACTTCAGCGTGCACGAGATTAGTGTGGCTCTCAAACAGCTCAAAAACAACAAGGCACCGGGTGATGACGGAATTACGAGCGAGCTTCTGAAAGCCGGCGGTACACCCGCTATAGAAGCCCTTCGGAAGCTATTTAATTTCGTCATTCTCGAGGGTAAAACGCCACAGACGTGGCATAGAGGTGTGGTGGTGCTTTTCTTTAAAAAAGGAGATAAAACTCTCTTAAAAAACTACAGAACCATCTCACTTCTGAGCCACGTCTACAAGCTGTATTTGTGGTCCGGACCATGTTTTCATTGAGTCTATTTCCTTACATAATTCTTTCAAAAAGCTAGCATTATTTATATCTTTAATTATACAAATCTCTTTAATCTTTAACTTATTACAAAATGCACTCAACTTTGTCACAATTTCGGCTCGCGTAAAATGTAACCTGAAGTTGAGATTAACATATATAATCTTTCTGTTTTATTCATTAGCAAAACATTCTTCTTTTAAGGATATCCTATTATCTTTTAAAAACTTATTCAAATCATCTCCTTTAATCAAAGTCATTTCTACAGAGTCTTTAGATTTCTTTAATATTGCCGCAACTCTTGGTTGATCAGACCTTGTCTCGACGGATTAGTAAGTAAATCTGTATCCTCTTTATTCTCATTATTTGCAAGATTTCTCTTTTGCGCTCTAGTCAAAACATTTACTACGTCATTATTCATACATTTCAATTCATCTGATGTTATCACTATCCTCGACAATGCGTCTGCAGCTACATTGTCTTTACCTTTCACATAAACTATTTCATAGTCATATTCCTCAAGTGTCAATCTTAATTTTAATAAACGACTACTAGGATTTTTCATTCCGAAAAGATATATTAACGGTTTATGGTCTGTTTCAATAGTAAAATGTTTACCGTAAAGGTATGGTCTAAAATATTTTACAGACCAAACAATGGCTAGCAACTCCTTATGAATTGTTGGGTAGTTCCTTTCAGCCTTGTTTAACGGTCGACTCGCATATGCAATGGGTTTCATGGCTTTATTGCATAGAACTGATCCAGTAGCTCTTTCTGAAGCATCCGTTTTTAATATGAATTTGCTATCATCTGAAAAATCAGGGTACTGCAAAATTGGTGGATTACTCATGAAATGTCTAAGTTGATCAAATGAATTTTGACACTCCTGGGACCAAATAAATGCTTCATTTTTTCTGCACAATCTATTTAGTGGTAATGTTATTTCTGCAAAGGAAGGGATAAACTTTCGGTAATAGTTACAGAAAGGAACAAAACGTTTTATATCGTCAGAATTTTGTTGCCGTGTGGTTGACGGCATAGAATACAAGTGTCACCACCCTCTATCTTCCCGTGGGTGTCGTAAGAGGCGACTAAGGGATAACACGATGCAAATACCATCTTTGCGTAGAGACGGAAAACTCGACATTAAACCCTATACGACTGCCTCGTTGGTCTCGCGGCATAAATGTGCGCGTGGGATCGGGAGGTCCCGGGTTCGATTCCTGGGTCGGGCAGTGTTATTGGGTTTTCTGTCACGAAATTCTCAGTAGCAGCACGGAGTCTGGAAATGTGCCCGGTACGGCAATAGGCTCGCCCCTTATTACGTGGGACTAAAGTATATCTGGCGAAAAGTGGGTGTAGAAATACACCTCTGCCTACCCCTTCGGGGATAAAAGGCGTGACGATATGTATATATGTATGTATGTATGTAATTTTGTGGTACTGGGTAATTTAGTATGGCTTTAATTTTTTCAGGGTCTGGTGAGACAGATTTTATCATGTCGACCCATTACACCGTGGTCATGGGAGATTTTAACGCGAAACTGTGCAAAGGAGGCGGTGGTGAGCTGAGAGAGGGGCAATTTGGATATGGGCATCGGAATTCCCGGGGTCACTTGCTGGCTAGCTTTATGAAGAAGGAAGGACTCTATATAATGAATTCCTCCTTCAAGAAGCGAGAATGCCGCAAGTGGACCTTGGTAAGTCCAGACGGTGCCACCAAAAATGAGATTGATTTTATCATGTCGACGAAGAGGCAGATATTCAATGATGTCTCCGTGATCTAATCGGTTAAAGCGGGAAGCGATCACCGAATGGTAAGAGGCACATTGAATATCTGTACAAGCCTCGAACGGTCGAGGTTGATAAAGTCCACGCTCCGACCGGCACCGGTTCATATCCAGAACCCCGAGAGCTTTCAGCTCGAACTCAAGAACCGTTTCGAATGCCTGGGCGAATGCGTAGATGTGGACGAGTACAGTAACGGGATCGTAGATGCTGTCCATACAACAGGGGCTAAATTCTTTAAGCCCCAGAAGAGCAAGAGAATCAGCAAGATGTCGGGTCGGACCCTCGAGCTGTTAGAGGAAAGGCGCAAGATGGTTCTGATATCCTCTGACGACATGACGAAATATCGGCACCTCAACAGACAGATCTCTATGTCTCTGACTCGCGATCTCCGCCAATACAACACAAAATGTGTTCGTGAGGTGATCGAGCAGAATAAGGGATCCAAAGTGTTCCAGAGAGATAACTGACTGTCGAATGACTCCTGTGGTGTTGCTTGTGTCCATGGGTGGCGGTAATTGCTTACCATCAGGCGAACCGTCTGCTCGTTTGCCGCCTATTAACATAAAAAAGCTCTTGCAGGAGATCGAAAGGTTCTATGGACAGCTATACACGACTAGGCGACACCCCGTAAGTACTCCAGCGTCAGACCCTAGAGCTGGATTGACCTGACACTATACGGAAGATATCCCGGACTTCAGCGTGCACGAGATTAGTGTGGCTCTCAAACAGCTCAAAAACAACAAGGCACCGGGTGATGACGGAATTACGAGCGAGCTTCTGAAAGCCGGCGGTACACCCGCTATAGAAGCCCTTCGGAAGCTATTTAATTTCGTCATTCTCGAGGGTAAAACGCCACAGACGTGGCATAGAGGTGTGGTGGTGCTTTTCTTTAAAAAAGGAGATAAAACTCTCTTAAAAAACTACAGAACCATCTCACTTCTGAGCCACGTCTACAAGCTGTATTTGTGGTCCGGACCATGTTTTCATTGAGTCTATTTCCTTACATAATTCTTTCAAAAAGCTAGCATTATTTATATCTTTAATTATACAAATCTCTTTAATCTTTAACTTATTACAAAATGCACTCAACTTTGTCACAATTTCGGCTCGCGTAAAATGTAACCTGAAGTTGAGATTAACATATATAATCTTTCTGTTTTATTCATTAGCAAAACATTCTTCTTTTAAGGATATCCTATTATCTTTTAAAAACTTATTCAAATCATCTCCTTTAATCAAAGTCATTTCTACAGAGTCTTTAGATTTCTTTAATATTGCCGCAACTCTTGGTTGATCAGACCTTGTCTCGACGGATTAGTAAGTAAATCTGTATCCTCTTTATTCTCATTATTTGCAAGATTTCTCTTTTGCGCTCTAGTCAAAACATTTACTACGTCATTATTCATACATTTCAATTCATCTGATGTTATCACTATCCTCGACAATGCGTCTGCAGCTACATTGTCTTTACCTTTCACATAAACTATTTCATAGTCATATTCCTCAAGTGTCAATCTTAATTTTAATAAACGACTACTAGGATTTTTCATTCCGAAAAGATATATTAACGGTTTATGGTCTGTTTCAATAGTAAAATGTTTACCGTAAAGGTATGGTCTAAAATATTTTACAGACCAAACAATGGCTAGCAACTCCTTATGAATTGTTGGGTAGTTCCTTTCAGCCTTGTTTAACGGTCGACTCGCATATGCAATGGGTTTCATGGCTTTATTGCATAGAACTGATCCAGTAGCTCTTTCTGAAGCATCCGTTTTTAATATGAATTTGCTATCATCTGAAAAATCAGGGTACTGCAAAATTGGTGGATTACTCATGAAATGTCTAAGTTGATCAAATTAATTTTGACACTCCTGGGACCAAATAAATGCACCTACACCACACTACACCTTGCGCAGATACAACATGACCTAGATATAACGGTTCTTTTTTTAAAAATTGACATTTAGCGGGATTTAATTTCAAATTTACCTTCCTCAATCTTTCGAAAATGTCTATAAGGTTACGGTTATGGTTATCTAAATTTCGTCCAAAAACAATCGAATCATCAAGATACACAAAACATTTATCAAAAGTAAGGCCAGACATAGCTATTGTCATCACACTACTAAAAGCACTTGGAGAAATTTTTAAACCCATTGGTAAGCGTTTCATTTGGAACTGTCCTGAATTTGTGCAAAATGCTGTACACTTTCTGCTTGAAGGTTCTAATGAAACTTGATAGTAACCAGAATGTAAATCAAGATGGCTAAATAAAACTGCACCAGAAAGCGAATTTAAAATTTCAGTGATATTTGGTAGTGGAAACTTATCATCTTGAACTTTCTCGTTAAGTTTGCGATAATCTCCTACTAATCTCACGATAAGTTATTGTGATTTTTGCGTGAATCTTGATTAGATGGCCACTAAATACGTTAAAATTAAAAAGTGTAAAAATGGAATGGAATGATACTGAATGAGATGGTACTGTTTTGCTTCGAAGTTGTGAAAAAATATAAAATACATATTTGTGAAAAGTAACCTTTTCAGCGGCGGCGATGAATAGTGACATAGCTTAACCCTTAAGATTATTTACCTTTATTTTAAAACAATACTGCGATATAACTCTCTACTCAAATATTAGTAAGAAGAGTACTGGCCTCTCAAAAAATCTCGAAGCATTGTATCTGTACTTGTTTTGTTGTGATGAGAGCCAAAGCCCAGACCAACAACTTTTCCAAAACTCTCCCAGTTATATTGTAATAAAATATCTCATTGTTTAAATCTCATACATATAAATCTGACGTTATTGTAACAATGCCAAACACCGTCTCTTAAAATACCTGCATGAATAGCTTGTTGCAGATACAGGGTTTATTTGTGGTGTAGACTTAAGCAAAGTAGCTTCAAAACAATGCACTGTTGCTCGTTGCTTACTCTATGTATATGCCCTATGAACTTATGTATTTACTCAAATTGGAACTAAGGAATTAAAATTCTCTTTATAATGTAATTTTTCTCTCATGATCTTTGTCTTCCTTTTAAATAAGATGTAAATTAACAATATTTTATAATTATTTTCAATTATTTTCCTTAGGTCACAAAGCTTATGGAAGACAGTAGATTGAGTCTAAAGGGTTTTTTAAGACTACCTTTACTAGGAATTGTCCGTGTGGTGACGGATTAAAAATACGGAATGTCACCACCCCATATCATCCCATGGGCGTCGTAAGAGCCGACAGAGGGAGCACATTGTGCAGAGAACAGCACTGTAAGAGAAGGAAAACTTGATACAAACCCTATACCAACCCGTTTGGCCAGCGTGGTGTAGTAGAGAAATTCCTCCTTTTAAAGGAGAGGCCAAGTCCAGCAGTGGACTGTTAAAGGCTGGTGATGATGATTACTAGGAATATGTCATGTTTCGTGTGAGGCTTTACAAATATTCGCCAAACGGCATAAAAACCCAAACTGGAATCAGCCATTTGTAAATCACACAAAGAATTCTTTCGTTTCGGGATCAAACCTACAACACTCGACAGGCGCCGTCCATTAATCACGTGAGTCTCGATAGGTGGAAGGGTGATAGAAGTGTAGATAGATATTTCGTGTCCTTGTTTCTTCTTTGAAAGAACAATTTTCTTGGCCCAGAAATGCTTATACGCATCATAGAAACAACGATCGTTCGTTCGATCGTGAGGGATTCAGAAAAGTCCTGTATTTAGATTTGCAACGGTTTCGGAATTCTGGTTTCTGCATTTTCTGAACCATTTCTGGAATTCTTTTTATTTACGATGCGAGATGCTTATATTTTGTAAGATCGAATTGCCAATAATTGCGAGTTAAGACTTTAATGAGCCAGCATAATTTTGAAATAGCGTTGTTATTGGTAATTAATAGTATGATGCATGATATTCTAATAATTATTTTATCATATCAAAATGGAGAATGTTGAGGGCGTCGGGACATGACGACCCCACCGCCCACTGGAGGAGTTACTCTGACGAGGAGATACTTGACATAGTATCTCCCCCAGCGCAAGCAGTAAACCGAAAGATGGTGGTAAAACCATCCGAACATGGCGGAAGTTAATCCCAAGATGGTAGATGGGCAGCAGCAAAACCCATTACACCGTGGTCATGGGAGATTTTAACGCGAAACTGTGCAAACGAGGCGGTGGTGAGCTGAGAGAGGGGCAATGTGGATATGGGCATCGGAATTCCCGGGGTCACTTGCTGGCTAGCTTTATGAAGAAGGAAGGACTCTATATAATGAATTCCTCCTTCAAGAAGCGAGAATGCCGCAAGTGGACCTTGGTAAGTCCAGACGGTGCCACCAAAAATGAGATTGATTTTATCATGTCGACGAAGAGGCAGATATTCAATGATGTCTCCGTGATCTAATCGGTTAAAGCGGGGAGCGATCACCGAATGGTAAGAGGCACATTGAATATCTGTACAAGCCTCGAACGGTCGAGGTTGATAAAGTCCACGCTCCGACCGGCACCGGTTCATATCCAGAACCCCGAGAGCTTTCAGCTCGAACTCAAGAACCGTTTCGAATGCCTGGGCGAATGCGTAGATGTGGACGAGTACAGTAACGGGATCGTAGATGCTGTCCATACAACAGGGGCTAAATTCTTTAAGCCCCAGAAGAGCAAGAGAATCAGCAAGATGTCGGGTCGGACCCTCGAGCTGTTAGAGGAAAGGCGCAAGATGGTTCTGATATCCTCTGACGACATGACGAAATATCGGCACCTCAACAGACAGATCTCTATGTCTCTGACTCGCGATCTCCGCCAATACAACACAAAATGTGTTCGTGAGGTGATCGAGCAGAATAAGGGATCCAAAGTGTTCCAGAGAGATAACTGACTGTCGAATGACTCCTGTGGTGTTGCTTGTGTCCATGGGTGGCGGTAATTGCTTACCATCAGGCGAACCGTCTGCTCGTTTGCCGCCTATTAACATAAAAAAGCTCTTGCAGGAGATCGAAAGGTTCTATGGACAGCTATACACGACTAGGCGACAACCCGTAAGTACTCCAGCGTCAGACCCTAGAGCTGGATTGACCTGACACTATACGGAAGATATCCCGGACTTCAGCGTGCACGAGATTAGTGTGGCTCTCAAACAGCTCAAAAACAACAAGGCACCGGGTGATGACGGAATTACGAGCGAGCTTCTGAAAGCCGGCGGTACACCCGCTATAGAAGCCCTTCGGAAGCTATTTAATTTCGTCATTCTCGAGGGTAAAACGCCACAGACGTGGCATAGAGGTGTGGTGGTGCTTTTCTTTAAAAAAGGAGATAAAACTCTCTTAAAAAACTACAGAACCATCTCACTTCTGAGCCACGTCTACAAGCTGTTTTCGAAGGTCATCACGAATCGTCTCGAGAGCAAGCTAGACGACTTCCAGCAGAACAATCCGGTTTCCGTAACGGCTATAGTATCATAGATCAAATACATACGCTGCGGCAGGTTATACAGAAGTCCGAAGAGTATAACCAGCCTCTATGCTTGGTGTTTGTGGACCGTGAGAAGGCCTTCGATGCGATCAAAACCTGGGCGGTGCTACAGTCTCTTCAACGGTGCCGGATTGACTACCGGTATATCGAAGTGCTGCAGTGTTTGTATGAAAACGCCACTATGTCAGTTCGCCTCCAGGACCAGAGTTCGAAACCTTTTCAACTCCAGCGAGGGGTGAGACAGTGGGATATCATATCGCCAAAACTGTTTACCACTGCTCTGGAGGATGTTTTCAAGCTTTTGGACTGGAATGGACTCGGCATCAACATTAACGGCGAGTACATCACTCACCTTCGATTTGCAGACAATATCGTAGTCATGGCTGAGACCACGGAAGACCTAGGCACAATGCTCGATGGCCTCTGTAGAGTCTCCCAACAAGTAGGTCTTAAGATGAACATGGACAAGACGAAAATCATGTCGAACGTCCATGTTGTACCTGTTCCTATTCAGGTTGGGAACTCTACGCTCGAAGTTGATGACAAGTATATCTACCTGGGACAAGTAGTCCAATTAGGTAGGTCCAACTTCGAGGTGGAGGTCAATCGTTGAATCCAACTCGGTTGGGCAGCGTTCGGGAACCTACGACATATCTTCTCATCCGATATCCCGCAGTGTATCAAGACGAAAGTCTTTGACCAGTGTGTGTTGCCAGTGATGATTTACGGATCAGAGACGTGGTCGCACACTATGGGCCTTATCAGAAGGCTCAAGGTCACACAGAGGGCGATGGAGAGAGCTATGCTTGGAGTTTCCCTGCGAGATCGAATCAGAAATGAGGAGATCTGCAGTAGAAGCCAAGTCGCCGACATAGCTCTCCGAATAGCCAAGCTGAAGTGGCAGTGGGCAGGGCACATAGCTCGAAGAACCGATGGCCATTGGGGCAGCAAGTTTCTGGAGTGGCGGCCACGTACCGGACGACGCAGCAGAGGTAGGCCCCCCGCAAGCTGAACCGACGATTTCGTCATGATCGCGGGAGGCGGTTGGATGCGGGCGGCTCAAGACCGGTCTATGTGGAGAACCTTGGGGGAGGCCTTTGTCCAGCAGTGGACGTCGTTTGGCTGATATGATGATGATGAAATGGAGAAAATATCAAAGTAGTCTACAAGTAGCGCCCATGGCATCTTATGCGAAGAGATGATAATTAACATAAAATAACATTTACGAAATAGAGGGAAATGATCGGATAACTAGTGACCAAGAAGTATGGAGGATAAGGCATACAGCGCCGATCCTAACAAATCGAAACCAGGGCGAGAAATGAAGAGAATAATGATATCTCTCTCTCTCTCTATGTTCCTAGCTATATATTCCACATGGTAGTGGAGTAAGTTTTCTTTATTTTTCTCCTCCACTTTGCTCTATCTATGACATCATTACCCTACCTTGCATTCCCTCTTGTCCTTTGGTACTGCATCTCTTCACCTTGTCTTTGGTCCAATAATGAGTATAATATATTTTATTTAAGCTTTAATTTTGACACCAGTAGTTGGCAATATGACTCGCAATGTCAGTTTTGGTTTAATTATCTTCTATTTTTTTTTTATAAATAATGTGGAGAGGGGTAAAGCCTTAAACCTCACCACTTATCATCATCACCGAGTGGTTCGGCGCTGCACCGAAAGTATGTACTAGGCGATATGGAAAAATATTAATTATTGTGGACTGTATAAAGGATGGCTGGTAAATCGCCTATAAGAGTGGGTTATAGGGAGGAATAGGAGGTGGAAGTATGAGAGCAGAGCACGCCTTACCTTAATAAAATGGCGGAAAACCTTCCGAGAGTCGGGCCACAAGCTGATCACTCCACCTGGATCCAGCCTGAAGCTGCACGGATCACTCCACTACACCCGCGGGTGGTTTAGTTCTCGTTTATAGTATATAATAGCGGTAAAATATTGCGGTGCTGCATGTATTCGTCGCGGCGCGGAGCTGCACCAGGACGCAGCCGGTCAGCGGGACGGTTGATTTTCAACTCCGTCGCAGCGTCATTGAATTCTGCGACCAATTAGAGGGAGGCGTGCCTTTGGGAGGGAATGGGATGGAAAGGGATAAAAGATCGCTCGTTTGACACTGCGGTATGCAAAGGAATTTATTAGCTAGGTGTTAACATAATTAACTAGCAATGGAAAAGATAGATGGCGCTACCATATCCCCCCGGCCGTAAAGGGATGCCTTTAAAAAAAAAAATTGAACTTAGCTATGTTGGATGTACTACCTCATAACCCATCAATAGGCTTAGACAGCGATATGATATTAAAATTAATCTAAATTAACTTCAGCGAAACAATTAAAACGAAAACTACAAACTAAATACTTAAACTAAGAGGTGGATCTAACTTCAGGCTAGATCTCACTGAGTTGGAAGCGGACAAAGACGTACAACAGGGCGCACGTAGCTGCTCTTCGCGGTTTTACGGTAACAACGCGGGTTGTACCGTCTTTGGAAGTATGCAGTTTCTCCACGATGGCTAACGGCCATGAAAGCGGCGGAGCATTATCATGTATTATGACGACTAACGTACCCTCCTGTATAGGGGATGCAAGACTATTCCATTTGGATCTAGCCTGAAGCTGATGGAGATATGCCGCACGCCAGCGCCGCCAGAACGACTGCACGAGTTTATCCAGCAGAGTATGTCTCTGGAGCAAGCTTGAAGAGTCTGCTTCAGGAGCCGGAAATGACGATAATGGCACTGTGTTCAGAAAATGTGCAGGGCTTAACGTGGATGGTTCTGCAGGGTCACTACTCAATGCCGTGAGCGGACGTTAGTTGATCAGTGCCTCGACTTGTGCAAGGACAGTTAAAAGCTCTTCGTAAGAGAGGATCTGTTGACCTATAACTTTAAAGAGATGCGTTTTAATTACTTTGACCATGCTTTCCCAACATCCACCGAAATGTGGTGATGCTGGCGGAATAAACATCCAGTCAATATGATTTATGGAAAGTTCTTCCTGAAGACGAGTACGATATTCTTCCCTGAGGAACTTATAAAGGTCGCGTAAATAAGAGCTTGCGCCCACGAAACAAGTGCGGTTATCCGTGTACAAACACTGTATAGGGCTGCGTCGTGAAAGAAATCGTTTTGGACGCTGTACACTGTGGTTTAGCATCGCGCTGAGCACGACAAACGCGCGAGGGTTGTCCGCGTGTTTGCGCTGCCCGCGCAATGGAGGCTGAAAGGTCATTTTGACTCGGACGGTACAGACTTCTCAAACTCAATGACTGGAGAAGCTTTATGAGAATCAGGTATGCGTGCGAGAACCTCCTTAGAGTTGCTTGCCCATATGACAAGATCAAACTGGCCTCGCTTGAAAAGCTGAATAAGCTCTTCACAAAGCGTTATTGCTAGCGGAACGGATATGACACTACAGGCAATGTCATCCATATGCAAAGCGGAAGTAGCAACAGCTGCTGCGGCGGGAAAGTGATCGCCTTCATCAGCGATCAACTGGCGAACAACTCGTAACGCGTGATATGGGCTACACTTGAGTCCAAAACAAACACGATTGAACTGATACACGGATAAATGTTCTTTATTGTCAAAACGATAAAAAATCCGTTGAAATCTACGGTCAGATTCGCGAACGCCGATATTGAGGAACATTTGGCGGCAATCAGCTGACAGAGCGATTTGGAAAAGACGAAAATTTATTATGATGTCAAATAAATCAGCCTGTAGATTAGGGCCGGCATGCAAAATGTCATTAATCGACTGACCTGATGTAGTCCTACAACTAGCATCTAAAACCACACGAAGTTTAGTAGAGGTATTATCTTCGCGAACTACGCCGTGATGTGGGATATAATATGAGGGAAGAGAATTGCCCTCGTTGTTTACAACTACACTCAAAAAACATTTATTTAGGTAGTCACGAATGACGTCATTATAGGCGCCGCGTAACTTAAGTGATGCATCAAGTTTTCGTTCTAAACAATGAAAACGTCTAAGCGCAGCAGCGTACGAGTCGCCTAACGAATAAGGGTCACCATACAATGGCAACGCCACAACGTATCTGCCACTGTCGTCACGAACAGTGGTAGCGCGGAAATGTTTTTCACACTCGAGATCCTTACGGCTCATCGAGGGCGGTGTGGTAACCTCTTCCAGCTCCCAAAAGCGCTTGAGAAGAGAATCAATATTATTTTCTTGAAGAACAGAACAACAACAAGACGTAATATAATGAGAAGTATGTAACGTAGGTACGGTACCCATAATCACTTACCCAAATATCGTCTCAATAGCGGGCGGTAAATTATGTTGCTCACTACGTACAGCTTTAGGTAGTAACAAGTGCGGAAATATTGAAGCTCCGATCAAAACATCAATGTCTGCCGGATTCGCAAATTCCGCGTCTGCTAGTGGTAATGTCTCGAGATGTGTGAGTAGTGATACGTCCACATTAGCGTTCGGCAATGTGTCCGTAATACGCTCCACGATAAGCGAAGAAATGTTAAAATTAATATCCCCATCAAAACGCGAATGTATTTTAATATCTACGGAACCCTTGCAACGTTTTTCTGACCCCCCGATACCCTTGACTACTAAGTTAGTATTTTAAAGTTATCCCACAGTCCGAGGCGTTCGAAACAATCAGAAGCAACAAAATTACTCTGTGACGCACTATCGAGTAAACAACGAACTATGTGCGGCGTGTTATTAATATCATAAACGATAACTTGCGCTGTCGCTAATAGAACCGTCTTGGACGCCGTACACTGCGGTTTAGCATCGCGCTGAGCACGACAAGCGCGCGAGGGTTGTCCGCGTGTGTGCGCTGCCCGCGCAATGGACGTAGTACACAACGATACTTCACACTGAGATGCGGAGGGGGAAGCCACCGTAGCCTGCACCTGCGACGTAAGTGGGTCAAGGTTACCGGATTGGCCCGACAGCGGATAACTTTTATCAAAGTGTAATAATGAGTGATGTCGTTGATTACATGAACGACACTCGTCTTACTAGAACAATCACTCGTTTTATGTTTTATACTTAAACAATTAACGCAAGCTTTGTTTTCTTTTACACATTTGTAACGAGCAGTCGAATTTAAATTATTAAAGGCGGGACATTTATAGAAATGGTCGTGTACTATATTACTGCACATACACTTCTGTGAATTATTATTGTTAGATTACGAGCATGCTACGTAAGACTGCGGATTAGGAACCGAGTTATTATTGCTGTTTCGCGATTTATTCGACCTTTGTTTGCTATTATTATTATTAGACGAGCTAGATGGGTCGTGTACTATATTACTGCACATACACTTCTGTGAATTATTATTATTAGATTACGAGCATGCTACGTAAGACTGCGGATTAGGGACCGAGTTATTATTGCTATTTCGCGATTTATTCGACCTTTGTTTGCTATTATTATTATTAGACGAGCTAGATGAACTAGACTGCGTATTATGAAATATTCGACACTGATCTTTGATGAAAGAAATAAAACTATCTAGTGTAGGTATTTTATGATTACGTTCCGTCATCTCGAAAGCACGAATTGTTTAAGTGTCAAACTTTTTTAAAGCGAGTTGAAGAAACATAAAGTCGGAAAGATCTTTTAATTTTAAGTTTTTAAGGGAACTAACTGCGGTAACACAAGAGGTGTGTTAGTGCCTACCCTTATGTATGGTGGTGAAAGTTGGGTATGGCCGAAGAGATTTGAAAGTAGAATAAATGCTGTAGAAATGAGAGCACTGAGAAGTATGTGTGGTGTGTCTTTGACCGACAGAGTAAAGAATTGTGTGATGCGAGAGTGGTGTGGGGTAAAAGAAGATGTAGTGACAAGCATTGAGAAAGGCATGTTAAGATGGTTTGGGCACATGGAGAGGATGGATGACGATAGACTGACAAAGAAGATATATCAGGCTAGTGTGAATGGGACAGGACAAAGGGGAAGACCTAGGAGAACGTTCTCTGACCAGATTGGAGACATCCTGAAAAAAGGACAAGTCAGAAGTACCCTTAACAGAAGAGCATGCATGAGAAACTTGATGGGAGTGAGTGAAGCAAGTGAGGTATGTCAGGATCGTTGCAAATGGCGTTCCGTAGTCTCTGCCTACCCCTCCGGGAAACAGGCGTGAGTCTATGTATGTATGTATGTAACTGCGGTAACAAAGTTGTCTATAAACAGCTGGAAATTCGAAACAGACGCGGCACCGGACAATTTAAGATTTAAAGCTTGATCAAAGTAAGTAGACGCTAGAACGCGAGTATCTTGATACCTATCAAGTAGTGACTGGAATATGACCTAATAGTTCTCAGCACTGGGTATGACACCTGCAAATACGGACTGGGCCTTCGGTGACAGCTTACCTATTAAAAAGTACAACCTGTCAGCATCTGTCAGAGAACCATTATCGTGCACTTTAGACTTAAAACTCGCATAGAATAACGGCCTATTTCGTATATCGCCATCAAATGACATAAGCTCAATAGGCGGTAATCTCGGCGCTCGAACTGCCGGTGAGGCAGAAACGGACTGCGCGGAACACCTACCCTCCAATTGTGATTGTATGCGCTTGATGATACAATAAAGATCTTCGAATGAGGTGTACGCCTGATAATTCGGCTGTTTATCAGGATTAATAGAAAGCAATCTTGCGTTATAATCGTCTAACAACTTATGAAAATCTGTTCGAATACTATCTACTGTCATACAATAACTTAGAAATGATTCCCTATTAATATCGGAAGTAGCGGCAGTTTTTGAGCGCTCGTAAATGTTTTGAATACGCTCAAATAAAATATTACGTTTAGCTTCCAAGATTGTCAGCTCTTTTTCTTCCGACATGCATGGCTTCTTTTGTTGCGCCATGTTTACGTATGTATAAGCTAATGAGACCGAATCAAAATAAGAATACCTAAAGTACCAATTATTTTACCTAAGTAGGTGTTTATGCGGTAGTTATTCGTAATTGACGTTCATAAGCGTCACATTGTGACCCAAATGAATAAAGGATTTTGAATTTGAATTTAAGTAGGCAACAACTTTAAGGCGGTGGAATTAAAAGGTGCTTGAAATATGGAATTTACAAGACAACTATGATAGTTCCAGTAATAATAATTGAGTTAGTAGGTAGCTACATAAAAGTATATTACCTACGGAAGCGTGCGGAAATAACCACGTAATGGGTATGTAAATGGACTAGGAGTATAGTTAGGTGCTATAACTACCTAGGTAGGTACTTCTAGAAGATACCTCCACGAGATAAACGAGAGGTTACGTATAAACGCAAATTAATCCGGCTTCGTACCCTCCCTCACCCCGCTACTCGTCCTATTCCTTTTCGGCAACACATTTGTAACTCCTACCATGCTCTAAAAATATATAGTCTTGAAGATTTTATATTTTTTCGTACTTATGTAAGTACTTATCTTAGGTGGTCTGACGACCTTGTTGGGATCGCGGGCTGCAGATGGATGCGGTTGGCTCAAGATCGATCCGTGTAGAGAGCTTTGGGGGACGTCTTGCGGCTGATATGATGAAAATGATGATGTAAATATTAGGACATACCTAACATGTTGTATTTTAATGAATACAACACGTTCAGAATTAAAATTTTGCCACTATTAACCATTATTGCAATTTAACAACAAAATTTTGCCTTTGCTCTATAGTTAAAACCGGAGTCACAATAATTGAGGATTACTAAATTCCTATAGCAGCGGTAACTGATCTTCATCTATAACTAACATAAAAATAACATTATATCCCCGAAGTGGTTGGCAGAGGTGTATTACACACCCATACTTCGCTAATTATGTTTCGGTCGCAATGTAATATGGGGCGAGCCTATTGCCATCTACCGGGCATATTGTTAAGCGAGTTAATATTTTTTAATACACACGTAACTTCGAAAAGTCAGAGGTGTGTGCCCGAGGTAACTGGGGATCGAACCCGAGACCATCGTCTTGGCAGTCCGTTACGTACACTATTGGGCTATCGCCTTTTGTCAAGCGACATACATGCCAAAATTCAGCGTCAGCTTGCTTATTGCGTCCAATTGTTTCGCGTTGTCTTTCAGTCAGTCATTAACGCAAGAATTTTATATAAACAGATAAAAAAATCTAAAAATTGGGTCTCTACTGATATGACTAAGCCTTACAAAAGTAAACAAATTCCAATAATCAAAAAAAAATTTAGAGTGCCTACAACTCGATATTTCTATTTATTTCAGAACGTAAACAGGAAAATAATACAAATTATACCTATTTCCATTAATTTTACGCACTGGCATTAGTTAAAAGGTGTTCGGAAAAATTATTACGTACACCGTCGCTTCTGCTGTATATCTATGCAACAATAATAAAACAGTTAATAAAACATATTTCTGTACACGGAATATATTTACAAAAAGTTATTCAGTTAGGCTAAGAAACAATAATAGAGCAAGAATCTAAAAAAAAATTGTCTTTTTGTCTGTTTATGTGATTGTCTGTTTGTAAAAGCTAATCTCCGAAGTTACTAGACGGATTTGAATGAAACTTTTTTCGATGTATTGCTATTAGGTCTGGGCAACATATACATAATTTATTTTGGAAAGTGGAACATCTGATGCAGGACCACAACAGTCCAGGGAAACTATAAGACATAAAAAATTGCGGCTCAGCAAAAAAAATACGCCTCATCTGGCGATTTTTTTTGTAAGTTTTCTGTTGCAAGATTAAACTTCGAAGATCTCGAACATGTGATATGTAACTCTAAGGGACCATCTACACTACACCATATACAGACTTTACGTCTTAGCAATAATTGGTCAGTTTGATGACCATTTTCTGTCGACTTATAAAATTTGAAGATCTAGAACATTTGTTGTGGAACTTTAACTTTTTAAGCGCTTAGCTAAATATCGATTGCTTTGCCCCTAGCGCCTAGCTACAAATCAATAAAATAATACTTAAGAAATAAATATCTTAAATAAAAAAAATACAGTGTATTTAAAACATAAAAAGCTATGTTTTCACCAAATTTTGTGAAAAAAATATTTTGTTTGTAAAAGACAAAAATAAAAAACCAAAAACATGGTTATTTGAAATTTTCACATAAGTTTTGAAGTAATGTGAAAAAAGTGTAAATGCAAAAGTTGTAGATCTCTTTATTACCTACAACTTTGCCATTCACCGTTTTCGTCGAATCGTTTCGTTTCTTTGCATTTTCTGAAAACATTTACCAAAGTATTTTAATTTCTTTTACACCATTAGAAAGAAGAGAATTCAAGGAACAAAAATCTCACTGACTTTTTAAAAAATTCTGATATATTTACGTGAGAATTTTCGATTGAAAATCAGGCTACTTTTTCGATATTCGTTCAAAATAAGGTGAAAAAAAAATTAATTAAAAATTACAGGGTGTTTGAAACATAAAAAGCTAGGTTTTCACCGAATTTTGTAAAAAAATATTTTGTTTGTAAACGCTAAAAATAAAAAAACCAAAAACATTGTCCACGGAATTAACGATCAACGGAATCATAGCGCGATCAATATTAGACATAAAATGTAAAATACTACCTGTTGGCTCGATAGATGGCGTTGGCGTCGAATTAGATCGCGCTATGGTTTCGCTACCGACGATAGTAGAAATGTGTAAAGAAATTATTTTTTTGTGTGTGAACAGGAAGCACTGTGGTTTTAATATTATACGCGCTTAATATAACCCAGTGTTTTAATTAGTCTCCACGCCGCCAATAATTGGACCCTCTGTTAATTATACATTGGTCCTTCGCGTCGGTTCGGTCGGGAGTGTTGTTGGTACTCTCCGGTGGTGGTAGAGATTACCACCCTTCGCGTCAATACTGGGCAGTGGATCGCTGTCCAGAGCAGCCCCTTCAGTGGGTCCCAGGTGAGAGGTACCCAGGAGCTGGAGGTGGAACCAGTGCAGCAGCCAGGAGTCAGGCGTGGTGCAGCCGACTCGTGAGCAGCACCCGGAGGAAGGCGCACGGCGCACGGTGGCGTGCGGTGCGACACTTGTGTGTTGCAAGCAGAAGGCGACGTGTGGTGCCGGCAGAGGGCGCCACTTGTATAGTGAAATATTGTGTTAGTGGAAATAGTGTGGTGAATGTGAAATCATCGGTGAGTGGATTGCATGGAAAGAAAACCGTGAGTACTTTGAATTATTTATTATCAAGAAGACAGCTGAGTCAACAAATAATTTATAGAACATTTTTTTTTGGACTTTAATTAATATTAACTTAGAAAATTTGTAATAGTTTCATTAGTGTTTTTTAAAAAGTAGTTAGAACTTGTAATAGTTTTAAGTTAAAAGTGGTTTAGACGGGGAACCTATGCCCGATTTTGGTTCTAAATCTTAAATAACTTGTAAAATTCTTATAAAATTTAATTTGTGTACCTAATAAAATGGAATCTTTTGAGAATGTTCAAGAGGACTTATTTGTCAAAATGCGTAAAGCACGAGCTAATTTTAAAAAGTCTCCAAAAGATAGGTTAACGTCTGCCTATTTAGAAACACGTCTTGAAAATTTGCAAGCTTTGTGGGATTCATTCTCACAAACTCACAAAGAAATAGTAAGCACTTTAAAAAAATCGGAATTTACTAGTTCAGCATACGTTTAAGAATGGTGTTTATGATGAGGTAAAGGAATTCTATGTCGAGTATAAAAGCGAACTGAAAGAATTAATGGCGAAAAAAAGTACTACTGATTTAAGTACGGACTCGAAGTCCTGTTGTCATATCGATAAACCAGTTAGTAGGGTTAAGTTACCGGAAATAAAAATTCCGTCATTTTCCGGTAAATATTCGGAGTGGCAAACATTTAGAGATTTGTTTATTGGGTTAGTGCACGAAAACAAGTCTCTAGATGATGCACAGCGATTCTTTTATTTGAAAGGACATTTGACTGGGGAAGCTGAGCTTTTATTGCGAAATATTAAAGTGACATCTGATAATTATAAAATAGCATGGTCTAAATTAGATAAAATGTACAACAATAAACGGTTTTTAGCGAATGGCATAATAAAAAGATTACTCAGTCAAAAGTCTTTGTCGTGCGAATCGGCTAGTGAAATAAAAAGATTGTTAAATACGACTTCGGAATGTCTAGAGGCAATCGGTAATCTGGGTGTGGATGTCTCTTCATGGGATCTGATGATTATTCACATAATTAGTGCCAAATTGGATAGGGTGACTAGAAGGGCTTGGGAACTGCAAGTAGCTTCGGACTCAAGTGACGAGCTACCAACGTTTGAACAGTTTTCAGAATACTTAAATAGTCGCTTTAGAGGTTTAGAAAATTTAGATAGAGAAGATACTAGAGATCATAGACAGGGAAAACATTCGCAGCCAAAGGGAACACAATCATTTCATGTTGTAAAAGAAAAAAGATTATTATCTTGTACATTTTGTTCTGCCGATCATAAGATTACTTCTTGTCCGAAGTTTGGTAAAGAGTCGAATGAAGCGCGACGTAAGATAATTTATGTTTTATTTGTTTACTCAACAACCACTCTGCAAAAAATTGTAAAAACACTCTTAGGTGCCAGGTGTGTAAACACCGCCACCATTCGTTGCTGCACCCAGTAGGTGCATCTGGGTCTAATATTGGTGAAGATAGGAGTACGGTTCACGAGGAAATATCATCAGTCGCATCAACTTCATCGGTGAAGAATGATATTAAGAATGGTATTGCTGTAGTGACCGCGCAAGCGGAGGGATCGAGCAAGCCAATGGTATCGTGTCTTTCGACAGGAACTAACCGTAAAACGATTTTGTTAACTACCGCTTTGATTAAAGCGGAGTCGAAAGATGGTTCATATAGGATTGTTAGGGCATTACTCGATCAAGAATCGCAGGGTTCGTTCGTTACAGAATCCACGGTCCAATATTTGGGATTAAATAAAACACCTTCAAAGCAAGTTGTAATAGGTGTAGGCGGGGACAAAAGTGCTACGGCCAAGTCCAGCGTAGTTCTCTCATTTAGGTCTAGAATAGACCCCAAGGTTGAGATTAAGGTTAATGCATTCGTCCTGAAGTCGGTCACAGCTCTTCTCCCAGCTACGAAAGTAACTAGGGTAGAATGGGTAGACTTGACTGATGATGATTTGGCTGATCCAGAATACTACAGGCCTAATAAAATTGATGTTTTATTAGGTACTGAGCTCTACAGCCAAGTCATCCAGGAGGGCATTAAAAAGAATATAAGTGGGACATTATTAGCTCAGGACACTAAGTTGGGGTGGATATTGTCGGGCACCTTTGAGGTGGACCAGACAATTAATCCGACACATATCACCGTTATGCATTTAAGTCTTGAAGCGGATGACATGCTTAAAAGATTTTGGGAACTAGAAGCAGAACCTTCTAGGAAGAAAATGCTAACGGAGGAAGTAAATAAATGTGAGCAGTTATTCGCAACTACGACGGAACGCGACAGTAACGGTAGGTACATAGTAAGACTACCATTACGCGATGGTGACCCGGCCAGTACGGTTGGTGAGACAAGAAGCATTGCTGAAAAAAGATTAAAAGCGTTAGAGGTAAAATTTCGAAAAAACCATACATTTAAAGAAGAATATCAGAAAGTTATCAAAGAATATTTAAAGTTAAATCACATGAAAAAGGTATCAGAAGACGATAAAAATAATCAGCAAGCAATCTACTTACCTCACCACGCCGTTGTCCGGGAGGATAAAGAAACCTCCACGGTTCGCGTCGTATTCGATGCCTCCTGTAAGGGAACTAAAGGTATGTCACTGAATGACAATATGTTAGTCGGCCCTACATTGCAGGCAGAACTTTGCCATACCATTATACGATGGAGAACACATCGCATATGTCTCGTAGCAGACATTATAAAAATGTATCGTCAAGTCCTGGTACACGAGCATACAATACTACAACGTATCCTCTGGCGTGATGATCCTGAAAAAGAAATTGAAGAATATCAATTGGTAACTGTTACCTTCGGCACTGCATCGGCACCATATCTGGCTGTACGGGCTCTTCAGCAGCTGGCGCACGATGAATGCTCGGACGATCCTGAAATAGCTAATATAATTTTAGAGGATTTCTATATGGATGACGTAATGACTGGAGCTGAAAATATAGAAGCCTGTTTTAAAATTTATACAAAATTAATGGAAGTATTGAAAAAGGGTGGTTTTCCATTACAAAAATGGAGGAGTAACAGTCAACAATTAGTGGACAAAATGCGGGATGGAAAAGGAACTACAGAAGAGCTAAAGATACATATGGATAATATAACGAAAATACTAGGACTTACCTGGAACTCGAACGAAGATGTCTTCCAGTACACCGTGGAACTTCGACCGCTGACCGCACCTGTAACAAAAAGGAAAGTAATTTCTGAGATTTCAAGACTTTTTGATCCACTAGGTTGGTTGGCACCTAGTATTATTCAAGCTAAGATATTTATTCAAAGGTTGTGGCTAGCAGGGCTAGAATGGGATCAAGCAATTCCAAATACTTTATTACAAGATTGGTTGACTTACCATAACAGTTTGCCGGCTTTGATGAATATTAGGATCCCACGATGGATGCACTGTGAAGATAACAACTTGATAACAGAATTACACGGGTTTTCAGATGCATCTAAAATGGCGTATTCAGCAGCTGTATACCTGAGGGTTGTAGATTACGAAGGAAATATTCATATTTCCTTAGTGACTTCGAAGACGAAGGTATCGCCCATTAGACAAGTGTCTATCCCACGATTAGAGTTATGTGGGACAGCGTTACTTGCGAAATTGATGGCTGAGGTAGGCAACGTGCTAAATATCGAAAAGGCGAATTGGCACGCATGGACAGACAGTGAAGTGGTACTTGCCTGGCTCAGCAGTCACCCTAGTCGTTGGAAAACCTTCGTGGCCAATCGTGTTTCCGATATTTTAAATATTTTAGACACACAGCACTGGTCTCACGTGTCAACAAAACACAATCCCGCAGATTGTGCATCTCGCGGCGTTTCACCTGCTGAACTCGAATCCATGTCGATATGGTGGCGTGGTCCGGATTTCTTAAGACAGCAGATAATTGAATATAAAAAGCCAAAACATCTTGTAACTCGTTTAGAAGAAGTTAGGGTTAATACATGTACGATGGATGTGACCTTTTGGAATCGATTCTCGACACTACAGAGAATGACCCGTGTTGTGGCGTATTGTCGTAGGTTTTTAAAGATAAAAAGACAGGAAAGGTCAAAGCATCTGACGAAACAAGAACTGGAAGAAGCAATAGAAATATGTATAAAGAAAAGTCAAGAAGAAGGATGCGCAAATGCTTTAGAAGAATTAAGGAAGAATAAGACATGTGAGAAAGGAAGTTTTAAATCATTAAATATATTTCTTGATTCTAAAGGGATTATAAGAGTGGGAGGACGGTTGGAAATGGCGCAATTGACTTATGATAGGGTTCATCCCATTTTAATACCGAAGGAGTCTTTTCTGGCAAATCTTTTAGTAGCGGAGGCGCATGCAAAAACTATGCATGGGGGACCTCAAATTATGTTAACATATCTGCGGGCAAAGTATTGGATCATCGGAGTTAAATTATTAGTTAAAAGGTTTGTAAGGGAATGTAATAAATGCATTAGGTATAACTCAAAGTTTAGGACGCAATTAATGGGACAATTACCTTCAGCACGAGTCACTCCTAATAAACCATTTCTGTGTAGCGGAGTAGATTACGCCGGCCCTATAAACATAAGGGTATCAAAGGGACGAGGTAATAAGTCCTACAAGGGCTATATTGCTTTATTCGTGTGCATGTCCACAAGAGCTGTGCATTTGGAGGCAGTCAGTGAGCTAAGCACAAAGGGTTTTCTGGCAGCGTTCAAGAGATTTGTGGCAAGGCGTGGTCGGTGTGCTAAATTACACAGCGATAATGGCACAAATTTTGTGGGAGCAGCACGTGAGCTACTCTATTTGTTTAACAAAGAGAAATCGAGTTTTAATCCAGAATTAGCCGAATACCTCGCTAACAATGGTACGTAGTGGCACTTTATTCCTCCTCACGCGCCAAATTTTGGGGGCTTATGGGAGGCAGGAATAAAGTCCACAAAACACCACCTTAAACGGGTAATAGGAAACTCGACCTTGACATACGAAGAGATGGCCACTGTGTTGGCTCAAATTGAGGCATGCCTCAATTCAAGGCCATTATCTTATGAAGAGGACCAAGATAAGCTTACAATTTTAACGCCTGGTCATTTTCTGATCGGGGAGCCACCAATTTTACCACCTGATTCGAATTACGAACGCACAACCAATGTAACCAATTTGAGACGTTGGCAGCTCCATCAGAAGATGATGCAGGACTTCTGGCGACGATGGTCGCACGACTATCTTCACCAATTCCTGCAGCGGCATAAATGGAATTACAAAACTCCGGAACCCTCTGTGGGTAGTATAGTCTTGGTAAAGGAGGATAATATGCCTCCAGGAAAGTGGTTGTTGGGTAGGATTGAGCACAAGCATCCTGGTGCAGATGGTATTACACGTGTAGTCACAATCCGTACTCAATCGGCAACCATGAAGAGGCCTACTTCTAGGTTATGTGTATTGCCTCTAGCAATTTAGTTTTAAGCACAATCAAATGTAAGAAAGTGCCAATTTTACATGTACCGTGTTAGAATAAGTTCAAGTTGTTTATTTGTTGTCAACTATTGGAAACCTAGAAGTTAATTTAAATTTTTAGTTATTGTTTGTTTGGTTATTGAAACCAGTTTTTGTTTATTTCTTATCTACACCAGCCTCAAATTTGTTGAGCACGGTGGGCGGTGTAGAAGGACATTTGCCATAATGTCCTTGGTGGGCGGAATGTCCACGGAATTAACGATCAACGGAATCATAGCGCGATCAATATTAGACATAAAATATAAAATACTACCTGTTGGCTCGATAGATGGCGTTGGCGTCGAATTAGATCGCGCTATGGTTTCGTTACCGACGATAGTAGAAATGTGTAAAGAAATTATTTTTTTGTGTGTGAATAGGAAGCACTGTGGTTTTAATATTATACGCGCTTAATATAACCCAGTGCTTTAATTAGTCTCCACGCCGCCAATAATTGGACCCTCTGTTAAATATACAAACATGGTTATTCGAATTTTTCACATAAATTTTAAAGTCATGTGAAAAAGGTGTAAATACAAAAGTTGTAGATCTCTTTATTACCAACAACTTTGCCATTCACCTTTTTTCCATAGGACTTGTAGATTTACCGGAAATAGAGATAAACCCTTTTTTTTATTAAAATCGCAACCCCATCCACTTCCTGACCTCAGATCGCCGGTAATTTATTTTTCCTTTAATTTTTGTTATATTCGCTTCCTTCTCCAATGGGTTTCATCCTACTATTATTTTACTTCACTTTTGACCGTTGTCTAACGTATCTGCACTGTTACAGTCGTTCATCTTTAAGCTAACAAGTAGATGTCTATACCAATAACTAATTCTTAGATCAATTAAAGTCCTGAGGAAGGACATAGGATAGTTTTTATCGCGATAACCGACATCCACGCGGGCGGAGCCGCGGGCGACAGCTACTTACAAATAAATTAAAAAAGCAAGGCAGCTTTACGTATACTATTTGAGCAATCTTAATATATATATTTCTTGTGTGCGTGTGTATGTCACTGAACTCCTCCTAAACGACTGGACCGAGCTTGATGAATTTTTTTGTGTGTATTTAAGGGAACCTGAGAATGGTTTAGATTCACAATTTAGTCCACTGGAAAATGTATTTTTACTTAATTTTTAATTTGTAAGTGGTTGTGGATTTCGGAATGTTTCACATTGGAACCGACGGACTGCGCTGCTATCGCAGTGTCAAATCTTATATTAATAATATCGTCAAGGAGTGCATCAAAACCTTAACTGAATAATAAAACATTTAAAAATAAAGATTTCGAGTCGAAAACATATATCCGCAAAATTCGGATTGTCGAGTATTTTGTTAAATTCTAATGGTTCTGACAGACAAATCACAATCACCATATTGGCCACTCGAGCGAAACGTCACAGATACCGGATAAAAAGGGGATGGGGCCTCCAACACTTAACTCACCGGAAAAACAGTATAGATACTGTTGTGTTACATCGATATTCTTTAAGAGGGTAGTATTTCCCTAGTCGAGTCCGTTCATTTAAACGGAAATCATAGTCTCTAACTTTTTAATACCCATAATAAATACCCATAAAGAATTATCATAAAATCAAAGCTAAAGAGCTTCTCATACATAGCAACGAAACCTCTTTGCGAGAACAAAAAATAGCACTTCGAACAAATACCTAGAAATATAAAGCAAATTCTCAAGCACTTTAAAAAAATCATAGTCATTAACACTTTTTCTGATATTATATTTTAAGATAGAAACTCGAAAATAAATATGATTCTTGTATATTAAAGGAAAATATTTTAATAAAAACTTAAGTGAATTCACATCTGCTTCTTCAATAAGGCGAATGTTTTTACCGACGAACATTTTGACGTTAGAAAATATTTTTTTTCTAAAAAGCTTGAAAATATCAAGCAGAGTTAAGTGCTGCTTTTTAAACTCTAGGCACAGACTATATAATAATACATTCAGACTACTTTAGTACTTTTACTTTATGTTGTAAGGAGTTTAGTAAGCAGAAAGTTGAGTAAGAGTAGTTTAAAAATTATAAAACATTTATTCGTACCAAGCATGGTCTTTTATAAAGTGGGAAGATATTACACAGCAATGTTACAGGGTTAAGTCGCCTACTTGCGACGTCGTAACCTTGCCATCAAGAGACTTAGAGAACATCATGCTGGTTTTCGTAAGTAGGCCCGAGTTCGTTAGGAAAGAGTTCCACATACCTTCTTCATACTGCCCCCAACTTGGTCGATCATTCTTCTGAGACCAAGTGACGGATTTGAGATGGCTTGAAATGAGTTTCAAGAGGATTACCTGTTCAGATCAACATAGATAAATAAACCTATATGTACCATGGCTATACTGAGCAAATCAATGAAAACAACATGATGGTTCCTTATAACCGGGAAGTTGTCTTATTTGGGTATGTCTACAATATAGTTTGACAATGTCATCTTATATAACATCTTAATATATAAAATCCTTGCGTTACTGACTGACTGATAGACACGCTACAGCCGAAACTATTAGGCGCAGGAAGCTGAAATTTGGCATGTATGTTCCTTGAGGACCGTAGGGGTGCACTAAGAAGGGATTTCCTGAAATTCCCACGGGATCCGCCAAAACGGGTAAATTAAAAAAAATTGCAGGCGTAGCTGCTGGCGTCCTCTAGTAATTATATAAAAAGAAAAATCTTGCCCTGACCAACACATCATCACAGAGCCTAAACTACTGATACTTGAAACACGAGAACTAGACAGTGAATTCTTTAAATAATGTAGACATCTACCCAGAAAGGGTTTTAATTGCCACCCATAAGCGGATAAATCAGGTGATTAAAGTTTTATGCACTATACACAAGTTTATGGCGGACGAAGCCGCGGGTGCCTTCTAGTATCTTTATTAGATCTAGATTTCTGTGAAAATCACCTTTGACAAGACTATATTTAAAACAAAGTGCCGAAAAATATATTAAAAAGCTTATGCCTGTTCCATTCAAATAGGAAATTCTCAACACCCACACATTCACCTTTCTAATCACAAATCTCCTGTTAAATGGAACGGAGCAATTTATAAGTCATTCAGTACAGAAATACTCGAAATAAATACAGCGAATAATCAGCTTTGACAAAACACTTCTTATGGTTCGTCAAAGATTTAAATAACGCAGAAGCGGCCAATACTCTTCGTCTGTTATATCACCTTCAAACTTTCAAGTTGGCACAAAGTTTAATACTAAACAAAGCAACGACTCACCCTCATTGCTGGCCAAAGTGAAAGTGAAGTTTCGAACAAGTTCGTAATTAGTGTCGGGTGATAAGCGCTCTCTCACAGTGAATTTGTAGAGGGGACAAATAATCTGTGAGAAAATTAGGTAGATAATTAACATGATGATTGCGGCTGGCCGTGGCCGAATTTGGATGTGTGCAAAATATGACCGCGGGAAAGGGCAAATCATGGTTTAGAATTGAAGCATGAAAACAATGCGATAACGTTTTATTTATTAGCCTCGTTTGTAGGGTCTGAGTTCGGCTCTGGTAGCAAAGATTTCATAGCAGCAGAGACGTATTTGCGTGATATGATACAATATTTACTTTTAAGATGATGAGTAAAAATTAACAATGTGAGATCAGATAAACAATAAGTTGAATAAATATATTACACTTGTGATATTTTCTCTAAAATGAGATTTAGTAATAATATTTACATTCCGTAGTAACGTAAAAATATCTATAAGTATAACATTTTATTATGCAATGTCAACAATGTCCTGGGACATTTCAAACGCGCCCAAATGATCCCTATCTAGACATAACCTGTACTAGGGTAACCTGTTGACTGATATACATAATACTGAAATATTATAAATACGTAAATATTCTACATAAATAGCGCCCAGACACAGCACCAATCATTGCGCTTATTTCACGATTTTTGTCCTGGGCGGAAATTTAAACCAACCTAATGCTCCGTACTCACATACGATATTACTCGATAGTTTTACTCCAAAACTAATAAAACTTAACATGTGGACCGCAAAACTCACAGCTCGAAGGCTCGCATCGAGCCGGCTCGATGGAATTAAATAAAGTAAATTCCTTCGTAAAGTAAAAGCGAATTCCTTCGCACCTACTCGAAGCCGTCGAACTTGTCTCAAGTGAGTGTACGTAACCGCGAGTGGCGCGGATCGAGTCACACTGCCGTTGTGGATCGTCGTGCAAGCAAGTGTTGAATAAAAAAATGGATTTACGAGTTTATTCCAAAGCTTTTATAGAAGATTTTATTAGCTTATTATAATTAAGAATTGCGAGATTTGTTAAATGTAGCCACCGTCTCCTTTGTTGAACAGACGTATTTTGACTTGAACGGTTCGGTGAATACTGAACGGTGCGCGTCACTCGATAGATCAATGCTGAACATGTGGACGAAAGCCCGAGCCGTCATTTTTACTCGGCATGTTAGCTCGATCGAGTAAAACTGAATGTGAGTACGGAGCTTAAGGTTTAACGTCCAGATTAACTAAACTGTAGAGTAACAGGCGAGTCGAAATAAATTATAACTCATTACACACAAAAGGCAACCCTCCGTTTAATTAAAACGAAATCAATGTAAACTTTACGAGTGTACCTAAAATACGTCGTGAAATTCAGTAGCTTGTCTCATCTACATATTTACCTACTCTATGGCGGTATTGGACGATGGTGTTAATTAGCAACTATGACAAAGGAAACAAAACCCCTCACCTCTGCCTCAGTTTGCAAGTCCCTCATTAAAATGGAGTAGTAACTTTGTTTGATCTTTGATCCGTGTGGTGACGGATTAAGAATACGGAATGTCACCACCCCATATCATCCCGTGGGTGTCGTAAGAGCCGACAAAGGGACCATACTATACAGAGAACAGCACTGTAAGAAACGGAAAACTTGAAACAAACCCTATACCAACCCGTTTGGCCAGCGTGGTATAGTAGGCCAATTCCTCCTTTCAAAGGAGAGGCCTAGTCCAGCAGTGGACTGATAGAGGCTGAAGATGATGAGTAACTTTGTAAGGCGTTCTACGTTTCCTTTAGGTTTAATGAGCAAAATAAATTGGAAAAACCATTAGACAGTGTTGAGGCAAATCGTACGGACGAACAGTCTGTAAGGAACAATTTGTGGACTACACAAAGTGTTGTCCCATGTTGGGATTAAACTTATAAAACTCGGCATAGTGCCAAACGGCGAAGGGACCGATTAAACCACTACACCATCTATGCAGTCATATCCGTCCATCACCTTGTTAGCTTAAGTCTCATTACTGTTCTATTTTGTCTTAATACTAGGCTTCACCCGTGGCTCCACCCGTAGGAATCATACATCTAAACCTTTCTCAGGAATCCCACTATGTATTGGTATTGACTGTATAAAAATCGATTCGGTGGTTTTCGAGTTAATCGCGTTCATACAGGCTGATACAACGGTCAGAGGACTTTAAAACATGTATCGCACGCCCAATTGTTCCGTACGTGTGTTTGTCACCTAACACTTCGTAGACGTCTTGACCAATTTGAGTGTCATTTAGAAAGTTTCATCATCGCCCTAGCGTTATCCCGGTTGCATCCAAGACTTGCACGGCATGGAGCCCGAGGTCTGCTTACTAGTCTAACCAGTTATGACAAATATCAACTTAGACATTAAGAAAGTTTAATTGATCTTAAATCTTATTATAATTATTTGCGTAGTTTTGCAGCATTACCAAAGATAGCCCCTTACTTTCATTATCCGATGCTGTTAAAGTATATATCTAAGGCTGACGGAAATAAATCTTACATCGCTCAGTTAACGTTCTCAATTAGGTACGTGATTATTATACAGTTGTACATAATAATATAATTATTTACAAGTTCTCAAGTACTTTCATCGAAATGTAGTCCTTGGGGCACGATCACCTTGCCTGGTCAAAGGATGCTCCCTCTAGTTGGAGGATCTTCACTACACTGTGAGGAGTCCATAACCGTGATGATGGACATCAATCTACCTGTATCGTCGGTTTAATTTATAATGTAATTTGAGTTTTCACATTCGCTGCTTCATAATACTTTAAGCTCAGCTTGCCTAAAACTGTCTTTAACTACTCCACCAAAATGAAATACAAACTTCAATTTAAAACAATCCAGAACTTTGTTCCTTAAAATGTCGGCAAAATGAAACCAAAAACGGTGTCTTAGGCGAAATATTAAAATTAATTAAATATTGGGGTCGTGTATCGCTCGTAATTTTGTTTTAATTATAACGGAGGATAGCGGCCGTAGTAACAGATGTTTGAAACTGATTATGTTTTAGTTTATTATATGTTTCGAGGGATAGCCATTGCTAATGATATTTCTGAAGATTTCTCAGACTGATTGCGCGAAGATACGGACTTGTGTAATTTTGAGTTTTAATTTTGAATAAATTCAATGTAACTTAAAAAATTGTAGGTCAAAGTAATTTTAAATAGGTTAGTATAATTTTGACTGCCTCGTTGGTCTCGCGGCATAAATGTGCGCGTGGTATTGGGAGGTCTCGGGTTCGATTCCCGGGTCGGGCAAAGTGTTATTGGGTTTTTCCGTTAGGAAATTCTCAGTAGCAGCTCCGAGTCTGGTAATGTGCCCAGTACGGCAATAGGCTCGCCCCCTATTACGTGGGACCTAAAAATTCATGGCGAATTGTGGGTGTCATATCACACCTCTGCCTACTCCTTCGCGGATACAGGAGTGAGTCTATATATAAAAATATAAAAAATAGTATAATTTTCCAGAATATTTTTATTGTGAAATCCGTGTGATTTTGACTTCCACTTCCCTTCTTTCTTCCTTTTGTTATGTGACATGACATCATACGTTCTAGTTATCAGAAGTTATAGTATAAGAATTAGACTGTAGTTATTTAAATATAAGACTGTAGCCTAAACTTTGCATGATAAGGAGGAGCCTAGAATAATATTATGTTTAGACGTGTTACCGTGTCTATATAAACCTATTTTTTCTCTTTCATTACGTTTATATTATTTATAAATAAAATAAAATTACAAAACCACACGCGGGCACATGAAGCAATGTTGTTAAAAACGAACTAAACCCGTCAACAACAGCCACCAACCACAACACTGACACGGAACATTTTATTAATTTTCATTTTACATTTAAAAATAACAGAACACAAATTATCTGAGAATCACACGAGTAATTTAAAACACGATCGAGTTGGTATGAAAGCAATAGATAAACTGGCGCTCCCGGGGGTATAAAAATAAATATTATACTACCCGCCCACTTTTGTTCCACGGGCCAACAAAATGAAAGCAAAATATAAAATGGATCAAGTGCTTATCATCTCGCACAGCGGTGAGATTATGCAGGCAAACAAATATCACAATAGCTTAACCGTAATTGGATAACCAGGTAATGGAACGAGGTTTTTTAGTTTCTAGTTTGGGCATACATAAATAGGATACATTATGCTTGCATTGTTTTTTCTAGATCAAAATTATGTTAGATCTTCGTATTTTATACTTTCTTTCATAATATTGTCTCACACTGTTTGTGTAAGCAGCATTTTTTAGGTAAGTCTTTACATCATCTTCTTCTTAGCGTGTCGATGGCAATCTAAATCGCATCATCCTAATACTGAGCTACGGTGCAAAACACATCCATTTAATATATATGTAGTTCCAAGGTTTACTTTGGTCAAGTATTTATTATTATTTTTTTTTTTGTTTTTTTTTGGTGTCGGGTTGGAAAATCCTCATGGAGTCCCTCCGCCCTGGGGGAAGAGCGAACCAGTGCCCCTCCGATGTGTTTAAATCCGTACGAGGACGTTTATACATACACTTACATACATATAAATTCTCTCCCGTTTGCCGGCGAAGAAAGAAATATGATTCTGGTATATCATTCTCTTATAGTATGTTAGTATGTTCACATTGTTAACGCCTTTTTTTTTGGTGTTGGGTTGGAAAATCCTCATGGAGTCCCTCCGCCCTGGGGTGGAAAGGTAAAGGGGACTGTCAGGCTCTTACTGACTAAAAACCAATCCGTGTTCCTCATGTACCCGTGTGTTGGAGGGTCGGGTATCGCCGAAGCATTCGTCGCTACCCCCCGACGGATATTGGCCCGCCAGATGGTCAGGTGGGCCCCGAACGAAACCCCCTTGGCGGCGGATGAAGGCTCCGCCCCCAAAACACCCAGTGGCTGCAGAGGATAGGGAAGACGGCAACGCAACACCGCATCTCCTCTTCCTCTGCGGCCCCACCGCGACGCAACGATGGTGCGCCTCCATTTGGTCGCGGGAGATAGGGCGCGCGGCAACGCAACACCGACACGCCTCTCCTCCCGCGACCGCGCCCGACTGCGAGGGACAGAAGAACTGTCCCTCGCACCAGCACCATTGGACGCATCCTGCGCAGGCCTCCATCAAGCCCACGCGGAGCGTCCACTCCTGGGATCTCGCTTATCTTCACCGTGGGTGACCTAATCACGGTTACTGAGCCCCCCCACCACGACAAGGTGGAGATCTAATGGGGGGGACATTGTTAACGCCTAAAATACTTTAACAATTTTGATGAGTTAGGTGTCAACCAATTTGTAATTTAAGTCAAATTAAGACGACTGAGTTTCCCTAAATCTTTAATATAAGATAGTTTACTTTATTTTTTTAAATACAATATTACTACAGAGTTGTATAAAATCCGTTCAGCAGCTTTTGCGTGACAGAGTAATAAACAGCAATCCATTTATCCATACTCACAAACATTCGCATTTATTAGTAGTAAGATGTAAACCTTGTTCTCACAATATTTTCTGTTATTATATTATTTAAGAAAGATAAAATAATAAAAAAACAGCAGCGATAGCCGAGGGGTGAGACCGACAGGCTGTTACGCAGAGGGTCTCGGGTTCAACTCCACGTTAGGCATCAATGACTTTTCGAAATTAAGTGCGTATTAAATTGTTAATTATCGCTTGCTCATCGGTGAAGGAAAACATCGTGAGGAAACCTGCATGTCTGAGAGTTTTCCATAATATTTTCGTAAGACATGTGAAGTCTGCCAACCCGCACTTGGCCTGCGTGGTAGACTATGATAGTGAGAAGAGGCCCATGCCCAGCAGTGGGACAGTATATTAGGGCTGATGATGATGATGATGATGAAATAATAAATGATGAGTGACTTTTCAACAGGAGTTATTTCTTCATTCAATGGACGATAACGATATGGATATAAGTACTTTGCATGCGGATGTCTTTTTTTCTAGGAGGAAAAGCCGTTTTGAACCAAATATTAATTGAAAACTATTAAGAATATGGTAGTAGAACTGAATTGTGTTAAAAAGGTTTTTTTAATGAGAAATAAGCCATTTTGAAAAGTCATTCCTCAAATGAGCTTTTTAGTTATTAAAACTCAATTTCAGGCAGGTTATATACGGTTTCTGAAATGCCGAAAAGCTTTACTTTCCTTCTTTATCTACGATTCCGTGTCGGTAGCAAAAAGTCATTAAATACATACATGTCAGGATGTTTATGTTCATGTTTGTTTATGTCAGGATCGTTACAAACGGTATTCCGTACTCTCTGCCTACCCGTCCGGGAAACAGGCGTGAGTCTATGTATGTATGTAGAACTGATATACATTCTTACTATATCATTCAATAGATTACGCATTAGAGATAAATGTAACTTGTTCGTTACGCGCCAATTTGTCCTGGGTAGGAATAGAACCTACCATCGCTGGCATAACGTCAGGGTCATAACCCCTAGTCAAATCGATAAATCTTTCCTAAATCCATTGATATTATGTTTCATAGTAAAGGTTCACGATTGATTTGTCGCAATAACCGATTTACATTCAGAGTTGAAAGCTTCATAATTATGAAAAAAGTACTGTTAACCAAAAATAATAAGTTTAAAAACTATAACCCGACTACGTTAAACAGGGGGTCTGAAAAGAACGAAACAAGAAAGTAGCTCATGCAGATATTAAGCTAGAGCCGTGATCGCACCGAGTATCTGTGGTTCATCAAATCGCAGGTAGTGGTTGGGTCCTTGTTCCACATGTTCACACACAGCAGACTTTGTTGAGCGTTTATGTTTTATGTCAGCTATATGTTCTTTAAGACGGATGCCTATGCTTCTCTTGGTTTTCCAATGTATGAGAGCCCACATTCACAGTCTACTTTGTAGACACCGGCCTCTTGCAAGGATAACTGACACTTGACCTTCCGTGTGGTGACGGATTAAGAATACGGAATGTCACCACCCCATATCATACCATGGGTGTCGTAAGAGCCGACAGAGGGAGCATATTATGCAGAGAACAGCACTGTAAGAGAAGGAAAACTTGATACAAACCCTATACCAACCCGTTTGGCCAGCGTGGTATAGTAGGCCAATTCCTCCTTTCAAAGGAGAGGCCTAGTCCACTGGTGGACTGTTAAAGGCTGATGATGATGATGACTGTTGGTAAAAATTGACATATCTTCGTTGGCGGCTTGTAGTAAGTTTTGATTGAAGCTCGCTTCAAGATGTAGCCAATTTTGTCGGTCACGCCCTTGATGTATGGGAGGACAGCAGGTTGTCTTTCTACTGTGGCTGGTTTTTCTTTCTTCAGGGATCTGTGAGAGTGGCGCGGTGGTCGGAGTTTGTTGTCTTGTAGAACTTGCCTGAGATGTTGAAGCTCGGCGTCCATATTATTAAGAATCTATTGACACCCCATTAATTAAAATCGGTTCAGTAGGTTAGGCGCTACGGTGGAACATACAAACATACATACATACATACTTACATACAAAGACTGCCAAAAACATTACCCTACCTTGTTTAATTGCTTTACTGGTAAGAATTGACATGTAGTGGTAAGAATTGTATTTGTGCATCGTATATTTTTTGTGCTTGGTAAATTATTATTGAATACATTGAATACGCTTGTTGACAGGAAAAAGCCAAATGATAATGAAATTTAAAATATTTTGTAGAAAAAATTTCGTGGTTATAAATAATTAGTAAAAATGTTTATTATTTTCCTCCTTAGCTGACTTTGTATTTCCAGAAACCTAATTTACGGCAATACAACAACTAAAAATATTTAAAAAAGGCGTTCAGTTTATAGATTTATTGGTTTTATTTAATGACTGTGCATAGTGCATAGGGGTAGGGCACCAAGAACTTAGGGTCCCAAGCCAACCACACCTGCAAGTGGTGCACCTGCCGATCAACGGACGAGGCTCTGGCAAACAAAATATCCCGATAAGCGGCAATAGGCTCGCCACCTATTACGTGGGATCAAAACACTGGCGAAAAGTGGGCGTTTAATATGCCTCTGCCTACCCCTTCGGGGAAACAGGCGTAAGTCTATGTATGTATGTATTTAATGAATTTTTGCTACCGACACGGAATCGTAGATAAAGAAGGAAAGTAAAGCTTTTCGGCATTTCAGAAACCGTATATAACCTGCCTGAAATTGAGTTTTAATAACTAAATTTGAGGAGTGACTTTTCAAAATGGCTTATTTCTCATTAAAAAAACCTTTTTAACACAATTCAGTTCTACTACCATATTCTTAATAGTTTTCAATTAATATTTGGTTCAAAACGGCTTTTCCTCCTAGAAAAAAAGACATCCGCATGCAAAGTACTTATATCCATATCGTTATCGTCCATTGAATGAAGAAATAACTCCTGTTGAAAAGTCACTCATCATTTATTATTTCATCATCATCATCATCATCAGCCCTAATATACTGTCCCACTGCTGGGCATGGGCCTCTTCTCACTATGAGAAGGATAAGGCCATAGTCTACCACGCAGACCAAGTGCGGGTAGGCAGACTTCACATGTCTTACGAAAATATTATGGAAAACTCTCAGACATGCAGGTTTCCTCACGATGTTTTCCTTCACCGATGAGCAAGCGATAATTAACAATTTAATACGCACTTAATTTCGAAAAGTCATTGATGCCTAACGTGGAGTCGAACCCGAGACCCTCTGCGTAACAGCCTGTCGGTCTCACCCCTCGGCTATCGCTGCTGTTTTTTTATTATTTTATCTTTCTTAAATAATATAATAACAGAAAATATTGTGAGAACAAGGTTTACATCTTACTACTAATAAATGCGAATGTTTGTGAGTATGGATAAATGGATTGCTGTTTATTACTCTGTCACGCAAAAGCTGCTGAACGGATTTTATACAACTCTGTAGTAATATTGTATTTAAAAAAATAAAGTAAACTATCTTATATTAAAGATTTAGGGAAACTCAGTCGTCTTAATTTGACTTAAATTACAAATTGGTTGACACCTAACTCATCAAAATTGTTAAAGTATTTTAGGCGTTAACAATGTCCCCCCCATTGGATCTCCACCTTGTCGTGGTGGGGGGGCCCAGTAACCGTGGTTAGGTCACCCACGGTGAAGATAAGCGAGATCCCAGGAGTGGACGCTCCGCGTGGGCTTGATGGAGGCCTGCGCAGGATGCGTCCAATGGTGCTGGTGCGAGGGACAGTTCTTCTGTCCCTCGCAGTCGGGCGCGGTCGCGGGAGGAGAGGCGTGTCGGTGTTGCGTTGCCGCGCGCCCTATCTCCCGCGACCAAATGGAGGCGCACCATCGTTGCGTCGCGGTGGGGCCGCAGAGGAAGAGGAGATGCGGTGTTGCGTTGCCGTCTTCCCTATCCTCTGCAGCCACTGGGTGTTTTGGGGGCGGAGCCTTCATCCGCCGCCAAGGGGGTTTCGTTCGGGGCCCACCTGACCATCTGGCGGGCCAATATCCGTCGGGGGGTAGCGACGAATGCTTCGGCGATACCCGACCCTCCAACACACTGGTACATGAGGAACACGGATTGGTTTTTAGTCAGTAAGAGCCTGACAGTCCCCTTTGCCTTTCCACCCCAGGGCGGAGGGACTCCATGAGGATTTTCCAACCCAACACCAAAAATAAAGGCGTTAACAATGTGAACATACTAACATACTATAAGAGAATGATATACCAGAATCATATTTCTTTCTTCGCCGGCAAACGGGAGAGAATTTATATGTATGTAAGTGTATGTATAAACGTCCTCGTACGGATTTAAACACATCGGAGGGGCACTGGTTCGCTCTTCCCCCAGGGCGGAGGGACTCCATGAGGATTTTCCAACCCGACACCAAATAAAAAACAAAAAAAAATAATAATAATAAATACTTGACCAAAGTAAACCTTGGAACTACATATATATTAAATGGATGTGTTTTGCACCGTAGCTCAGTATTAGGATGATGCGATTTAGATTGCCATCGACACGCTAAGAAGAAGATGATGTAAAGACTTACCTAAAAAATGCTGCTTACACAAACAGTGTGAGACAATATTATGAAAGAAAGTATAAAATACGAAGATCTAACATAATTTTGATCTAGAAAAAACAATGCAAGCATAATGTATCCTATTTATGTATGCCCAAACTAGAAACTAAAAAACCTCGTTCCATTACCTGGTTATCCAATTACGGTTAAGCTATTGTGATATTTGTTTGCCTGCATAATCTCACCGCTGTGCGAGATGATAAGCACTTGATCCATTTTATATTTTGCTTTCATTTTGTTGGCCCGTGGAACAAAAGTGGGCGGGTAGTATAATATTTATTTTTATACCCCCGGGAGCGCCAGTTTATCTATTGCTTTCATACCAACTCGATCGTGTTTTAAATTACTCGTGTGTTTCTCAGATAATTTGTGTTCTGTTATTTTTAAATGTAAAATGAAAATTAATAAAATGTTCCGTGTCAGTGTTGTGGTTGGTGGCTGTTGTTGACGGGTTTAGTTCGTTTTTAACAACATTGCTTCATGTGCCCGCGTGTGGTTTTGTAATTTTATTTTATTTATAAATAATATAAACGTAATGAAAGAGAAAAAATAGGTTTATATAGACACGGTAACACGTCTAAACATAATATTATTCTAGGCTCCTCCTTATCATGCAAAGTTTAGGCTACAGTCTTATATTTAAATAACTACAGTCTAATTCTTATACTATAACTTCTGATAACTAGAACGTATGATGTCATGTCACATAACAAAAGGAAGAAAGAAGGGAAGTGGAAGTCAAAATCACACGGATTTCACAATAAAAATATTCTGGAAAATTATACTATTTTTTATATTTTTATATATAGACTCACTCCTGTATCCGCGAAGGAGTAGGCAGAGGTGTGATATGACACCCACAATTCGCCATGAATTTTTAGGTCCCACGTAATAGGGGGCGAGCCTATTGCCGTACTGGGCACATTACCAGACTCGGAGCTGCTACTGAGAATTGCCTAACGGAAAAACCCAATAACACTTTGCCCGACCCGGGAATCGAACCCGAGACCTCCCAATCCCACGCGCACATTTATGCCGCGAGACCAACGAGGCAGTCAAAATTATACTAACCTATTTAAAATTACTTTGACCTACAATTTTTTAAGTTACATTGAATTTATTCAAAATTAAAACTCAAAATTACACAAGTCCGTATCTTCGCGCAATCAGTCTGAGAAATCTTCAGAAATATCATTAGCAATGGCTATCCCTCGAAACATATAATAAACTAAAACATAATCAGTTTCAAACATCTGTTACTACGGCCGCTATCCTCCGTTATAATTAAAACAAAATTACGAGCGATACACGACCCCAATATTTAATTAATTTTAATATTTCGCCTAAGACACCGTTTTTGGTTTCATTTTGCCGACATTTTAAGGAACAAAGTATTGGATTGTTTTAAATTGAAGTTTGTATTTCATTGTGGTGGAGTAGTTAAAGACAGTTTTAGGCAAGCTGAGCTTAAAGTATTATGAAGCAGCGAATGTGAAAACTCAAATTACATTATAAATTAAACCGACGATACAGGTAGATTGATGTCCATCGTCACGGTTATGGACTCCTCACAGTGTAGTGAAGATCCTCCAACTAGAGGGAGCATCCTTTGACCAGGCAAGGTGATCGTGCCCCAAGGACTACATTTCGATGAAAGTACTTGAGAACTTGTAAATAATTATATTATTATGTACAACTGTATAATAATCACGTACCTAATTGAGAACGTTAACTGAGTGATGTAAGATTTATTTCCGTCAGCCTTAGATATATACTTTAACAGCATCGGATAATGAAAGTAAGGGGCTATCTTTGGTAATGCTGCAAAACTACGCAAATAATTATAATAAGATTTAAGTTCAATTAAACTTTCTTAATGTCTAAGTTGATATTTGTCATAACTGGTTAGACTAGTAAGCAGACCTCGGGCTCCATGCCGTGCAAGTCTTGGATGCAACCGGGATAACGCTAGGGCGATGATGAAACTTTCTAAATGACACTCAAATTGGTCAAGACGTCTACGAAGTGTAAGGTGACAAACACACGTACGGAACAATTGGGCGTGCGATACATGTTTTAAAGTCCTCTGACCGTTGTATCAGCCTGTATGAACGCGATTAACTCAAAAACCACCGAATCGATTTTTATACAGTCAATACCAATACATAGTGGGATTCCTGAGAAAGGTTTAGATGTATGATTCCTACGGGTGGAGCCACGGGTGAAGCCTAGTATTAAGACAAAATAGAACAGTAATGAGACTTAAGCTAACAAGGTGATGGACGGATATGACTGCATAGATGGTGTAGTGGTTTAATCGGTCCCTTCGCCGTTTGGCACTATGCCGAGTTTTGTAAGTTTAATCCCAACATGGGACAACACTTTGTGTAGTCCACAAATTGTTCCTTACAGACTGTTCGTCCGTACGATTTGCCTCAACACTGTCTAATGGTTTTTCCAATTTATTTTGCTCATTAAACCTAAAGGAAACGTAGAACGCCTTACAAAGTTACTACTCCATTTTAATGAGGGACTTGCAAACTGAGGCAGAGGTGAGGGGTTTTGTTTCCTTTGTCATAGTTTGCTAATTAACACCATCGTCCAATACCGCCATAGAGTAGGTAAATATGTAGATGAGACAAGCTACTGAATTTCACGACGTATTTTAGGTACACTCGTAAAGTTTACATTGATTTCGTTTTAATTAAACGGAGGGTTGCCTTTTGTGTGTAATGAGTTATAATTTATTTCGACTCGCCTGTTACTCTACAGTTTAGTTAATCTGGACGTTAAACCTTAAGCTCCGTACTCACATTCAGTTTTACTCGATCGAGCTAACATGCCGAGTAAAAATGACGGCTCGGGCTTTCGTCCACATGTTCAGCATTGATCTATCGAGTGACGCGCACCGTTCAGTATTCACCGAACCGTTCAAGTCAAAATACGTCTGTTCAACAAAGGAGACGGTGGCTACATTTAACAAATCTCGCAATTCTTAATTATAATAAGCTAATAAAATCTTCTATAAAAGCTTTGGAATAAACTCGTAAATCCATTTTTTTATTCAACACTTGCTTGCACGACGATCCACAACGGCAGTGTGACTAGATCCGCGCCACTCGCGGTTACGTACACTCACTTGAGACAAGCTCGACGGCTTCGAGTAGGTGCGAAGGAATTCGCTTTTACTTTACGAAGGAATTTACTTTATTTAATTCCATCGAGCCGGCTCGATGCGAGCCTTCGAGCTGTGAGTTTTGCGGTCCACATGTTAAGTTTTATTCGTTTTGGAGTAAAACTATCAAGTAATATCGTATGTGAGTACGGAGCATTAGGTTGGTTTAAATTTCCGCCCAGGACAAAAATCGTGAAATAAGCGCAATGATTGGTGCTGTGTCTGGGCGCTATTTATGTAGAATATTTACGTATTTATAATATTTCAGTATTATGTATATCAGTCAACAGGTTACCAGGATTTGGGCGCGTTTGAAATGTCCCAGGACATTGTTGACATTGCATAATAAAATGTTATACTTATAGATATTTTTACGTTACTACGGAATGTAAATATTATTACTAAATCTCATTTTAGAGAAAATATCACAAGTGTAATATATTTATTCAACTTATTGTTTATCTGATCTCACATTGTTAATTTTTACTCATCATCTTAAAAGTAAATATTGTATCATATCACGCAAATACGTCTCTGCTGCTATGAAATCTTTGCTACCAGAGCCGAACTCAGACCCTACAAACGAGGCTAATAAATAAAACGTTATCGCATTGTTTTCATGCTTCAATTCTAAACCATGATTTGCGAGGGCAAAGGTCCCGCGGTCATATTTTTCACACATCCAAATTCGGCCACGGCCAGCCGCAATCATCATGTTAATTATCTACCTAATTTTCTCACAGATTATTTGTCCCCTCTACAAATTCACTGTGAGAGAGCGCTTATCACCCGACACTAATTACGAACTTGTTCGAAACTTCACTTTCACTTTGGCCAGCAATGAGGGTGAGTCGTTGCTTTGTTTAGTATTAAACTTTGTGCCAACTTGAAAGTTTGAAGGTGATATAACAGACGAAGAGTTTTGGCCGCTTCTGCGTTATTTAAATCTTTGACGAACCATAAGAAGTGTTATGTCAAAGCTGATTATTCGCTGTATTTATTACGAGTATTTCTGTACTGAATGACTTATAAATTGCTCCGTTCCATTTAACAGGAGATTTGTGATTAGAAAGGTGAATGTGTGGGTGTTGAGAATTTCCTATTTGAATGGAACAGGCATAAGCTTTTTAATATATTTTTTGGCATTTTGTTTTAAATATAGTCTTGTCAAAGGTAATTTTCACAGAAATCTAGATCTAATAAAGATACTAGAAGGCACCCGCGGCTTCGTCCGCCATAGACTTGTGTATAGTGCATAAAACTTTAATCACCTGATTTATCCGCTTATGGGTGGCAATTAAAACCCTTTCTGGGTAGATGTCTACATTATTTAAAGAATTCACTGTCTTGTTCTCGTGTTTCAAGTATCAGTAGTTTAGGCTCTGTGATGATGTGTTGGTCAGGGCAAGATTTTTCTTTTTATATAATTATGTTATATAAGATGATATTGTCAAACTATATTGTAGACATACCCAAATAAGACAACTTCCCGGTTATAAGGAACCATAATGTTGTTTTCATTGATTTGCTCAGTATAGCCATGGTACATATAGGTTTATTTATCTATGTTGATCTGAACAGGTAATCCTCTTGAAACTCATTTCAAGCCATCTCAAATCCGTCACTTGGTCTCAGAAGAATGATCGACCAAGTTGGGGGCAGTATGAAGAAGGTATGTGGAACTCTTTCCTAACGAACTCGGGCCTACTTACGAAAACCAGCATGATGTTCTCTAAGTCTCTTGATGGCAAGGTTACGACGTCGCAAGTAGGCGACTTAACCCTGTAACATTGCTGTGTAATATCTTCCCACTTTATAAAAGACCATGCTTGGTACGAATAAATGTTTTATAATTTTTAAACTAATCTTACTCAACTTTCTGCTTACTTAACTCCTTACAACATAAAGTAAAAGTACTAAAGTAGTCTGAATGTATTATTATATAGTCTGTGCCTAGAGTTTAAAAAGCAGCACTTAACTCTGCTTGATAGTTTCAAGCTTTTTAGAAAAAAAATATTTTCTAACGTCAAAATGTTCGTCGGTAAAAACATTCGCCTTATTGAAGAAGCAGATGTGAATTCACTTAAGTTTTTATTAAAATAATTTCCTTTAATATACAAGAATCATATTTATTTTCGAGTTTCTATCTTAAAATATAATATCAGAAAAAGTGTTAATGACTATGATTTTTTTAAAGTGCTTGAGAATTTGCTTTATATTTCTAGGTATTTATTTGAAGTGCTATTTTTTGTTCTCGCAAAGAGGTTTCGTTGCTATGTATGAGAAGCTCTTTAGCTTTGATTTTATGATAATTCTTTATGGGTATTTATTATGGGTATTAAAAAGTTAGAGACTATGATTTCCGTTTAAATGAACGGACTCGACTAGGGAAATACTACCCTCTTAAAGAATATCGATGTAACACAACAGTATCTATACTGTTTTTCCGGTGAGTTAAGTGTTGTAGGCCCCATCCCCTGGTTCTTCTCCCTCACCCCGCTACTCGTCCTATTCCTTTTCGGCAACACATTTGTAACTCCTACCATGCTCTAAAAATATATAGTCTTGAAGATTTTATATTTTTTCGTACTTATGTAAGTACTTATCTTAGGTGGTCTGACGACCTTGTTGGGATCGCGGGCTGCAGATGGATGCGGTTGGCTCAAGATCGATCCGTGTAGAGAGCTTTGGGGGACGTCTTGCGGCTGATATGATGATAATGATGATGTAAATATCTATGTCCTAACGTGTTGTATTTTAATGAATACAACACGTTCAGAATTAAAATTTTGCCACTATTAACCATTATTGCAATTTAACAACAAAATTTTGCCTTTGCTCTATAGTTAAAACCGGAGTCACAATAATTGAGGATTACTAAATTCCTATAGCAGCGGTAACTGATCTTCATCTATATCTAACATAAAAATAACATTTTATCCCCGAAGTTGTTGGCAGAGGTGTATTACACACCCACACTTCGCTAATTATGTTTCGGTCGCAATGTAATATGGGGCGAGCCTATTGCCATCTACCGGGCATATTGTTAAGCGAGTTAATATTTTTTAATACACACGTTACTTCGAAAAGTCAGAGGTGTGTGCCCGAGGTAACTGGGGATCGAACCCGAGACCATCGTCTTGGCAGTCCGTTACGTACACTATTGGGCTATCGCCTTTTTTCAAGCGACATACATGCCAAATTTCAGCGTCAGCTTGCTTATTGCGTCCAATTGTTTCGCGTTGTCTTTCAGTCAGTCATTAACGCAAGAATTTTATATAAACAGATAAAAAAATCTAAAATTGGGTCTCTACTGATATGACTAAGCCTTACAAAAGTAAACAAATTCCAATAATCAAAAAAAATTTAGAGTGCCTACAACTCGATATTTCTATTTATTTCAGAACGTAAACAGGAAAATAATACAAATTATACCTATTTCCATTAATTTTACGCACTGGCATTAGTTAAAAGGTGTTCGGAAAAATTATTACGTACACCGTCGCTTCTGCTGTATATCTATGCAACAATAATAAAACAGTTAATAAAACATATTTCTGTACACGGAATATATTTACAAAAAGTTATTCAGTTAGGCTAAGAAACAATTATAGAGCTTTTTTCTCTCTTTAGCGTTATCACAGTTTCAGTCTGGGGTCCGCTTTCTAGTCTAACCGGATTTGGCTGAATATTAGCTTTTCCACGGAGCGACTGCCTGTCTGACCTCCGCAACCCGAAGGGATAGCGATATTCCATGGTTTAGACTAGTGTCAGTTTATTTAGAAGGTACTGACGCCCTGTAACGACTGTCAAAGATCTTCATGACAACCGGGACCGACGGCTTAACGTGCTCTCCGAGGCACGGGACAAGCGATAATTAACAATTCAATACGGACATAACTCCGAAAAGTCATTGGTGCGCGCCGTGGATTCGAACCTGATACCCTCTGCATGGCAGTCTGTTGGTATATCCACTCGGCTATCGCTTTACAATTATAGAGCAAGAATCTAAAAAAAAATTGTCTTTTTGTCTGTTTATGTGATTGTCTGTTTGTAAAAGCTAATCTCCGAAGTTACTAGACGGATTTGAATGAAAGTTTTTTTGTTGTATTGCTATTAGGTCAGGGAAGTATATACATAATTTATTTTGGAAAGTGGAACATCTGATGCAGGACCACAACAGTCCAGGGAAACTATAAGACATAAAAAATTGCGGCTCAGCAAAAAAAATACGCCTCATCTGGCGATTTTTTTTTTGTAAGTTTTCTGTTGCAAGATTAAACTTCGAAGATCTCGAACATGTGATGTGTAACTCTAAGGGACCATCTACACTACACCATATACAGACTTTACGTCTTAGCAATAATTGGTCAGTTTGATGACCATTTTCTGTCGACTTATAAAATTTGAAGATCTAGAACATTTGTTGTGGAACTTTAACTTTTTAAGCGCTTAGCTAAATATCGATTGCTTTGCCCCTAGCGCCTGGCTACAAATCAATAAAATAATACTTAAGAAATAAATATCTTAAATAAAAAAATACAGTGTATTTAAAACATAAAAAGCTATGTTTTCACCAAATTTTGTGAAAAAAATATTTTGTTTGTAAAAGACAAAAATAAAAAACCAAAAACATGGTTATTTGAAATTTTCACATAAGTTTTGAAGTAATGTGAAAAAAGTGTAAATGCAAAAGTTGTAGATCTCTTTATTACCTACAACTTTGCCATTCACCGTTTTCGTCGAATCGTTTCGTTTCTTTGCATTTTCTGAAAACATTTACCAAAGTATTTTAATTTCTTTTACACCATTAGAAAGAAGAGAATTCAAGGAACAAAAATCTCACTGACTTTTTAAAAAATTCTGATATATTTACGTGAGAATTTTCGATTGAAAATCAGGCTACTTTTTCGATATTCGTTCAAAATAAGGTGAAAAAAAAAATAATTAAAAATCACAGTGTGTTTGAAACATAAAAAGCTAGGTTTTCACCGAATTTTGTAAAAAAATATTTTGTTTGTAAAAGCTAAAAATAAAAAAACCAAAAACATGGTTATTCGAATTTTTCACATAAATTTTAAAGTCATGTGAAAAAGGTGTAAATACAAAAGTTGTAGATCTCTTTATTACCAACAACTTTGCCATTCACCTTTTTTCTATAGGACTTGTAGATTTACCGGAAATAGAGATAAACCCTTTTTACACTTAAAATCGCAACCCCATCCACTTCCTGACCTCAGATCGCCGGTAATTTATATTTCCTTTAATTTTTGTTCTATTCGCTTCCTTCTCCAATGGGTTTCATCCTACTATTATTTTACTTCACTTTTGACCGTTGTCTAACGTATCTGCACTGTTACAGTCGTTCATCTTTAAGCTAACAAGTAGATGTCTATACCAATAACTAATTCTTAGATCAATTAAAGTCCTGAGGAAGGACATAGGATAGTTTTTATCGCGATAACCGACATCCACGCGGGCGGAGCTGCGGGCGACAGCTACTTACAAATAAATTAAAAAAGCAAGGCAGCTTTACGTATACTATTTGAGCAATCTTAATATATATATTTCTTGTGTGCGTGTGTATGTCACTGAACTCCTCCTAAACGACTGGACCGATCTTGATGAAATTTTTTGTGTATATTTAAGGGAACCTGAGAATGGTTTAGATTCACAATTTAGTCCACTGGAAAATGTATTTTTACTTAATTTTTAATTTGTAAGTGGTTGTGGATTTCGGAATGTTTCACAGTGGAACCGACGGACTGCGCTGCTATCGCAGTGTCAAATCTTATATTAATAATATCGTCAAGGAGTACATCGAAACCTTACCTGAATAATAAAACATTAAAAAATAAAGATTTCGAGTCGACAACATAATATATCCGCAAAATTCGGATTGTCGAGTATTTTGTTAAATTCTAATGGTTCTGACAGACAAATCACAATCGCCATATTGGCCACTCGAGCGAAACGTCACAGATACCGGATAACATTTTGAGTACATACTACTAAGTCTTAGTGCTAAGTAGTTTGTATGTGTAAATACTTTTTGCAGTTATATTTCTTAAACAGTTAAAACGACAATTATAGAAGTATCCGCCCAATAAAGGAGATTTGTGTTAACCCTAACATATATGATGAAGATACCATAACTAGAGAACTCCGAATTTACGCGAGCGAAGCCGCGGGCAAAAGCTAGTACTCTAGAAACTAGTTGACTCCAAAGTTACCGCTTCTTGGGCATGGCCGTCCTGTCTGAATATACTAATGGCGCACACAATTTTACTTTTCTTACATCATAGTATAATTCGGAACAATAGCATTCCTATCACCACTGAAGGTCAAAGTAAAAACTAAAAAATACACCATAACACACAACAAAGCGGTGTACTTACTTGTCTCTCAGTCTGTTTATACTAATCTCAAGACTCACTAAACTGATTTCAAAGGGGTTTTCGACACTCCGAGCTTGTTCTTTGAGAATTGTTTAGTGGTTAACTTCAAGTTGTGTGTTTAGTAAAATGGGTTACTGAGATGTATTCACTGGCAAAATACTGTATGTATTTTTGTAGAGCAGTTTGGAAAAGGATACATTAATATTTGCATTTGGAGTTGGAGTATTGGTAAGTACGGGCGCACATATCGTGACGCGTAGCGCAGCACGTATTTCACTTTCAAACAACTACCGATACATACATATGTCAGATTTCAAACTGATATAGCTTACATTTTAAATAATGTTCAAAATCCATTACCAAAAAATAGTTACAGCACATATGTATGCATACAAACAAGTAGATATTATTAATATGTGATAATTAATTTTGGACTATTTCAAAATGAAAACAATGTCGATAATAGTTTTACAGTGAAAAATGCTCTCCGCCACGACCCTCTATATGTGCGACGGTCATAAGAGTATATAATAAGTTAGCCATAATATAATTATTTATTTATCAGAGCATGTATTTAGAATTAATGAAATATATGCTCAAGCATGCGAAAACCAATCTTATTAGCCGATTGAGCTGCGTTCTTGGTGGGGAAATGTTACCACCATAGGACTTTGTCTGAATGCTCTACATCGATACCTTCATTACTAATCATCTCTTGTTATTAGGGCTTCCTGCAAATGCCAAGACCAAGTAAATATCTAATGTAAATGATCAGAGTGCATTGTTACTTAATTAGATTGCATTAATACAGAATAATACTCAAGTCTTGTATCGAGTGAAAACCCGTAGTTTCCACGAATGTAAAAAGTGGCAATTATATTACAAATAAATAAAGAATATGTATTTTGTCAATAATAGTCCCCAAGTGTGTAAGTAGGTTTCAGTTTAACGAGATAAGCCGCATATTAGTTTTTCCGAGAAACCATTCCCGAGTAATTCAGTTTAATAAGATACACCGCAAATTTTCCTTCTGCACATTTCATGAATTCACTTTGTGGAATCGTTTCTATTTATTGAATGAACTTCGAGTATGGCATAGCGGGTTATGCGACCATAACGCCGCTTAGAGCTGTGCTAAGTGTAGTAGGTTCGATTTCCACGCGAGACAAGACTTTGTGTGATCCACAAATTATTGTTTATACTCTGGGTATTTTTGCGTCCATTGATTGTTTTTTCGTAAAATCATCCCGACGAAGCATTTATTAGCTGTGCGGGAGATGTCTTTCAAAGGAAAGTTGTCTCAAAAAATAATTCAATCTGATCATTTTATTTTCTTTCGTTAACCCTTTATTAACCTGTAGTTTATCGCTCTCGTGTTTTTTTTTTATTTAGATTTCAAATTATCCTTTGTCTTTCTAAGGGTCAAGGCGCTTTGATTGGGAATCGTCTGGGATTATTTTTATTCAGAACACGAATCTAAAGTTTTTAGTATTTACTTTCTTTCGACGGTTTTTTAAATTGCAGATGTGTGTGCCTAGGAATGCTACTGTAGAATAATGTTTAAGATCAAAACGAATACAGATAAACCGTTTTGATTACTACATGTAAGCTAACGTAAAGGCATCCATCACAAACGTGTAGAGTTTAAGGACGAAACTGAAAGTAGAACAAGGGTTCACTTGATGCACTTACTGAACTATTGGTGATTATTTTGTTTGACGTTGTAATATCTCATCAATATGTTTACCTTTTATAAAACATTTACTTATTTAACGTTTAAAAAAAAAACCTTTGTAGACTGCAGTACAGTCTCAATCAAAGTCATAAGATGATAGACCTTTGTCCAAATAAATAAAGGACTTTTCAAAGGCTACTTTGTAGGTACCTATAAGATGTGTTGTTCGTGTTTCTTATGTATTTCGTCATCAGCCTTTAACAGTCCACTGCTGGACTAGGCCTCTCTTTTGAGAGGAAGAATTGGTCTACTATACTACGCTGGCCAAACTGGTTGTTATAGGGTTTGTATAAAGTTTTCCTTATCTTACAGTGCTGTTCTCTGCATAATAATATGCTCCCTCTGTCAGCTCTTACGACACCCATGGGATGATATGGGGTGGTGACATTCCTTATTCTTAATCCGGCACCACACGGGCTGTGTGATTATGTATTTAGTAGTTAACAATGATTTATGCCTGAGGTAGCGATAAACTAGCTTAGTAGAGAGACTGACAGAGGGTCTCGGGTTCGAATCCACGGCACGCACCAATGACTTTTCGAAGTTCAGTGCGTATTAAATTGTTAATTATCGCTGAAGTGAAGGAAAACATCGTGAGGAAACCTGCATGTCTGAGAGTTCTCCATAATGTTCTCAAAAGACATGTGAAATCTGCCAACCGGTACTTGGCCAGCGTGGTGGACTATGTCCTTACCCTTCTCATAGTGAGTAGAGGCCCGTGCCCAGCAGTGGGACAGTATATATGCAGTGCTGATGATGAATTACATAAGTCTATCCAGCTCATCCCCAAAAGGTTACTAATAACCTTACAACAACGAGATGGTCGCCTTTTTTTGTGAACCTAACGTCTTTAAATAAAGATAAAATAAACAGTTGCTTCTTGAAATGTTTTATGGCGTTATTGCGTCCAATCCTTAAAATAACATAATTAAATTAAGTTAAATAATTCAAAGTTACATACAGTATACCAACTGCGTTTTGCTTTAAAGGATACCATAGTGGTTTCAGAAGTTAGCTCCAAATATCTTTAGAAAAAGATCTCAAACACCTTTCAAACACCTTCCAAGCTCAAAACATGGAATGGCGAAGGTATCCACTGCTACATAAAATCTAAAAGTAAATAATAATTCGATTTCACAGTTTATCACCAATATGTGAGCTCGAATACTCGAAGCTACTACCATTGGAGTCCTCTGAATTATCTCTGCAGAAAAGTTAGAATCATTATTTGTAGTTTTAATGGGCGATGTGTGAGAATAATCTCTTTTAATATGTTGTATTGTATTTTTGAGGAATGACTTGAATTTTAATGCATGCTGATATTTACAATACTGTATAGGCTTTTCAGTAAAGTAACGGGTGAGGGTCTTCTGAAATGACGCTCACTATGCGGCAGCATTGAGGCATCAGGTCCAGAAACCTGTCAAGTGTCAAAGCCCCTATATTTTCATAGGTCTGTGTTTTTTCGTATCATGTTTGTGTACGTGTCGGTACATATCTGACAGCTATTTTGACCTGACGCATACGAAGCGTCATCTGGTGGTAGAAGAACTATCAAACACCCTCATTAAATAGAAAAGATTTTTTTTTGTATTTTGATTGTTACTTTGTTATTGAATCATAATGTTCATTAGATAAGGTTATATATGGAAGAACACTTGGCCTTCACAGTTTTGCAAGCAGATAAGTACTCGTTTGTCGAAATTTGGCATGACAATGTTTCATAAATATGACAGAATTTCGTTGCTGCAGCGTTGAATCTCTATTGTTGACAAAGACTTGTGGTTTCAAATAACCGCATAAAAATAAATCTAATGGTGTAAAACTATAGAGAGATTCTTGAAATATGCTATGATGCTGAATTGAGTTTCCTGGATTATGACCGACACTCTCAAGCACTTTGGACGATTAGTGTGTTTGACTTCTCCAACGGATCTACTCTACCAGAATTTCTCAATTCATCTCTTAAAAACACTATTCCGACCATTATGGAGTTTTCGAAACGCGGCCGCCAAGATTTAATTATTTTTGAAATATTGTTCTATATTGAAGACACGTTGTTCTACATCGTGTAACGTTCTATTTTTAATAACCCTGAACTGTTTGCTGTCGAATTGCCTTTTTTAGGATTGCCAACACATTACTGCACAAATAGCGACAAATTCAAATCCTGCGTTAATTTTGAGACACCCGTTATATTTATTATAGCAATCTGTTTTTACTCATTGTATTAACCTTGCCGAGTTAGCCCATGTGGTAACGGATTCAGAATACGGAGTCTCACCTCTTCATATTTTCCCGTGGATGTCGTAAGAGCCGACAGAGGAATCATATTGTACAGTGAACAGCACTGTTAAAGAAGGAAAACTTGATATAAACTCGATACCAACACGTTTGGTTAGCGTGGTACAGTAGGCCAATTCCTCATTTCAAAGGAGATGCCTAGTCCAACAGTGGACTGTGAGAGGTTGATGATGATGATATAATATTTTACCACATTCACACAACACCATCTAGTCCCAAACTAAGCAGAAGCTTGTACTATGGGTACTAGGTAATAGATAAACATACATAATTATATACTTTTTTTGTAAATACATACATATTATACATAGAAACACCCAGACCAAGACAAACATCCATGTTCATGCACACAAATGTTTGACTTGAGCGGGAATCGAACCCGCCACCTTCGGCGTAGCAGTCGCTTACACTACCGCGGCGCCAACCGGTCGTCAATGATAAACCTTGCTATATACGATTATACCAGCGTCCAGCTCCTCGTAGTATAGAAAATAGTTTTTATGCAACCTTTTTCTGATGAGACACCATAATTCTATGAAATTGAAACCGTTGTTTAAGGATTTTTTTACTGTTCACCTATATTAGTCGTCACAGGAAGATCGACGATACGGTTCCTAGTAGCAATCAAAGCCATGATAATAGCGGAAAACATATTATTGATTCTGTCAAAGTCTATCAATACTCTGTCAATTATGGTCGACTAGAAGGTAGACCCTGGGCTCAAAGGTGAAAGTACTGAATTCAATTAAGATGATGATGAATAAACCGCAGTTAATTTAATGTGTAATTCTCGTAAACATGAGACAATAGAATCTGACTGCTACATTTTTTTTATAGTTCAGTTATACTTCAATCGTTGATCCGTCAACGATTGTACTCTGTCAAAACCCTTGCAGAAATAAAGTATTTACAGTTGTCGTCAAAACTCTTAATGAAAATCAAATTATATTCAACCACAATTTCTTACCAAGAATAACTACTACTGTAAAAATCTATTACAGAAAATAAATTAATTATTTTTTTTCAAAATACTCACTCGGTGTTAATTAAATTTAAACATACTTTAAACTTTGAACTTGCTCTAGCACTTTTAATGACAGTGACATTTTTAACAAGTTATTAATATGCGTGGTCTGTTTTGTCGTTTTGCAAAATACTTTTTAAATAAGATTGTATTGTGTGTTCGAATTGATTTGAGACGTTTTAGCTGAGGTTTTAAAGGGCATAAAGTCCTCTTAAAGGCACGCTTTAACTTGTGTGTTGTCTTAAAACATGGCTTACCTACTCTCTGTTATGAAGATATTAATATGTTTCGCAAAAATAGATATTATGAGAGATGAAAAATGTTTCTTCACAAGAAGAAACATTTTTCATCTCTCATAATATCTATTTTTGCGCTCGCGTTAGTAATAAAGATGTGAGAACCTTTTTCAATTCACTTCTAAAGTTTTAGCTGTATATTCAGTAGATAGACATTTATAGGACTTGTCTACCTTATTTCTGAGAATCTTGGCTAGATTGTGTAGTCTCGGTGAAATATAGCGTCGAAGACAGTTACTCACTTAATAGATAAGATGGGTTTGACTTTTCTGAAGTAAGGATAGTCGATTTGTCAGAAAGATTGTGGTGTACTGCAAGATGTAATGAAATTCCAATATCTACTGCGTTAGATCTATTGTCTACATACTCTTCAGTTTTATCGAAGTTTGATTACAAACGTACTATTTTCACTGTGAGAAATGAAAAGACATATCAACATAAAATTGTATTCGGAGCGTAACTAGCGCTTGTACAGATTTCCTATATCGTCCATCTTTAGCATCCAATCAAAGACAATTAAAACCGCTCTACACATACAATTTCGATATGACTGCTGGAGTAGTCAAAGTTAAAACATTACCGTATAATTCGCATGAAGACTAAAAGCTTGTTTCAAACAACTTTACACCCACACACATAAAATATGTACGTAGGTGTAATATATGAGAGATAATAATCATCAAAATAAACTTAGGCCCACTTGCACAACGATTCTTAAATTGAATTAAGATGTTTTGAACGAGAAAAATAATATAAAACACCACTAGCATCTTGCACAACGAAAAATTTGTCGAGTAATATGATTTAAGAACTGTCAAAATTAATCACCGAAAATCGGCTGTTTAGTGGCTAATTTCATTTAAGAACTGTCACACTGATGTTGGCATCTTGTCATTAGCGACGAAAATTATCTTTAATTATATAACTGGACCGGACGACGCAGCAGAGGGAGGCCTATGTCCAGCAGTGGACGTCCCTAGGCTGACATGATGATGATAGTGATATAACTGATAACAATGTACCTACTTGTGTTATTGTTAACCCTAGAATCCTACACTATTTGGCGCACATGTTATTCCTACACTGGGGTGCTGGAACACCCCATACTAAAATGACTGTAATCATTAAAATAAAAAAAACAATTCATGAAAATACGTTTTATTAAACATAACCGCTTGACCGCTAGCGCCAATTCGCCGAATTCACTTGACCGCTCACGTTCTAAACAAAATGTCGCGCCGCCGCTCGCCAGATGGGCGCGCTAACATAAACATTTATTGTTGATAAGTCGGTAACATGAGTAAGTTGCAGTGATGTTTTTCTTCAACCTTATAAATGACTCTTTCAAGTCATATGAATTATTTTTTGATATTTACTTTCTAATTTATTATACTTAGCAGGGAACATTGACTATCGTTGAAAAAAACACTTTGTGTATTTTAAACAGGATTATTTAAAAAAGTAAATCGATGACATACATATTTTATGAGTTTTAACTGTAGAGGGATTCTATCTACACCGAATTAAATAAAAAAAACATGTATCATAGTATAAAACTATTTAATTACACGCATATGATAAGCACGTAATTACTTAGCAGCGAACATTGACTATCGTTGAAACAAACACTTTGTGTATTTTAAACAGGATTATTTTAAAAAGTAAATCGATGACATACATATTTTATGAGTTTTAATTGTAGAAGGATTCTATCTACACCGAATTAAATAAAAAAGACATGTATCATAGTATAAAATATTTCATTACACGCATACGATAAGCACGTAATTACTTAGCAGCGAACGTTGACTATCGTTGAAAAAAACACTTTGTGTATTTTAAACAGGATTATTTTAAAAAGTAAATAGACGACATACATATTTTATGAGTTTTAACTGTAGAGGGATTCTATCTTCTCCGAATTAAATAAAAAAAAACATGTATCATAGTATAAAAATATTTAAATACACGCATACGATAAGCACGTAATCACGGAGCGCGCGAAACAAAGAGTGGCATTTGACATTATTTTTTCGTTCCGGGTTAACGATTTTAAGACTCGCTTCGTATTTTTAGCATGAAGAAATGTTCAATGATTTGAATAGAACAGAGAAAAATAATTTAAAACATTACGTAATAGAAACAAACAGTAAATTCAGACCGAGTATAGCGCTTTAACCAAAAAGGGAAAATAGTCACTTGTGCGCGGTCTACGGCATTTCGAAAAAGGGAGTATAGTCACTTGTGCGCGGTCAAGCGGATAATCGGTAACTTCAGATCACAAATCAGCCTTATTACACAAAGTTAAATGTAGTTTGAGCAACAGCGCTTGTAGGATTTGGTCCTTTTTTGAGGATCACTGCAATGGACTAAGTTGGCATCCGGTAACGGTCCTCCAAATGTTCATGTATCAGTTCCAAACTTAATTTCAAAACTGTCCGCTGAAACTTTATATTTGGCTTATTATTTATTAAGACCTCAAAATTGGGTGCATGAGGTGGAATAAAGTTCCACTGAGTTCCTTTATTTGACAGATACTCAGCCAATTCGTCATTCACACCAGTCCTTTCCTTGTTATATAAATAAAGTAACTCTCTTGCCGCGCCTATGAAATTCGTACCGTTGTCGCTATATACTTCAGTCACACGACCCCTTCTTGCTACAAATCGCTTGAAAGCAGACAACAATCCCTTGGTGCTTAAATCACTAACTGCTTCCAAGTGCACTGCCCGTGTGGACATGCATATAAATAAACAAATATACCCTTTGTACGACTTATTACCACGACCGACCTTTCGAAACTCTAATATTTATAGGGCCTGCATAGTCTACGCCACTATGTAAAAATGGCTTACTTGGAGTAACGCGTGCAGCTGGCAGTTGTCCCATGAGCTGCGCCCTTACTGAGGCAGCATAACGAATGCATTTGACGCAACTCCTAACATATTTTTTCACCAGCAAATTAATTCCTACAATCCAGTACCTTGAACGTAAATACGTAACCATAAGTTGCGGGCCTCCATGTAATGTTTTATCATGTGCATCGGCAATCAGAAGGTTTGTGAGGAACGACTCCTTTGGAATAAGAATAGGATGAGCTCGATCGTAACTTAGCTGCGACATGTCCAACCTTCCCCCAACTCTTATGATTCCCTTGGAATCAAGAAATATGTTAAGGGACTTGAATTTGCTCCTCTTGTCTTCTAGGGCCTTATCCTTTTTCAAACACGTCAATTCATCTGCGAACCCTACCTCTTGGCATCGCTTAATACAACCGAGAATTGATTCTTCCAGTTCCTGTTTGACTACATACTTTGTGTTGTGTCGATCTGATCGTTTCAAAACACCCAAAAACCTACGACAGTAGGCGATCACTCGTACCAACCGAGAGAGCGAAGAAAATCTGTTCCAGAAATCAACACTGATTATAGATGTGTGCACTTTGACTTCTTCTTAATGAGTGCTGTTATCCTTTAGCCCTTTGTATTCAATCAACTGCTGTCTCAAGAAATCTGCTGTCTCAAAACTATCCCACCATATAGAGGTGAACTCAAGTTCAGCAGGAGAAATACCTCGTGATGCACAATCAGCTGGGTTTTGCTTCGATGGTACATGACACCAGTGATGTGAGTCTGTAATGGTCGAAATATGCGAAACTCTATTTGCTATGAAGGTTTTCCAGTGACTGGGATGACTGTTGAGCCAAGCCAAGATCACTTTGCTGTCTGTCCACATGTGCCAATCCATCTTTGGTACATCCATCACTCTGCCCACTTCAGCTATTAACTTTGATAAAAGTACTGCTCCACAAAGTTCTAGTCTAGGGATAGAAACCTGCTTGATGGGAGCTACTTTAGTTTTAGTGATTACTAAGGATAAATGTATGTTACCTGCTTCATCTATTATTCTGATGTAAATAACCGCTGCATATGCCACCTGTGATGCATCTGAAAATCCATGCAACTCGGTCTTCACATTTTTCGAATGAGTGTATAGCCACCGTGGAATCTTCACTCTAGCCAACGAACTCAAATTCTTGTGGTAAGTAACCCATTCATCCAACAGGTTATTTGAAATTTCTTGATCTCATGTCAAGCCTGCTAGCCATAATTTTTGAATGAACACCTTCGCTAAAACAATACTTGGCGCTAGCCACCCTAACGGGTCAAATAAACGAGCAATCTCGGCGACAATCTTTCTTTTTGTTACAGGTTCAGCTATCGGTGATATTTTCACTGAAAACTGAAAAAGATCGGCGCTAGAATTCCAACTAAGTCCCAGAATCTTCGTAACATTATCCATTTTTAACTTTACTTCCTCGAGCTCGTTTAGTTTTCCGCTATTTATCTTATTTAGTAATTCTTCACTATTACTGATCGATTTCTGCAGTTTAAAACCACACTTCGATAGGACTGTATTAATTTTTGTATATATATTTAATCCCTGTTCAATTAACTTCTTCAGCTGATCCTCTTCACGAAAAGGCAACCGAACTATATACCTGCCAGTATCATCTCGCCTTGTAGTCGCCGACAATAACTCCTCACTTCGCCTTTCCTCCTCTGTGAGCATTTTATTTGTTTTAGACGGTTCATCTTCCAACTCCCAAAAATTTTTAAGAAGATTGTCCTTCTGAAGGTAAGAATGCATCACGGTGATGTAATTATTTGGGTTAGAATTATTATCCACCTCGGAATCGTCCGATAATATCCAACCTAGGGATGTATCCTGGGCTACTAAAGCACCATTCAAATTCTTTCTAATGCCCGTTTGAATCACCTGAGTATAAACTTCAGCCCCTAACAAAATATCGATTTTATTAGGTATGTAGTACTCCGGATCCGCTAACTCATCGTCCTTCAAGTCGATCCATTCGACTTTGACAGTCCTTGTAACTGGAAGCAGAGCCGTAATTGTCTTCAGAACATAGGCATTGATTCTTATTTGCACGTTTGGATCCTTTCTTGACTTAATATTAACGACAACTGTATATTTAGAAGTTACAATTGTATCTCCCCCTACACCTAACACAGTGTGTTTTGTCGCAACCTTTTTAAGACTCAGATACTGAACCATTGATTCAGTAATAAATGAACCCTGCGATCCTTGATCTAGTAAAGCCCTTAATAACCTATACGTCCTATCTTTCGATTCTGTTTTAACTACCGCTGTAGTTAACAGAACTGTTTTTTCACCCTTGCCCGTCGAAAGACATGAGACTAATGGTTTACTAGATCCCTCCGCTACCGCGGCCTCTTTCTCATCAATATCCTGCCTCATACCCGATGTAGAAGCCCCTTTGCAACTAGCATTAATGTCCTCCTCAAGTGACCCGGAACCACCCGTAGGATGCAGTAAAGTATGGTGATGACGTTTGCATACCTGGCATCGAACTGGTACCTTGCAGAATTTGGCAGAGTGGTTGTTATACAGGCAGACGAAACATAGACGGTTCTTCTGCACGAAGTCACGCCGGTTTTCGTTAGACTGCTTACTAAATTCTCTGCAAACAGTAATTTTATGGTCAGCGGAACAATAAGCACAGGTTATGTTATCCTTTCCCTTCATAACATGAAATGAATGACGTGCATCTTTGGAATTTCTATCTCTCCTACTCCCTTGACCAGTTTCTAACCTTTCAAGGCCCCTAAAGCGACTATTAAGAAACTCAGAAAATTCCACAAATGTAGGTAATTCATTTCTACATGCGGCAGCTATTTTCGATTCCTAGGCCTTTCTTGTTTCTATATCCAATTTGTCACTTATTAGATAGATAATAATGATATCCCAAGACGTTGTATCAATTCCTAAGTTCTTTAAAGAATCTAGGCATTCTGAAACTGTATTTAATATATTTTTTATTTCTGAAGCCGACTCCTTTAAAATATACCTTTGGGTTAATAATCTTTTTACAATATTATTTGCCAAATATTTCTTATTGTTATAAGTACCATCTAACTTGTTCCACGCTATTTGATAATTATCGGATGTTACCTTTAAATTCTTAAGTAATTGTTCCGCTTCTCCCTTTAAGTGACCCTTTAAATAGTAAAACTTTTGTGAGTCATTTAAACTTTTGTTCTCATGCACCAGTCCAATAAACAGATCCCTAAATGTATTCCATTCAGAATAATCTCCTGAAAAATAATTTATTTTTATTTCTGGCAACCTGACTCTGCTCTTTACTTCATAACAACAAGAAACATCTTCCTTTGACGCAGCAGTTGTTCCACCTTTAATATCAAGTAACATTTCCTTGAGCTCACTTTTAAAGGTTATGTACAGATCCTCCACTTCATCGTTAATATTGAGTCTATAGTAATCGGAACTGTGAATGCCAGTTTTCTTGATGTTATCGATAATATGGTTGTGATAGCTGAAAAATAACGACCACTGTTTTTCTATATTTTCTAATCGCGTTTCTAGGTAACCAACTGTCAAACGTTCTTTAGGACATTTCTTATAATTTGTTCTAGCTTTAATTATTTTCTCCTTTATATCAATCTGCAAGTTGTTCAACGCCTCCATCTTATTTCTTGCGTATGCCGTTTCAAGTTTATATTAAGGTCCAAAAATTCCAAAAAATTGTTCAATGTGTTTTTTACCTTAAACACTGAGTCCGAAATCTAGCTTGCTCTCCCGATAGATTTCCTCTGATTTTGCCTCTAAGTCCTCCCGTCCGGTACCACAGGTCCGTTACATAGTCCTCACACCAAGGCTCCGTGACCTCCGGTCCCTCCTACAGCTGTACCACAATCCCGGCTGTGGATTTATCTGGCCAACAATCCGCTGGCCAGTACCTAATGAGACGGGTGATAAATATCACCACCGACGGCTAACCAAAAATTCACCCAACCGCTCACAGCCGATCCTTTTATCCGGCTCGCGACAGGACCATGTATATAATTGGAGGGTCCGTGAGCGGGAGGTAATTTTAACACACTATCACTTTACACAAACTTTACTTTATTGTCACTAGAGGGCACTTTTACTAGTTATAATATTATTTACACTGTTCTTGAGGATCGCACCGACAGCTACAATTCGTCGCCTATATATACCCGGAGTGTGAACGAAACCATAGCGCGATCTAATTTGCATGGTAGTCTCATCTATCGAGCTAAAAAACAACAATTTTGGGTTCGTATCATGGTTGACAAGTTTGACACGAAATATTTTCTTAATTGATATAAAACCTACATATCTACTTATAGATATGTAACCTACATACATTAACACTTAGACTCTCGTACATTACAAACATACCTCAGACCATTCACCCCGAGTCTCGTAAGTGATTTTATACGGCAAACATTTTTCTTAAGAGTGCCTTACTTCACGTCTAAACAAAATTACGGCGCCGCTTTCACAAACAAACTGATACGAAAATTAAATTTTCACCGATGCAGACGATGGTGTCGGATCTAAAATGAAAATCTCCCATATGTAGTTCAGGTAAACAGACCCCTCATTTATTTCGAAGGCTCAGAATATTCCCCTTATTATTGAATGTCATAAATCATAGCATGTAAGCATCTTACTAGAAATTGAATTTCGCTCAGGGTCGTGTTGTTTTTAATTACATTATTATGGTTTTAATTTTTGGGGTAATAATTTAAGGATGTTTTGCGGGCTTGTAAAAAAGGCTTTAGTTTAACGGACCAGTGGAACACTTTGTTTAATAATGGTGATCTGGTCGCTGGGTTTATAATCCGTTATGTAGAAATATGGACACTGTCTAGAGTTTGGGCTAGAAACTGGGTAGTTTGCAGAAGACAGTGGAAGTGATTAATCATCCAGTCTTTAGCACAGAGCAGAGATCTAAACACTTATACTATGACTGCACAGTGATTATATTTCAACTTACCTTAGATCTCCTGGTGATGTTCTTGAGTGGACCTATAAGATTACACTCATAATTTTGGCCAAAATAACAAGCAAATCGTTATAGTTACCAGTCCAATGATCAGGGTTTTCTTCAACAAAGTCCTCGGGCACCAAACACGTGCACAGATTCACACAAGTTTTACAATGTTCAATATGATACAAATTTTATCACAAATAAACCGATGCCGGCAGATTAATTAGCGGCAATTCACTAGAGTTTTAAATTTAATTTAATATCACAAAGCACGCGAGATTACAAGATACGGCTTGGACACAAGACAAAACTTTTCAGCAACGACAAAATGTGAAAAGAGTGAATGAATGACAGTTAATAGTGTGACCATAGTCAAAATTTACAATAGACTAAACAAAACGTTACCAAATCGATATAATCGATTTGACCTATCATAAACAATATTTGGAGAAGGAAGGACTCTACATGATGAATTCCTTTTTCAAGAAGCAAGGATGCCGCAAGTGGACCTGGGTAAGTCCGGACGGTGCCACCAAAAATGAGATCGACTTTATCATGCCGACGAAGAGGCAGATATTCAATGATGTCTCCGTGATCAATTCACTTAAAGTGGGGAACGATCACCGAATGGTAAGAGGCACATTGAATATCTGTACAAGCCTCAAACGGTCAAGGTTGATAAAGTCCACGCTCCGACCGGCACCGGTTCATATTCAAAACCCCGAGAGCTATCAGCTCGAACTCAAGAACCGTTTCGAATACCTGGGCGAATGCGTAGATGTGGACGAGTACAGTAACGGGTTCGTGGATGCTGTCCATACAACAAGAGTAAAATTTTTGAAGCCCCAGAAAAGCAAGAGAACCAGCAAGATCTCGGATCCGACCCTCGAGGAAAGGCGCTAGATGGTTCTGATATCCTCCGACGACATGCCGAAATATCGGCACCTCAACAGACAGATCTCTAAGTCTTTGACTCGCGATCTCCTCCAACACAACACAAAATGTGTTCGTGAGGCGATCGAGCAGAATAAGGGATCCAAAGTGTTCCAGAGGGATCTGTCTGTTGGATAGAGTCAGCTGACAAAGCTGAAGACGGAAGATGGCAGAATTGTATCGTCCAAGCCTGAGCTCTTGGAGGAGATCGAAAGGTTCTATGGACAGCTATACACGACAACGCAACAACCCGCAAGCACTCCAGCGTCAGACCCTAGAGCTGGATTGACCCCACACTATACCGAAGATATCCCGGACGTCAGCATGCACGAGATTAGTGTGACTCTCAAACAGCTTAAAAACAACAAGGCGCCGGGTGATGACGGAATTACGAGCGAGCTTCTGAAGGCCGGCGGTACACCCGCTAGAGAAGCCCTTCGGAAGCTGTCTAATTCCGCCATTTTCGAGGGTAAAACGCCACAGACGTGGCACAGAGGTGTGGTGGTGCTTTTCTTTTAGAAAGGGGATAAAACCCTCTTAAAGAACTACAGACCCATCACACTTCTGAGCCACGTCTACAAGCTGTCTCGAGAGCAAGCTAGACGACTTCCAACCTCCCGAACAAGCAAGCAGTTTCCGTAAAGGCTATAGTACCATAGACCACATACATACGCTGCGGCAGGTTATACAGAAGTCCGAGGAGTATAACCAGCCCCTATGCTTGGCGTTTGTGGACTATGAGAAAGCCTTCGATTCGATTGAAACCTGGGCGGTGCTACAGTCTCTCCAACGGTGCCGGATTGACTACCGATATATTGAAGTGCTGAAGTGTTTGTATGAAAACGCCACTATGTCAGTCCGCCTCCAGGACCAGAGTTCGAAACCTATTCAACTCCAGCGAGGGGTGAGACAGAGAGATGTCATATCCCCGAAACTGTTTACCACTGCGCTGGAGGATGTTTTCGAGCTTTTGGACTGGAATGGACTCGGCGTCGACATCAACGGGGAGTACATCACTCACCTTCGATACGCAGACGATATCGTAGTCATGGCTGAGACCATGGAAGATCTAGGCACAATGCTCGATGGCCTCTGTAGAGTCTCCCAACAAGTAGGTCTTAAGATGAACATGGACGAGACGAAAATCATGTCGAACGTCCATGTTGTACCTGTTCCTATTCAGGTTGGGAACTCTAAGCTCAAAGTTGTCGACAAGTATATCTACCTGGGACAAGTAGTCCAATTAGGTAGGTCCAACTTCGAGAAGGAGGTCAATCGTCGAATCCAACTCGGTTGGGCAGCATTCGGGAAGCTACGACATATCTTCTCATCCGATATCCCGCAGTGTTTCAAGACGAAAGTCTTTGACCAGTGTGTTGCCAGTGATGACTTACGGATCAGAGACGTGGTTGCTCACTATGGGCCTTATCAGAAGGCTCAAGGTCACTCAGAGGGCGATGGAGAGAGCTATGCTTGGAGTTTCCCTGCGAGATCGAATCAGAAATGAGGAGATCCGCAGTAGAACCAAAGTCGCCGACATAGCTCTCCAGATAGCCAAGCTGAAGTGGCAGTGGGCAGGGCACATAGCTCGAAGAACCGATGGCCGTTGGGGCAGAAAGGTTCTGGAGTGGTGGCCACGTACCGGACGACGTAGCAGAGGTAGGCCCCCCGCAAGGTGGACCGACGATCTCGTCAAGATCGCGGGAGGCGGTTGGATGCGGGCGGCTCAAGACCGGTCTGTGTGGAGAACCTTGGGGGAGGCCTATGTCCAGCAGTGGACGTGGTTTGGCTGATATGATGAAATAATATTTCTATTTCAAACAGATACAGTTATAATAATGCAACCTTGAATGGATGACGTACTACGCCGATATTGTATTTATGTTTTGTGGTGTTTGATTACTGTTTTATGGTATAGTTGTCGGTTATTTGATATAGACAATATTGATAAATTTATAAATCCAGGTATTTTCGGGATTATATTACACACTTTTTAACACTCTTCTCTACAATTTATTTTGCAGACATCGTATGATCAAAACGGATGTTATATACAGTGTTCAAACTTTGTGACAAGCAGTCTAATTTTCTTATAACTTTGAAACCTAATTACTTTTGTTTTATATGCATGTGTTGATTAAGTAGTAAGCTTATGTTTACGACCTTGAATACCACTAAGAGTTGTAATGCTGAACGATGACTGAGCGCCTTTGAAATGTACCTAATATCTCTATCTCTTTAGGTTTAAGATGCCAAACGGCACTTGCTCTGAGGAAAACGGTTAGACTAGAAAATAGACCTTTGCAACCGAGATAACAATAGAATGTTGAAACCTTACGATCCTGCTAATCGAACTCAAAGGACAAATTTTACATAACTTGAGACCCATTCCGATCTATCTTTGTTTAGCCATCAACACCCACCACATATCAGCCAAAGAATACCCTCTTACACTAACTTTTCAAATAGGGGGAGGCGGGTAACCGGGATATACAGAAATATCTTATCCAAGATTCCTCAGCTATATTTATAACTAAGATAGTACAAATTAATAGGAAGGTCGAACGTATTAACACCCACCGGCAAGCACTTTTAAAGTGGAACTCATTAGAGAAACTTAATTTTTGTTCTAAGAAGAACTCCTCATAATGAACTAAAAAAAATAATTTCATTTATTATTACGACTAAACTTATTTTTAATTTAAACGAGTTTCTACTTATTATGACAGACGCTATAAAAGATGGCGTAATTTTAGTTCTGTGATAAAAATTGTAAAAATATTTGTCCAAGCTATCTATTATAATGACTGTTAGGTACACAAGTCAAAATATAAATTATAAATCAACAAAGTAAAGCTAGGCATTTACTTTGTAAAATATAAGTGGGCGGAATTTAAATGAAAACGGTAAATGTGTTGGAAACAATGATAAAATTAAATTATTTAGGTTTTGGGGCATTCACAAACGTTCTTCCAAATATTATTAATGGTATTTGAATACGTACTGAGTATTCCCGCAATCCTTTTATAAACTTGGAGAAAAATGTACATTTTTACTGCACATATTTTATTGCGGGATATTATTTTCAAATTGGTAGAGTAAATAGGAGTCGTAATACTTTTGTAGGTTTGTCTATGTAATGATGATGATGAAATGTAATAGTACCTAAAGTCATCTGGTTCTTCGAAGAAACGTTGGGCCAGGAAGGTTTTGGAGGGGCGACCACTTACTGGACGACGCAGCACGTTATGCCTGACCATCTAGTAAAGATAACGGGCAGTGGCTGGATGCGGGCGGCTCGAGATTGATCTGTGTGGAGAGCAATCGGGACGCCTATGTCCAGCGAATGACTGAAAATGATAAAGGTCATCTGTGATGTCCAGATCTAGCGAAGATGGTGATTGTACCTATATGTATTTGTCAAGCCATGTTTTATTATGTTTCCCACCTTCACTAATAGGAAAAACTAAAATTTGTTCATACGATTGCTTCCAGTTTTCCCTTGAGTATATTAATCAATCTCTCATTTTAGTAAGACGTATTTATGTTTAAACAATTTTTATTACAATATGTAATATATATACCTACAACTAAAATTGAGATAATTTCTTTCTTTGCTCATTATCTTACGCCACCGAATTAATACTACAGTAACGAAATAAAGTAATTCGATCAAAAAAACACAACACAGTCAATCAAAATCCGAACATCAAAACGAGCTAATAAAACATAATAATACTTCCCACATTCTTCCTGTTAACAATGTAGCCGAAATTACGAACCCGAGGTTTATCTGCTCAATCAGAAACTCGCAGCTCCTGAAATACCTTATAAGAAGGGTGGCGCTCATATTCAATTTGCTTTTATTGTTTAAAAGAAGACTGCAAAACGCGGGTAACGATAACAAACTGGGACTCAAGTACAAACTGGAATTTCTTATCCGAGAATTAATATAGTGAATGATACTACCAATTTGGTTCGGCATTCGACTTTTTTCAGCCGGACTGTTTTATTTTCAATTTCGAATCAATTTGATTTGCTTGAAAAATGTAATTCGAGATGTTTGCACTTGTGATGTACGGTTTCCTCGAATGGTAAACGATTACCCTTTTAGCAGTGAACAATATTCGAAAGGGATATAATATTTTCTGTGGATATTTTGTCGCTATGCATTTGCATATTTTTGAACGGAATCTACTTAAATGCTCGGCTTTTCTGTAATACCTCTTTATAATTTCCAAAACTGCAATTACCCATTTGGCTAATGAGTCGCTTTGAATGATATTTACCTATCTCAATGCTTTGAATACATTCCAATGTAATGACTTGTTAATTCATACATACATACATACATAGATAGACTCACGCATGTTTCCCGGAGGGGTAGCAAGAGACTACGGAACGCCATTTGCAACGATCCTGACATATCTCTCTTGCTTCATTCACTCCCATCAGATTCCTCATGCATGCTCTTCTGTTCAGGGTACTTCTAACCTGTCCTGTTTTTAGGATGTCTCCAATCTGGTCAAAGAACGTCCGCCTAAGTCTTTCCTTGTCCTGTCCCATTCACACTTGCCTTATATATATGCTTGGTCAGTCTTTCGTCATCCTTCCTCTCCACGTGCCCAAACCACCTTAGCATACCTTTCTCGATGCTTGTCACTACATCTTCTTTTACCCCACAACACTCTCTTATCACACAATTCTTTACTCTGTCAGTCAAAGACACACCACACATACTTCTCAGTGCTCTCATTTCGCAGTCAAGAATACCCTAGCAAAGCGTTTGGCGGAATACCCCACCCACATATCTGATCGCTTGACCACGTTACGCCTTCACATAGACAATAACAATTTTTTTAATGTCCTTAGCGTGTATGCACCTACGTTAGACAAGTCCGACGACATCAAGGACAAATTCTACGAAGAGCTCACACGTTGTCTCGAGAGTATTCGTCCCAGTGAACAGATTCTGCTACTGGGGGATTTTAATGCCAGAGTTGGGCGTGACTATGAAGCCTGGCCCAAGATCCTTGGCAGACACGGAGTCGGCAATATGAACAGCAACGGACAATTGCTACTCAGCCTTTGTGCACAATTCGAAGTAGCGATCACAAACTCAATGTTAAGGCTTGCAGCAAAGCACAAGACTACGTGGATGCATCCGAGGTCCAAACACTGGCATCTCATTGACTACGCGATTGTCAGACAGCGTGACGTGTCCTAGGTACAAGTCACCCGCGTGATGCATGGTGCAAACTGCTGGACTGACCACCGTTTAATTGTCTCAAAATTAAAACTCCGCCTTCACCTACCTCGAAGATGTCAGAATAAGAAGCCTGCGTACTTAAGTACGCAGGCTTCTTATTCTCTCTACGTTTAAACGTAGAGAGGCTACAAAATCTCGAGGTAAGAAAGAAGTACATACAGTCCCTTGGCGCGTTGCAACAGACTTGCGAGATAGGTGAAATCGATTCTGTCTGGCAGGGAATCTCGTCTCATCTACTGGCTGCTGCAACGGCTACTGTAGGTCTTAAAGTCCGTTAGAATGAGGACTGGTTTGATGAGAACGATGTTGACTTGTCAGCGGCTATCGAAAGACACCGGTCACTCCTGCGTCGTGGCAGACAGCAAGGTACAGACGTGGACATAAGATCAAGCAGTCGTGAGCTGCGCAAATTGTGCCGGGATACAAAAGATAGATGGTGGTCAGAGAGAGCTCGTCACATGCAGTGGCTATCAGATACCAATCAGCTCGGGGAGTTCTACTGTGAGGTTCGGAACCTCATAGGCCCCACTTGTCACTTCAAAGTGTCACTTAAATCGGTGAACGGTGAGTGCCTCCTATCAACCAAGGAGGACGTTCTGAATAGATGGGTGGAACATTTTAACTCCTTGCTTTATATGGACCGTGCAGTTGATGTACTTGACATTGGGTGTATATCTCAGCTCCCGATTGATCATGAGTTAGATAAAACCCTGTCACTGGGTGAAGTTGTCACTGCTATCAAGCAACAACAGAACAATCGGGCGGTTGGCAATGACTATATTCCGGGCGAATTACTAAAGTATGGTGGTGAGGAACTGCATTGTCTTTTGTGGAGGCTATTTGTTCGTATGTGGGACGAAGGACAAGTTCCAGGGGAGTTTAAAGAATCCCGTATCTGTGCCCTATACAAGAATAAAGGTGATCGCTCCGAGTGCAATTCTTATAGAGGTATTTCGCTTTTATCTGCTCCTGGAAAAGTCTTTGCCCGAGTGCTGCTTAACCGCATAAAACCTCTGTCCGAGAGAATACTCCCAGAAAACCAGTTTGGCTTCCGACCGGAGCGAGGCACTTGTGAAGCGATCTTTTCGATACGTCAACTACAGGAAAAGAGTCGGGAACAAGTCGCTATTTATACATGTGTTTCGTTGACCTTGAGAAGGCGTTTGACAGTGTGCCTCGAGAAGCTTTGTGGGTAGTACTGGGTAGACTGGGGTGTACAACAAAGTTTGTTAACCTTGTGAGACTTCTGCATGACGACATGAAGCGTTGTGTGACAGTCGACGGTGAGCAGTCCGGCTTCTTTCCCGTCACCTGTGGGGTAAAGCAGGGATGCGTTCTTGCGCCAATACTATTCGCGATGTACTTTTCTGTCGTTGTCCGCGAGGTTGTACAAGCACTTCCCGAAGGAGTCCGCATCCGTTTTCGGACAGATGGAGAGTTGTTTAACCTGAGCAGACTCCGAGTTCAGACCAAAGTGTCATACGCTTTAGTTACGGAAATCATGTATGCGGATGATTTGTGCTTCGTTACTGATTCCCCAGACAGCCTGCAGCAGCTTATGTCCGTTTTTGCCGAGTCTTGTCACAAATTTGGTCTTAAGATCAACGCCAAGAAGACAGAAGTAATGACTTTGGACTCGTTTGGCCGTGAGCAGTGTACAATTAAACTCGGCGAGGATTGTCCGCAGCAGGTTGATAAATTTCGATACCTAGGGAGCACTGTAACATCTAAGTGTGACCTAGAAGCGGAAATCAACAGCAAAATTAGTGCCGCAGCTGTGGCATTCGGTAAGCTGAACCAAAAGGTCTTCTGCTCTCATAGTCTGCAGCTGGGGACAAAAGTCTCCGTATATATGGCAATAGTTCTGCCCAACCTCCTATACTCCGCTGAGACATGGTGCTTGTATCGTCACCATATTCGCTCACTTGTCCGATTCCACCTTAGGTGTTTGCGTAAGATCATGAATATCAGATGGTCAGATCGTGTGAGGAACACTGACGTGCTGCGACGAGCCAAAGTGAGTGGCATCGAGGCATATATTATGCGGCGACAACTTCAGTGGAGCGGCCATGTATCACGAATGGCGGAGGAACGTGTGGCGAAGCGTATCTTCTTTTCAGAACTCCAATACGGTAAGCGAAAACGCGGTGGTCAGTATCTGAGATATAAGGATGTTCTGAAAAGACATTTTAAGAGATGCAAAATAGAACCTACGCATTGGGAGGACCTGGCAAATCGGCGCGCAGAGTGGCGTAAACTTGTGCACGATAAAATGAATGAGTTTGAGATGACACGTAGGTCTGATCTGGATCAGAAAAGGGACGACCTCAAGTGCCGTCCACCTGCAGCCGTCCCATACAATTATGATAGCGGTGTGCTAACGTGTGCTCAATGTGGGCGCACGTTCACAGCTAAAATAGGCTTTTCAAGCCATTGGAGAGCACACTTACGAGCTGCAACATCCAGCTCTATAAATTAATAAAGAGTCCAGGAAGCTGTCGCTGTAGCCGAATACGGCTATGAGGCTATACATATACCTATTTCTACAACATTTATACTACTTTCATGACTCTTCTGCTATACCCAACTTTCACTACCATACATAAGTGTAGGTACTAACACCCCTATGCACAGCCAAACATGCCTTTTTGGACACGTTTTGACTGTTCATAAAAGCCTTCAAAGCTCCATTCACCCTATTTCCTGCATTAGTTCTTCTTTCAATATCTTCTTAATTTTTACCATTCCTAGTAAACAGCGTACCTAAATATACAAAATCATTCACTTGGTCTACTCGTTGTCCATCGATAATAACATTACAAGCCGGAACACATTCCTCCTTTTCAAAACCATAACTTTCGTCTTGCTCACAGTCTCTTTCATTCCTTTCCTCCATAAAGCACCATACATGATTGTTACCATCTCTTGCAACTCCTCCGCTGAAGACGCAAGGATTACTTGATCATCAGCATAAAGAAGGCATTGGACAAGTAACTCATTCATCCTTAATCCACAGTCACTATGTTTCAAATCTTGCAAACAACTGTCCATGAAGAGGTTGAACAGCGACGGTGACGCTACACGTCCCTGTGTAACACCTGTCTCAATGGTAAAGCAATCAATGTACGACCCATTTTTCATCACACAAGCTCTAGAATCATCATAAAGGGGTTTCAGACCTCGTATGACGATGCTGTTCGGTACATCGACAGTAGCGACCACATTTCATTCCTCACCACTTTATTGTAAGCCTTTTCCAAATCCACGTCTGACGTCGTGCACCTCCGTCAGGATTGTGACGTCGAACGTAGGAGGGAGCGCCTCTGCCCGCGCGCCCCGCACGCCATATACACACATCAACAAAGTCTAGGGATATTTTATATTTCATCAAATATCTAAAAATCTATGAAGAATTTTCTGATACAGTAAATAGAAGAATCATAGATTATTTTAAGGTCTTTAATAAAAATAAAAAACATTTCGTGTTTTTTTTTGTTTTAAATAAAAAAAATAATTTTTTTAATCATCATGGAAAATTAGTATGATAACAACAAACATTTCTTCTTAAAAAACTATTAATTTTAATAAAAATGGAAAAAATCTTGTAAAATCTAATCATTAATAATCAGTGTTGCCACCTCTTACATTGATTACACATCGACATCGATTGTTAATACTTAAAATTAAATTGTCAATGTCTTGCTGCGGTATGAGGTCCCATGTCCTTTGCAAGTGTTCGTAAAGTTGTTGTTCAGTCGTTAAATTTGGTGGAAAATCTCTCAAAGCTTTTCGTTGTAACATGTCCCAGGCATGCTCGATAGGATTTAAGTCGGGCGACTGTGCAGGCCAATCCAAAACTTGAATATCGTGCTCTCGGAGAGTGGTCGATACCAGCCGCGCCGTATGGCAAGGAGCATTATCGTGCATGAGTAGAAATTCATGGCCTATTTGAGTTCTGTGTGGGACAATAACGGGCTCTACTACCTCCTCGTGGTATTTTTGTGCAGTCATGCTGCCTTGGATCCAAACGAGTTGGGTTCGTCCGCCAAGACGAATTCCTGCCCACACCATGATTGTCCCGCCTTGGTATGGGTGGACCTCCTGAGGGTGCCGTAGACGGCTAACTCTCCCTGGAGCTCTCCAAACGCGTGTTCTTCGTGAATTCGGGTGAAACCCAAACCGGGACTCATCGGTGAACAGCACCAAAGACCATTGTTCGTCACTCCATGGTAAATGCTCCCGAGCCCACGAAAGCCGCCGACCGCGATTGCCACGTCGCAATGCTGGAACACGCAATGGTCTTCGAGCATGAAGATCAACTTCATGTAACCTTCTTCGCACGGTTTGGTCGCTTACCAGCAGCTGGTGGTCCTCCTGGAGCCTTTGCACTAGTTGCAGCGCTGTGATATTGGGTTGTCTTCTGGCGGTCATTTGGAGAAATCGATCCTGTCTCTGCGTAGTAACACGATATCTACCTGTGTGCTGTTCGGCCACATCTCCAGTACTGCGATAACGTGACCACAACCTTGATTGATCACATTTTGACTGGTATGTAGGGCCTCAGCAACGACGCGTTGAATTGCACCATTTTCTAACATGCCCACGGCTCGTAACATTTCATCTCGACTCAAATGACGACGTGACATGACTTTTAAAGTTCGTACGTCACGTTAAATTAAAAAAGAAAAACAATTAAAAACCCTTTTCATTAATAATTATAATAAAACAGTTTTAACTTTCTTTAATGTAACGAATTACTAGCAAATTTGCCGCCATATTTTGTTTATTATTTTGTTTTTTTCTTTCCATGTTCAAATTTTGAAAATAGAATAAAAGAGGTTTTAATCTGTATATAAACTTTTTGTGGAAACTAACAAGGTTCTAAACTATAAACTCGTAAATAATTTAGGATTAAGATATCCCTAGACTTTGTTGATGTGTGTATAAGCGTGCGACGATCACCCGTGCGACACACGCATGCGCAATAGACCTTTTGACCTTCGGCCAAGAATTTCTCGGCTATGCACCGCAAGGAAAATACTTGATCCGTGCACCCCATACCCTTTCGGAATCCCGCTTGTACATCCCATGTTTTCTTGTCGGTTACTTTCATAACTCTTTCAATGATAATTCAGTAGCATTTAATAACCCAGCCAAGTTCGATTTGTTACCCGGACCCTGCATTATTTGTCATGAAATTTATTTGATAGAATGTTTTCAACGATATTTTTGATAATGATTGTAATATTTACAACCTGCAATAACACGAAATACTAGGACAACTGAAGAAAAGACGTAATTTCGTGTTATATATACTACATATACACTTTTATCATAGGATATCCAGTACCTACAGTTGCAAAATATGTCCTTTATATAATAATTATGTTGTCGCTATGGAAGACCTTAAGTAATAGTAAAGTGATAACGTTTGCATACCAAAGTCAAATAATCTTTTCCAAATGGTCGCAAATAGCTGACAAAATATCCTATTGCTTTTGATAAACGCGAAAGTTTGCGATTCTGGGGGTTTGGATGATTGGATGAGCAATGACCGAGTGCTTTCCAATCAACTTTAATATAAAGTTGATTTGAAAGCACTCAGTCATTGCTCATCGCTCCTGAGGATGCCTCAAGCGGAAGCGAAACATTTGTCGAAGCATAGTTGGCGCATACAGCAGGATACTGCAAGTCATGCATCTGCCTGGAACCAAAACCATTCCTATATATCCCTTATCCACTCTCATCTGAGGTGATCGTAATTTTTTACCGTTTTCTATTGTAATAGTTGGGGTGGTCAATCCAGAATTTCAGCATATATGTTCCTTGAGGAGTATGGCAGTATTCTAAGAGAGAATTTTTCATAATTTAGAACTTCCTACACAAGCGAAGCCGCGGGCAAAGTCTAGTCTAAAAATAAATCACGCACTTCCTTAAAGTTATAGTTAAAAAAAGGCTTTGTTTCTGCGGTTTCTGAAACAACAACAATTGTGATTGATTAATTATAGTTACAAGTCGGAGGGTGACGTGACCCAGATATACTTTTTCTTGCTCTAATTGCATTTTGTAAACATCTCCTTATTAATAAACATGAGTAGCGATAGCTGAGTGGAGAGACCAACAGACTGCTACGCAGATGGTCTAGGGTTCGAATCGACGGCACGCACCAATGACTTTTCGGAGTGAAGTGTGTATCAATTTGTTAATTACCGTTTGCTAATCAGTAAAGGAAAACATCGTGAGGAAACCTGCATGTCTAAGCCTTCTGCATAATGTTCTTGAAAGACATGTGAAGTCTGCCAACCCGCACTTGGCCAGTGTGGTGGACTACGGCCTTCCCCTTTTCAAAGTGAGGGTCGGTCAGAAGAGGCTCGTGCCCAGCAGTGGAACAGTATAAAGGGCTGATGATGTCGGAATCAGGCTGATGATAAACATCGAAAGCCTAGTGGAGATACAACCAGACTGCTACACAGAGGTACGTCGGGTTCAAACTCAAAGTTAAGTGCGTTTTATATTGTTAGTTATCGCTTGCTTCGTCTATCAGTCCCAGCTGTCCCAAAGATATTGACGATAATCAATCAGCATATCGCAGTCCACTGCTGGACATAGGCCTCTCCCAACACGCGCCACAGTACATGGTCCTCAGCCTTCAGCAGCAGCAGTCTGTCCCAGCCACCTTTTTCAGGTCGTCGGGCCACCTAGCTGGGGGCCGCCTTACCTTACGCTTGCCAAGGCGTGGTCTCCACTCTAAGACACGCTTGCTCCATCGGCCATCAGACCTTCTACAGATATGGCCAAACCACTGCCACTTGAGCTTGAGCTTGAGATTTTGTAAGCTATGTCGGTAATTTTTGTTCTTTGTCGGATAACTTCGTTTCGGATTTTATCCTTCAAAGAGATGCCAAGCATAGCCCGTTCCATAGCTCGCTGCGTGACTTTTAGTTTGTGGACTAGTCCCACTGTGAGTGTCCACGTCTCGGCACCGTACGTCATAACAGGTAGGACGCATTGGTTTAAGACTTTGGTCTTCAGGCATTGCGGTAGGGGCAAAGAGATAACTCGACGTAGCTTGCCAAACGCTGCCCAACCCAACTGGATCCTGCGGTCTATTTCTTTCTCGAAGTTGTTTCTACCAAGCTGGACTATTAGCCCAAGGACTCTTGAACAACTTCGAGCATCTATACGTCGACATAAACCGGTCAACATAAAATTGACGATAAAGAAAAGCTAAATATCATACTCTGTTAAACCAGGTCCGACCAGTTTTTTGCAGTCTAGATGCAACTGGGATTACGCTATAATGACGATAAAATCTTACGTGAACCGATAATCAAACTAAAGTATTTTAGTAAAAATTGTTTGACGAAATCCATCTTGGTGAATTTCAATTTACTAAAGCATTCTTTTAGTATAATTTCCTCTTAAAACAATCCCAAATATTCCTTTAGCTTAAACCCCGAAACACTGCTTCAAGTTCATTACTTAAAGGGCTTAAATTTAAGTGTCGGTCGAAAATGCAAGTAGTAGTTTCGCTGACGAAGCGGACGCTTAGTGTTGGGACTTAATATTGCTCGAGTTGGTCTGTTGCTGCTCAAGTAAGCTAGTTGCAACCCAAGTTAGTGAGATAATCCTGTCGCATTTCAATTGTAAACTTCGAATTTGTATGATTAAACTCCTTTATAGGTTGTTTTATGCGAAGCAAAGTTATTGCTTCTGACAGATTGAGTAGTTCTTCAAATAGCGAAGCAAATGAAAGTTTGATAGTGAATACGTGGTCAAACTTTGAGTGAACGTATCGTCTAGATATAAAGTCATTGACCCTTAGACAAAGGCGTCGTAAAGATCATTTTTATCTTTATTAAATTAAATGAAAGTATGCAATTCTAAATTTAGCTTCGCTAGTCAAATTTCATGAAATGAAGTCGGTGTTATATTTTATTACAAAGCTTTTTGTTTGACGCTGTATATATAAATTTCTAGATAATCAGACATGACACTGTTCCTCGGTACGTACATTAAAATTTTACAATTATAATAACAATAACAGGATATAATTAAGCGCTTCACATAAAATGTAGCAGTATGTTATTTGAGCCGATAACTTCTGTTTATTTTCAGTTTTACATTTAAATATTACAAGATTTATTTGGATAATATAGTCTTCTAGGCTATAAGCGTGGGTATAACACGCTTGTTTCCTTGAAGGGGTAGGCAGTGGTGTAATATTAAACCCGCATTTCTATGAAAGTTTCAGTCCCACGTAATAGGAGAAGAGTCTATTGCTGTTACCGAGCACATTGCCAGTCTTTATTCTGCTAGTGAGAATTCGAAAAAATCCCACTTATTACTACTTTTGCCCGACCCGGAAATCGAAATTCGAAGTTTCGGAAAACAAATCGTATTTTACGTTTATCTTCAATAACTCATGACGTATAAACTCGCTTCATAAATAATTTTAAGTTTCTTTGTTAGTTCTCCTCCGTCGACTTGGTGGACTAATTAATCTTTACGCTATCAAAGGTAGTACTATAGAATCAATTGTACCCGAGACTACGTCAAATAATCCAAATAACCAGTAGAATTTTCCCTAACATATGTATGACAATATACAAATCTTCATCCGTTGAGATGTGTTCGTCGGCAGCGATGAAAAAACAAATGCGTCCATTTATATACGCCAACGACAACCCAACCTACTAGACTGCACACGTAAGGTGAACACTTTCAAACAACACATTAGACTTATACGTCTTATATAAGACCAATCCCAACACTAGATATGAATTATGACGTTCCGCAAATTTGAACCAGCCAATTAGAATGCATTTTTGTAGGCCCCCCCTTGCCCCGCATACCTCACCGCTTTGACAGAATTTTTTGTTTGTAGAAATGAAAACATTAGGTGTCTAGTAGGCTGTGTTGTCGTTGACATACGCACATAAACCCTTCCTGTATCCAGATACAAAAACTTCACAAAAAATACTCGAACATTTTTGTTCATGCAAATGTTTCAGTAATTTTATTCATACGTTTATACTGTATACGTCACTACTGAAACTTGCATATCCAAAATTGGGCCACCCTATAAGGTCAGTAGAATCGTGGTCGTACTTGGCACACATTCAAGAATTAGCCCAGATCAATGTTATATATGTGTGTATTTCTGTAGCTTTTTGTATTGGTCCCAGTCAGGTTCTTAGTCGTAATTTATGTGTGAGGGATTTTGTTATCTGGAAGCTTTATGATGTGTCTTTTGTCCTTGTTGATGGGTTAAGCCTTTCTATGATGTAGGTTTTATTTGTGTTTAAGCAAATAGCTAAACGCAAGTAGCAAGTATGATAGTATGTTTAAAATTCAATAACTGGCTTCTAGGACTGATACCACTCAAACTATTAAAAAGATATCACTATTATTAGATATCACTGATATCTAGAACATTATATATATTGCAATTTTTTTAAATAATAACTTCAACAAAAAAAAATCGTTTGAAAGCAGTCGACCGTTTTCGTTTGACGAGGTAAGCAACGATAGCTACCTACTTGACGGAATAAAGGTATTTCGTAACGGACAAACTGGTATAATATTTAGGTATAGAGAAGATCTCAATAATTAAGGGCAAACTAAACAACAACAACTGGAGTTTTAGGGTTCCTCCAATAAAGGTCCACGAAGATAGTTTCTAGACGCAAATGTAGCGTTTTCTCTGTTTCATAAAAAGGGTATAAAAGAAATAGCAGGCAACATACTCGGTAATAACTTCTTGGTGACTTGGGATTGCCCTTAACACTCATTGTACTAAAATAAATGTGCATCACACCACATAATTTAGGCTCCCATGGCAAATTAGCAAAATAAATATACTGCTACGAAAAAATATCATACATTCGACATTCAACGCACCAATATTTCCAGTGATTTATTCTCAATATGTTGTATGAAAGATTTTTAACAGGAACATTTACGAGCGATACATACTCGAGCATAAACAAGCTTCGCAACTCTTCAATAAAACATAATATTTCTACGTAAAATACTGGGACACCAACAAAAAACCCGAACGCGTACGGAATTACGAACGTAATAACATAAAAAATGTAGAGTTTATACCGCAAAGCGTCAATAATTGGGGAATTGATGATAGCAATTCCAGGCACATAGGTATAATGTATGCTGTATGCCAGACCCGTGATGTTAGCAAACTTGATATAGGTAGGCATCGTTACTCATTGGAACCGCTACTATAGGATTACGACTATCGTTTGAATAAGTTTGGAGAGGTCAAAGTAAGCATAAAAGGAAGGAAATATTTTTTTATGTCTATTCAGTTATACATTTTCTTTTCTGACCTTTTTTATTGGAATACTAAGTTAATTCGCGAGTTCTTCTGAGTACATTTTGGAATCGCTCCACTAGAACTGTCGGTCTGTTTACTTGTGGCTTTAAGCGTTGTCTATAGATACGAATAACATTTATCGGATTACAAAAAAATGAACCACTGTTAACGGATTTAAGCGCGGATTTAAAAGGCGTATCGCCTTTGAAGAATAGTTTGATCTTATCTATTTAACCCATAGTAGGGGTAACATCCAAATCAAACGTATTCCCGAGTAGTGAACAGACTACATAGTTCCTGTAACATCAAACTTGTCGACTCACTGCTTACCAATTTAAGCCAGACGAATCTACAAACACACCATATTGTTTGTGTGTTGGTACTACAAAAACTTGAGCCTGGAGTCAAGTTTAATTAATTACGGGTTGATAATTATGCTCGTGAAATAGGAACCTGCAATGTACAAATGACGCTATTTGGATAAAGGTAATGAACAACTTTGATCTTTTTTTGCAGTCCCAGTGAAAAGTACTTTTGGTATGATTATTATGAGTGATTTTAATAGAAAAAAAATAGCAGATTTTAATAGAAAATAGTAGCGTTTAGCAAATGTAACTTGCTTTTCGTAATAGGTCAACAAAGTTAAGCTACGCATGTACATGTCACCTCTTGGATGTGTTACCACGTGTGGACTTTACGTCAGAAGGCCTGTTTTCTTATTTTGACTGACACTGACACAATACTTTGAACGAAATCACAGACATAGATCTACATAGATAACGCAAATGCATGCACTTCGCGTGTCTGAACTCCGACCAAGCGTCGAGCTTGGTCGCCACTAACTTCAGTCCCCGCGCGTCCGTTTTACCGTTAAGTAAACTTTATTCACATTACGTTGCCGCGTTTGCTTCGGACGTTTGATCTGACGTTGTGTATTAGGAGACGATGAATATCGCACAAGCGATACTGTCGCGCATCGCTTCGACTTCGTGATACAGGCAACGACACAGTAGGTATTAAAAAGTCGGCACGCTTGGTTTCAATACAAATCGTGATAATTGCGTTATCTATAGAAATACAATTGGATTTTGATTTGACTCACAATAATTGGTATTTTGCTAGATTTCATGTCATTGTAGTCTAATTGGATACTTATAGATCAACGTTGATACATGATTAAACACTTTTTCAATTTTCGATCTAGTCACGATTGCATTTAAGTGACAGTTAATTTACGAGAATACTATCTATGACATTGAGACCAGATCAAAACTGCATTTTGAAGACATTTAATTGCGAGAGCACGTTTAACAACTGTTTATCAAAAACGTATCTTTACATTATTACGTGGGAACTAAAATGTACAACATGGCGAAATATGGGTGTAATATTACACCTCTGCCTACGCCTTTAGGGATATAGCCGTGAGTAGTAAAAAAGTATCTTTATAACGAGCTGCATCAATCAATTGCAACGTCATCTTTTTTTGTGAGCAAAATGCTCATTTGCATGGTAATAATACAGGCGCCTTAAATAATGGCTAACCGATGTACCAATACAGATACAAGCAACGTTGATAAACTAGTATTCATGAATATTAAAAATATTTCAACTGAGTTGCGAGCGCCTGATGTCATTTCCCGCTTAGCTCCGTTATGCAGGGCGACACAAGCTGTTGTTTATTAAAAATATTGCATAACAATTATGCCTTACAGTATAATGCAATTTAGCTTTTTAATAGGAGCTTGGAACAGCTACTAGAGAAAGAACGATTCGTCTGCCAATTTAAATCTTTAATCACTTACAAATAAATGCCTTATATAAAGCGCGCTAAAATGCAATATAGTCAAAACTTGTGTGAGAGGAGTGACAAAAATGATACCTGTCATTAATCATCAGTGTTATGAGCGAAATCGATAGGAAATTGAAAATTCTATAAGAAGTGGTAAATTTTAAAATTAAATTATGCCTGAAATATTTATGTATATGATATAGTTACTTAATATATATAACTTCAACAGCAAAACATATTATGGCTTCAATACAGTAGATTAAATTGATAAAATAGACGACAAGCTCAATTTTATTATATAATTATGTGCTTATATAAATTTCGCGCTAAAAGAAAGTTGCAACTGTTTAACAGATTAAAACTTAAAACCTATCTTATTTTGCTCAACGATTCATGCTATCTTACCATTATCTATTTATCAGAAAGTCTCATGAGCCTTCAATGAAACCAAAGTAAAGGCGCATCGATAAAGTTGCGTTAAATTGTGATAGTAATGGATTGTGGCGTGATCGAGTCTTTGGTAAATACTTCGTGAAGATTTTAGCATTTTTGCCAGTAAGTTATTAATATAATAAGTTATTAATAAATAGAGAGAGCGAACTATAAAATAAGTAGAATACAACGATAAATCATGACTCAATAATTGTATAGTATTTTCTTAATTGGAGCATTTTGAATACGGTTTGTTTTTATTACATAATGAATATGTAATATAGACAAACCGTAATGTAAAGAATAAAACCAAATATCGTCGTATCGCGTAGTTGTTCTCCAATTAGAAAGGTTTCCAAGTACAATGAAGAATCCACCATAGCTTAGTCAATACAACTTATTCTATAAACGGTTAAAACTGCAGTAGTTAAATGCTGTAAACCTTTGAAATACGCAATATATCTGGAGTATGTTTGTATGAATTATATTTCAGTGATTATCGAGTAAAGAAGACCTCATTATCATCCTGACAGTGGCTTACTAAGACAATTTCCATAGAATTACAAAGCAGATCTTGCCAAAACAGCGTGATCTCAAATCAATCATCCAATCCACCAGATCTCCAGATTATCAGCCCATCATCACCAGCATAATCTTAATATAATATGTATCTGATTCAGATAGTACTAATTCACCAAACATTAATGGGTTAGTAATTCTCGCTCTATTCAACGAGCCTGTGGGAATAACGTCTATCGAAGATTATCGCTATGTGAATAGATTCTATATTGGTACAAGGCGGCGATGCATACAGTATTAGGGTCCTCAAGACGCGTAATGGGATCACTGTGTAATGACTTCATTAAGGCCTACAGCTGAATAAGCTGATGATTTGCCACAGATAGATTGTTACGTGTTGATGAGATGCTCAGTGACTCGTAACTGTACATGACAATGGCTAATGTTAATATAGTTATTTTATAAATTTTTAGTAAAATAAGGTCTTTTCAGACAAATAAATGGTGAAGTACATATATAGGTATAATTGCTTGTTATATGTATATATTAGTAGAATGTCATCCACATTGGTGGAAATACAGCGAAAGGTAAGAGGAGATCAAGTTGCTAGTCACTCGAAACGTCAGAAAACTATAGGTATATAAAATTTGTTTAATAAGTTAGTATGATATACAAATCGCTTTTATTTCATCATCGCGCAGATTATGGTAAGATAATTAGAATGGTCTTAACAGAGAGTTTAGCAGGTAATCATTTTATTCAAGTCGAGCAAACAGTAATGAAATCAGTAAAGATCCATCACTCAAGAGGGTACCTATAAGCAACAGTATGTAGACTAGCGAGGACATTCAGACAACTAAAATATATTATTTACAAAACTATATTTTTTATATACACTAACGTGGCAAAGAATCTGTCAAAAACAATATCTATCTGTCTAGTTAGTACTTGAGTTTATTCTCTAGTTGTGATTCCTGTTGAGATACCAAGTTGGACAGTAATGGGAAGTCAAAGAGGCACGTCGCGTCGCAACGTGGGTCGCAAAGTAACTACTTGTCTTCACTAAGTAACTAAAACTATGAAGAAACAGTAAGGAAGTAAAACAGTTTGAAAACCTCAAGGTATTGTAAACGCGATATTTTCAAGGTTCTTATCGAGTTAAAAGTTTTAGCTTTGAGGGGAAGCAGGTACAGAATTGGACGAAGGCAGTTTTAGATGAACTTGTGTCTGAAAGGTTCTAATTGTGTTGGATGAATAAATATAAGGCGGGAGTATACAATATCAACGGCGTTTTGGCATTGGTAAAAACGTATTTACTTGATAATGTTTCTGTTCTTATTCTACTCATTTTCACACAAGCTCTCGGTCAATATAATAATTGCTTTTGTCTGCGTTCTATGTTTGCCGCCATTGTTGCTAACTCTAGCTACTCTAACAAGATCTGTAACATAGATTAGAGATCACTTAGAAGACTACGTATATGCATACGTATTTTACATATTACAAAACGATGTTTCCTTTTCTCCTGTCTGTCAATTTGAACGTGATAAACTCAAAAACTAACGAACAGATTTTTGTACAGTTTTCACCAAAAGGTAGTGTGTTTCCTGAGGAAGGATTAAGTGTACAATATAATTAACGTGGCAGAGCTGCGAGCGACGTCGCATACTACTTATTATTAATAACTATGAATAGTAGTATGCTCTGCGTAGTCAGTGGTTTTTCCTTTGGCTAGCTCAAAACCACATACAAAACTTTCGTTAACCCAAAATTTCGTTTAATAATGGTCTGGAACTACTAATAAACGAAATTGCTTAGATATCAGCATAAATGAAGTAACAATTCTTGGTGTTCCAAAGCACAAAGACAATAAGCTTACTTATTTGTTGTAGTTTAATTTTCTTGGTGAGTTTCTAGACAATTTACCGGCTCTGCGGAACGCCCACCAACTCCGTCCGGCGTTTAACTCGACACCAGTGTAGGTTATGTCTGAGACTTCGCAGTAATCGTTTGTGGCAGCTTACCTACAAAATGCAGTCTAATATTCAGTATTCTAAGGAATCTTAATTGTAACGTAGTTGTCATCCTGAAGTAGCTTATATAGGGTTAATTATATGCCAGAAAGATGTTACACTAAAGTTGGTTCTCAATTTCATGAGTATCATAATCATTTTGTGTCATCATTACTTTATGGCCTTATTATGTACTCAATAATTTTTTCGTCTTTTCAATTGTACGTTGTTGTTTTACATTTCCTTCTTTATCATCGTTTATAGCCAGGTGATGAGGCAGATTAAATGCTTGAGATGGCGATTTTTTATGAACTGGAAGATCCAAAAGGGATTAATTTTTAATCATTCAGTATAATATAAATATAAATGTATGTATAAGTGGACTGGCTACAAACAGCAGCGATAACCTGTAGTGGAGACTCTGGCAGACTGCTCCGCTGTGAATCGTGGGTACGAATCCACGGCGCGCACCAATGGCTTTTCGAAGTGACCTAACTGCGAATATCCAATACGCAAAATGTTATCGCTTGTTTAACGGTTTACGGCGGCTTAGAGAGTTTAACATAATATTCTCGAAAGACAAGTGAAGTCTGCCAGCCCACACTTGGCCAGTGTCGTGAAGTATGCTCTTACCATTCTCATACTGGAAAGAGACCCGTGCTCAATAGTGGAACGGTATATATACAGATCTGTTTATGGTGAAGTTGCGAGTCGGGGGCCAATATATTTTCACGTAGAGGGTGTCAAGTTTGAACACAAAAAATTTCTTTAGTTCTACTCGTATTTAAAGTCTTCTTTCTTTCTCTTAGCGTTATCCCAGTTTCAGTCTGGGGTCCGCTTTCTAGTCTAACCGGATTTGGCTGACTATTAGCTTTTCCACGGAGCGACTGCCTGTCTGACCTCCGCAACCCGAAGGGATAGCGATATTCCATGGTTTAGACTAGTGTCAGTTTATTTAGAAGGTACTGACGCCCTGTAACGACTGTCAAAGATCTTCATGACAACCGGGACCGACGGCTTAACGTGCTCTCCGAGGCACGGGACAAGCGATAATTAACAATTCAATACGCACATAACTCCGAAAAGTCATTGGTGCGCGCCGTGGATTCGAACCTGATACCCTTTGCATGGCAGTCTGTTGGTATATCCACTCGGCTATCGCTGCTATCTACTCGTATTTAAAGTACAGAACTTAATTTTCGCGTTCCAATGGGCGCCGTATAGCACTTCTTTATTTCATCTCCTTTAGTTAAACAAGAACTCTATCAACATTAGTATCACGTTTCCAATAACTCGACACTGTGTGCTATTCGCTTCATAAATTCTAGGGGACGACCGTGAGTAATATACTCGTTTGTGTCAGGTTCGTCGACAGCATATATTATGTGAGCTTGCCGTGATACACCCTGTGACAGCGTACATAAATGTACAATAGAAACACCACAACATATTACACGCACATTAATCTTTAAACACGTTGCCATAAAGTCGAATTTCCTGTGGTCAGTTCGCGTTGCGGCTTTGCAGGCTTCAGTTACATGAATGGTACTTAGTGATATAATAAATGTAATGTCTGGGTGCCTAAGTATGGATCGTAGCTGATGTAATTTACAAGGTGATATATTAAATAAGTACATGTTATAGTCAAAATGGTGAATCTGTGAATATGTTTGTAGAGCAGTATTATTATACTATTGTTGATTGTTTAGAGGCGTCTGTTTTAGTTAAAACATAAATCGTTGTACAATAGAAGTTTCTAAATGGTATCTGTTGGGTGTCTTTTGGAAATAATACTACTTATTTATTCCGTATAATAAAAAGGCAGTTATGTTGGTGACCTACCGTGGAATACGGGATTCAATTTCCGGATGATGGAGTGTTATCGACATTTCCTATATAGAATGAGTATTTTTGAAAATGAATTCTTTGAAGTCGCTCTTGTTGGATACTAGATTGCTTGTATGTTTGTTTCAATATTAGCTTCTACGTAGGCGTCTTGCAACTATAAAAGAACAACTGAAACTACCCGATTTTGATTGCAAATGAGACAACCTTATGAAGTCTATGTTAAGTGCGTTTTGAGAAAAGAATTAGGTGGCCTCGTCTTTCCTTAATTTGCCTTAAGTTTGGCAACATTCTGTATTCCTGGATGCTAGATGGTCGTGCTATACTTAAGGATTGAGTGTCGTTTTATTGAAAGGGCCTAATTTTTTAAAGTGGAATCTTACGATTTCACTCCGCCTAGTCCTAAACACTGATATTAAATGGTGGCAAGCAAGTGGGTTTTTAAAGCGAAAGCAAAAAGCTTCTTACAAAGTAACTCTATATCATTTATTTCTTTATTACTATTTTGTTCCGAGGTTCATCGTTAATTACGTCCCTTGTTATTATTGTTTAAGCAGCCATAAATAAGAGAAAGCAGTTTAAATCCCCTGACGCTTGAAGGTGCAAACCCGAGAGACTCATTATGTCAATCGAAGCCCGTGTCCTAACACACGGTACGAGACACTTTAGTAGCAACCAATCCGGGTAGATTATCGATACCATTTTTGCAAGAAGAAAGAAATGAAGAAATGGTTCTGAAACCGCAGTATCAAAATGATAATTGGCTTCATTGTCAAGTGGATAGTGACTGCTTAGTAGGAGGTCGGTGGTTCCATTCTCATCTAGGATGAATTTCTGTGTGATAATCGTTATTATTAATTCAGAATATTTATATATTTTGGTTAGGTATGTCGACTATTTGGGCAAGACCGTGCGATGCAATCGGATGCGGGCAGCTAAAGATCGGTCTGTGTGAAGAACCTTCAGGCCTCCCTTATCCCTAGAATACTAATCATCGCCTGAGAGGCCGCGTTCAGTTGATTTTTTAAGAATATTTTTAAATTACGTCTATGTATTGCAGGGTGCGTTCGCGCCAATACAGTGCACCCCATGACGCAGTGGAGAGTGGTCACGGGTTCAGCGGGGAATAAGCAGGTATTGAGTTACTGACCTCACGGTCGCCTGGGAGGCGATCATTAGTATTAAAGGTAAGTTTTTTACCAATCCCGTTTCTTAGTTTTTTGCAATTATCTCTTTACTTATTTGTTTGATAAAGCTGAGAATTGGTTATTTTGTTTCATAGATGAATCTCAATGAGTACCAGATAAAATATTGAATATTTGGAAAACGAAGAATTGGACAGTGAGACTAAAGATTTCGTTGAGGATTACGATTCAGACGACAGTGTGGCTGATCCTTCGTGCCAGCTTGAAGATGATCTTCCAAATATTGCTCCGAATAATCTGGGTTTACCTCCTCGAACATCTCAAATACATGCAAGCACAAGCGCGGAGTTTGAAGTTGCTCTACAAACCCAATCTCGATCCAAACTGCTGTAATTTTGATAGAAAAATATAGTCTGCTTTTAATTTACTGTCAAGCCAAATATCTTATAATTACAATGGTAATTTTACTTTTATGTGATAAAACATTTTAAATATACTTTATTTAGATACTAAATTAGGGGCTTTATGTGACTTTTTATTTTTTATTATTATTATTCTAAAGACCGTTCAAACAAGGGTGACGTTAGGCTTAAGGTTGATTTTAAGAGCGAAATTATAATTTTAAAGAAAATGTGTCATTGCATTTAAAGAAACAAGGTCTTTCTTCATTATTTTGTTAAATTTAAAACAATTTTTAGTAAAAAAGTCTTTCTAAAATCTTGTGTCATATATGAAGTAGCCTCCCGAGCGATCATTAGTATTAAGCGGTAAAAAAATAAGATTAGTACTCTAGGGTTAAGGCGGCGTCGGCGCGGGAGCGGTGCGAGCAACGCCGACCCGTTCTCGAAACCAGCGGGCAGGACGCGTGGTACTATAGAGGCGTAGTGTTGTGTTCATGATTGTGTTATTTCAGCATGAATGGGCGGGCTCGACCGGGGAAGTACTACCCTCTCACAGAAAATCGACGTAAAGTAACAGTACCTAAACTGTTGCGTTTCGTTCGAAGAGTGAGAGTGCCGGAGGCCCTATCCCCTATTCCTTCTCTCTCATCCCACTCCTTATCCTATCCCTTTTCCCAGCCCCAAGGGGCGGCAACGCACTTGTGACTCCTGTGGTGTTGTTTGTGTCCATGGGCGGCGGTAATTGCTTACCATCAGGCTATCCGTCTGCTCATTTGCCGCCTTTTACTACAAAAAAAAAAATATTCGCGAACGAAATGTCTGAACAGCGACGACAACCTCTTTTAGATTCAAAAATATTTTTTGTCACAAAAATAAATTGCACAACACTGCAATGTAGACGAGTGGGCATTCATTGCTTGACTGTGGTGCACCGCTCGTTGCCCGCCGCCGCGCCACTGACGCGCCGCTGTTTTCTAGGGCCGGTCCATTTGATTTTACGCATTAGATCCTGCCGCTCCCGCGCCGCCGCTGCCATCGCCCCGCCGCACGCAAGATTTGAGGCAGAGGCGTAAGGTATATCCAGTGGACGTCGTTAGGCTAAGACAACGTACGTATTTCGAAATATTCTGTGTATTTGAAGTCAAAGAGCAAGCGCTATTTAGTTTGCAATCAAATAAAAGTGCATGAGTTATCACGAGTTGCTAATTTCACATATTTATTATCATGGTCGAGAAGGCTGTAGAAGTATATGTATCCTTTTTCTGGGTAATGTGTATCTCAACTTTGACAATACTTAGCAACTCCCGTATAAGAGAAGCACAACGTAGAACAGGACACAGGATGAGATAATGGGGGACCCCATTGTCTCACCCTTAAGTACCTAAGGGTAATGCGTTAACAGTGGCAAAATGTAGAATTCTGGTTCGTGGACGAGAAATCTTTGGTTCCCTTTGGTAACCCTTTGGCGGCATAAACGTTATGTTCTTGTGCGACCTCATGCAGCTTCCGCCATGAAATTAGCATTAGTATTTGTTAACAAGACAGTCTTTCCTGTGCGCCCCACGCTTTTACAATCAAATATTAGATTTAAAAGCACATAGTTTACACTTCAGCCCAGAAATAGTGACAACTTGAACGATCCATACTATATTTTTTGTATTTACGTGCATTTATAAAAGCGTATTTTCCTAGTGTTTTTCAAACTATTAATTTTTTCTCTCTCTAAAGGGTGAGCCACCTAAACATGCAGTTTGTTGAATCAAACACAAGGATGTTCGAAGCTGCAATAATATTTACTGACCAACCAACTATACAATTTATATAATCCTCGAAAACAAATAAAATAAACATACATACATACATAGACTCACGCCTGTTTCCCGGAGGGGTAGGCAGAGACTGAGGAACGAAATTTGCTACGATCCTGACATATTATCTCTCTTGCTTCATTCACTCCCATCAAATTTCTCATGTATGCTCTTCGGTTAAGGGTACTTCTAACCTGTCCTTTTTTTAGGACGTTTCCAATCTGGTCAGAGAACGTCCGTCTAGGTCTTCCCCTTCCTCCTGTCCCATTCACACTTGACTTATATAACTTCTTGGTCAGTCTTTCGTCATCCATCCTCTCCATGTGTCCAAACCATCTTAGCATAGGTACATTTCTCAATGGTTGTCACTACATCTTCTTTTACCCTACAACAATCTCATATCACACAATTCTTTACTCTGTCGTTCAAAGACACTCCACACATACTTCTCAGTGCTCTCATTTCTACAGCATTTATTCTACTTTCATGTCTATTCTGCCATACCCAACTTTCACTACCATACATAAGCGTAGGTACTAAAACCCCTCTATGCACAGCCAAACTTGACTTTTTGGAAACGTTTTGACTGTTCATAAAAGCCTTCAAAGCTCCATTCACATAAAATATACAAACACTATATAGTTTAATATGACTACAAATTATTTAGTTGCTTAAAGATTCTTCGTTTACATTTAGCGTCACATATCAGTATGAATTTTGAGCTATAATTTATACAAATAATTTCATATTGATGTTTCGCATTGGCTTTCGCGTTTCCAATCTAGTAGACTAAAGATAATTTTACTGTAAATTAAGTGTTTATTACTTACTAATATGCATATCAATACGGTACCACGTCTCTCGTCTAGAACACGCGTCATTCATGTTAACAAGAGTGAGCCTGTGTATACCCGTAGGAAAAACCTAAAACAAATCGAGAATTAAGTATTATATTATAATCTCTCCCCGCTCCAAAGTCTCGCTGTCTTTTGGTACACCCGAATTAGGGCCTCCTGGCAGCCGAGTTTGTATTGACACATAGGCAAGTTGTTGCCTTGAATTCCTATATTATAGCACTTGAATCTGCTACTTTGTCCGTTGGAATCTGAAATGATAATTTCACAAGAAATGTAAATATCGGTAGGAATCTACTGCAAGATGTGTTATCGTGTTATAAAGCGTACTGTACCTGCACCTTCCATAGTCAGCGGTTGTATTGCCCACATAAGTATACTGTTTTTCCGTTTCTTTATCATATACGCATCGTACTGCATTACCAGCCGCTCGCCGTATGCGAGCTCGCCTTTTTGTATGAGGACGGCGCGCGCGGTTTTGCCGATGGTGATGCGGCTGGCGAGTGGCGAAGGCTTTGTTTATATTACAACACGCCTCTCACCTCCCGCCTCCTAACTGGCGTCATAGGATCACCGCGCGCGCCGCCACCTTTTAAACCAATAACGCACAGCACATTTGATTTACCTTAATCTTATTTTATTATCTATTTATATATACTTAACACTCTATCAGTCCATATTATTTATGTACATATATGTTATAAGTACTATTTTTAAAATTTTCAATACTGTAGGTACCCGTGATCTATATACCTACTTACGTTACATATATATATATATATATACCTATTACACCTTGTTATGTTTACCTATGTATGTATCTGATATTACGTGCGTGCCTCACGTAGCACATGTCGAACGAGGTCCTTTTTTTGGCTGCACGCAAAAATCTATAATAATTAATAACTATTGAGTCTGGTGAATTTTATTATTATTATTTTTTGTCATGTACCATTTCTTATATTTTTTTTTCTTATCTTGTTGTATTTCATCTGATTTATGTGTTATTCTTTTTTTATCTTATTTGTAAATATTGTTTCCCATTTTTTATTGTTTGTGTGTATGCTAAAAATAAATGTTTCTTTATCTTATCTTAACACGTTCACTGTGTATGACCCACCGATGGATCATTTTGAATATTTCGCCGTGCGTGGATGCCCCATCGATGTCTCATGAATCGAAGTAAGAGCTCCTAAGTGCATGCCATGTTGCTGGGGCATGCAACAAAGAGCTCATACGTGTATGATCTATGGATGGGTCATTTACTAATGTTAGGTTTTTTGAGTTTTGGGTTTTAAGGTAATAAAAAATATGGTGTATTATATTACATTTGTACCTAACGCGACAAACCTTCCACAATTTGGGTTACACGTAGAGCGACACCAATATTTTGGCTACACAGTGAACGTGTTAAACAGTAAACTAAATATTACAGTGTTGAGCCCCTACAATTTTATTAAAGCGATTCTTTCTGCTAAAAGCAGTGATACGCAACACCAATTCCTTCGCTCCACTTCTCACCTCAATTATCTTTTGCCAACGATATCAATATTCGTCATAACATTATTTTCTCACCCAATAAACACATTGTACTTTACCGTCTGCAACAGTCTCGAAATTATAATTGACAAAATAAACCTATAATAAATTCCCACCGGCACATATTTTCTGTGAGACTTCAACGTGAAATTTTTCGCCGTCTCCTTTGCTCGGTGACATGTTAAATAACCTGCAAAATTTCCATATTCAAAAGTTCAAGTGATAATAATAATGTTCCGACGGAATTATACCAAGGTGCTTACGAGAAATTTGGCCGAGGAAACTGGGTGACGTTATAATTATTTGTGATACCTACACATAATGTTGTTGAGACTGTTTCCAAGAACTGAGGAAAATTTTCGAGTGAGGTGTTTGGTATGATATTTATGAACGGAAAGAACCTTTGTCGGGAATCTATACATTTTGAATTCAATAATGTTGGACTACTTCAAGTAGAAAAAATGTGCACTAAATACAGCGAAGGTTGTTATTAAATGTTAGGAATGTGCCTTTTCTATGCAACAGACTCGACATAATTTTGCTGCACTTGAGAGATGTAGTTAATAATCTAAACATCACTATAAGCAATATATAATATCGATTAGTATCTAGTCGATTTTTTGTCGAATCGTATAAGATATTTAGATAGATATAAACAGATATCCGACTAGGGGGAGTGACGATTTACGCAAAGTGGCTGGCAGCGGCTGGACACGGCAAAGCGAAAATCGGGCTTAATGACGTGTTATTAGAGAGGCCCATGTCCAGCAGTGGACTGTACGTGCAGGCTGATGATAATGATAATAAGTTATTTTTTATCTTAACAATTTTTTTTATAGGTTCACGCCTGTATCCCCTAAGGGGTACGCAGAGGTGTAACATTACACCCACATTTCGCCATGAATTTTTAGGTCCCACGTAATAGGGGGCGAGCCTATTGCCGTTATCGGGCACATCACCAGACTCCGTGCTGCTACTGAGAATTCGGCAAAACCCAGTAACACTTCACACCCGGAAATCGAACCCGGGACCTCCGATCAGCAGTCGCATACGATATTCACTGGACCACGGAGGCAGTAACAAATTATATTTCACATATTAATATCTATCAATAAGTGGTTGGTGATTTTCAAAAACTACGTGGACGAGATTGAAATAGGCACAGTCAAACACATGCATTTCATTTCAATGTTTAACAAGAAATCAATAATTAGCGGATGTATCCAGTAAGCAATGCTTACGACTTGTAAGCAAAGACAAAGCTATAAAACTTTCCTGGACATAATGTACGCGTAATGTAATTATATTTTCCCCTTAGGGAATATACACAAGCCGATCTGTCTACTGAGGTAGTAAAATTTTTATTTGGTTCTAATTTTCTGTAGTAGTTTATAATATGTCCTGTTCATTTCATTCTTGATACTTCAAATATCATATTTTTTGATAAATTCACTACACCGAAATCACTTCTTATTCTGTAACCCCATAACCATACAGTTATAGCACTCTTATACGTAAGAGCGAGTGAAAATGTGTTGCATATTGTTCAACGCTAGGGACCTTTTAATAATGACACCATGTCAAAAGCTTTGATAACGTACCCCAGTCACCGGCACAAAGCAACCGCACTGCACACAGGCTATGATTAAACTAGTTTTTCACAGCAGCTTTCGTCATACCTCCTTTTTGCGGGCTAAGCCATTGGCTTTAGGTGGCACTGAAAATTTCGGGAATCAAGGAAGTGACACAACATTACTATTTAAAAATATATTTATTGCTTTTCGAAGTATTCTCCGGGAAATTTGACACATTTTTCCATACGATGGAACCAATAATTGAAGCAACCATTCCAATCGGAAGTTGGGGCCTCCAAAATGGCTGTTTTGTAGGCGTCCACAGCTTCTTCAGGTGATGAAGATCTCTGTCCACGCAATTTATTCTTTATTTTAGGGAAAGTATAGAAATCATTAGGGCTTAGGTGCCGACCTAAGCCCTAATGATAAAATGAATGAATGAGCAAGAAAACATAGAATTATTAGACCATCCGCCGTACAGCCCCGGCTGTACGGCGGATGGTCTAATAATTCTATGTTTTCTTGCTCTAAAAACTGTTTTGTTCTGTGCGCGGTGTGAGAACTCGCATTGTCGTGATGGAGGATGATGCGGCGGTTGCAGTTCTCTTTACGGAGTTCAGAAACGACCTGTGGCAAACAAATACTAGCATACCATTCTGCATTAACCGTTTTTTGTCCCTCAAGAGGAATAGTCGTAACATGGCCGGTTTTGGAGACAAACGTGGCCACCATTTTTTTTGCAACACTCAGTGAACGAAAAATTTTTGTTGGCTTTAACTCATTTTCGAACACCCAAACTCGTCACTGGTTTTATGTTTCGGGTTCATACGCGTATATCCAGGATTCGTCACCTGATACGATGTTGTATACAGCATTTGAGGATCCTGCGAGAATCTTTCGAGAGTTCTGACGCACCAAGTAACGCGAGCCGCTTTTTGCTCTTCACAGAGCGAATGCGGTATCCATCGGGAAAACAACTTTTTTACGCCTAATTGTTCATACAAGATTATTTGTATTTGACTCATGCCAATGTCTAAAGTTGCCTAATTTCGCGGTATGTCTCATGTCGATCTTCCTCAATCAGCTTACGCACAGCATCAACGTTTTCTTGGGTGACTGCAGTTTTTGGACGACCTTGACAGGGATCATCACTGAGCTTGACAGGTCCACGTTGAAATTCAGCAAACCAACGATAAATTGTGGTGTTGGATGGGATTTCATCACCAAATGCAGAAACTATCCAGTCAACACATTGTTTTTGTGTTAAACCACTTCGAAAGTCATAATAAATCATCGCTCTTGAATTTTCTCGAGTCAATTCCATTTTCTCATCGACTAAACAAGTTTGACAAGATCTTGTGACAAGACCGAGAATCTTTTTTAAAATAAATAAATGGTATTCGATTTTTAAAACCAAGGAGTTTTCAATTAAAAAGATTTTAATATGACAGGAACAGTGAAAATATTCGATTCCCGTTACTTTTATATTAGTGCAGCCTATGTAAAACGTATTAAATTAATTGAAAGATTTCTTAATTATTACTTTCAAACTATTGAATGAAAGACGCGTTAAAATTTATTCGAATAAGACTATATATATATATATATATATATATATATATATATATATATATATATATATATATATATATATATATATATATATATAATATTTTTTTGTGCCGTGTGGTTGACGGCATAGAATTCTAGTGTTATCTTCCCGTGGGTGTCGTAAGAGGCGACTAAGGGATAACACGATGCAAATACCATATTTGCGTAGAGACGGAAAACTCGACATAAAACCCTATACGACTGCCTCGTTGGTCTCGCGACATAAAGGTGCGCGTGGGATCGGGAGGTCCCGGGTTCGATTCCTGGGGGGTCGGGTAGTGTTATTGGGTTTTTCTGTCACGAAATTCTCAGTAGCTGCACGGAGTCTGGAAATGTGCCCGGTACGGCAATAGGCTCGCCCCTTATTACGTGGGACTAAAGTATATCTGGCGAAAAGTGGGTGTAGAAATACACCTCTGCCTACCCCTTCGGGGATAAAAGGCGTGACGTTATGTATGTATGTATGTATAATAATTTTAATCAACAATCAACCATTTGTTTCCTTAGAAATAAATAAATAAATCAATGTATATTGCTTCACAGACACTTTTTATGCTACTGGTGCTACAAAAGTACGTGAACAATGATGATATCTTCTTAGCTATTTGCAAAAAACAAAGGTAGAACTAAACAAAGTCAACAAAGTCTTATACTAATATATAAAGCTGAAGAGTTTGTTTGTTTGGTTGAACGCGCTAATCGGGTCCGATTAAAAAAATTATTTCAGTGTTAAATAGCCCATTTATCGAGGAAACGACGGGAGTGGAGCAGCAGCCTTAAATAACGCGGGTGGAAGCGCGGGCATCCTCTAGTACATTATAATAAGTTTCTAGTATATACCATTTGTTTTATTTTTAATATCAGTACTATTTGAGAGAGGGCTCACGACCCTTAGATCTTTCCTTAAAGTACTAAAATACAGCAAGGAACATCTTCAAAGTCAAGTGTAAAGCTCCGTGCAAACAATGATCTTGAAAAATTACCATTAAAATACTAGGCTGTAGGGTGATCCTGACGCACTTAAGAAAGAGGCTAGCATAACAATGGCCGTAATCTAGGACATAAAACAGGACGAAAACATGAGCAGAAATATGATTACAAACGGTGGAATGACACGAAAAAATAACCAACGATCAAATTAATAACGGCATCTAAGGAAATTGTAATAGTCTGGCTTAATAACTCTGGCATTGTGTTGGCATGCCCGTTGTTCAACATTCTTGATTATATTTAAGGAAAACATCTTTGAGGGGATTTCAGTTAGAATTTATTAAAGCCCCGACGGGCCGTGTTAGGTTTATTAAATGAATCATTTTGAAGGAACGCGCCGAATACTTTTGTTTGAGTATTAAGTTGCTTAATTTATCGTGTAATTTGATCGCTGAGATACGTTTTGTGTGTCTTTTTGATTTGTGGTTATTGTTTCTTATCGTTATTATTTTTGTGTTTTTATCGAGTAGTAGAAACTTTATAAGGAATATATTTATAATATTAGGTTGGCAGTATCGCTGCGGTAAATGGTGAATCTTATAGATACTCCCTCGCTCTCTCTCTCTCTCGACCTTTTGGAATAAACAAACGGACTTATACTCACAACGTTTAAGGGAAGGGCATTTGCCCACTACGCTGGCCATATGCAAGTTGGCAAACTTCATACATCTTTCGAGAATAGTATGAATGTTTATCAAGGCATAATTGCCAAGCTAATAGGCATATAGTTTTGAAAGGTCAGTTTAGCGTACTATGGTATTGAACTCTATACCTTTTTATGGCCTGTCGCTGCCTTGTATCTGAGCCACTCCATTAATCTGTCAATAAATTTACCATCTATGATACTAATTTCAATAACTACTAACTACAAATGAATACCAAAAACCTTCTTGTCTTCTTTAAGGTGTTTAACTACACGTGATTTCTTTAGATCATGGAGAGGTATGCCGAAATCACGCTTAGCACACGTAAGGTGAGCCCGTACAATCTCGTAATAGCCTTGTACGGTACCCACGGGAAGAATTAATGAACCTTCTAAGCCTAAAATTACACCCTAATTGGGGTCAAATTGCGATTTATGAATTAATGAGAAAGAATCAAGAATTGCGATAAAGACAAATGAAATTAGAGAATATGTTTTTTGTTCTACTAAGACGTATTCTGAAAAACTTGGCTACAACTTGAATATTTCTGAAATGTTTATTTTGTTACCTGTGCTAAAGTTTAATATTCACAATTTGTGATGGCAAAATATTTGTTTGCCAGAAAAGGATTACCGGAATGAGAGGTAAAATAGGTATAATATTATAATAATTTGAAGTTTATACCATCGCGCATATACTGATAAATATTATTATCAATATATCATTACTAATGCTTCAAGTTATTATATCTACGGCCATTAAAATTAATTTATGCGCTTCAGATTCCTATATTTCTTCGAAAGTGGTTGTCATTAACGTATGCGATATAAACTTATTACCGATGTCAACTGTGGTTTTAAGTTAAAGTCGGTTCACTATTTAATTACTTTTTCTTATACATTTATTAAACGATAAATTTACTGTGATGTATTTTCGCCTGTTGGGTATTATAAAAGTTTTGGATGTTTTATCTCTTACTTAGTAACAGATCATTTAACGATCTTTAATAGGTACTTTGACGAACGCGAACCATGTTTGAGCTAATAGACATAGTTTATTGAGGCATAAAAACATTCGAAACTCATCAACAAAGAGATTAGATTTCACAATTGTTTTATTCAACAATTTCTATGTTTAGTCTTTGTTTCAAAGTTTTTACACGAGTAAATTAGCCTGTAAGTAACGAGACGCAAATTGAAAAGTAAATTTGACATAATTATAAAATTTTCTTTGCCATCTTAACTTGTTTAGCCGACTTCGTGGTTATCATTAGATGATTATTTTGAGTATTCGAAATTTTGGTAACTTTGAATTGACTTAGTGACATTAAATTGGCTGACATTTTAGGATAATTTTGGAAATAATTCAGCCGTAAAATAGCTTAGAGAACCTCTATAGTTCTTAGCGAGACTTGTCAATCCTATAGATCTGATAGATTAAGTAAATTTGTGAAAACTACTTCTAGGTACTTGGGGAAACGACAGCTAGGAGTGTCCTTTACTTACATATATCATAGACATAAAAAATAATTTGTTATAGTTTATATTTTCAATAGAAGGCAGGGATAGGCCAGTGGAGATGCTGACAGTTCGTTAACTTACCGTTTGTAAATTCTCCGCGATACAGGAGGTATAATTTGCGGGCGTTGTTTTAACAGCGCAAAGACTACCTAGTTATGTGATACTATGAAAACCTGGGTTTTAATGGCTTTAAAGAGCTTAAAAAAGTACCTTGTTACAGCTTAAAGACTCACGCCTGTATCCCCGAAGAGGTAGTTAGAGGTGTAATATTACACCCACATTTCACCATGTTCTGAATTTAAGGTACTATGTAATAGTGGCGAGCCTATTGCACTCATCAGTACATCATCAGCACATCACACCAGACTCTGTGCTATTATTGAGAATTCGGAAAAACACAGTAACACTTTTGCTCCATCTGAGAACGAACCCGACCGTCCGCTCAACATACATATAATTTATCCACTGTTGTTGACCTATATTCATAGAAAGTATTTCAAAGTTATTAATAGTAAAATAATACAGTCATATCCAAGGCAGCAATTTGAATGTGACACGGCACTGACAACCGATATGACTAGTTAGGTATATTTGTACGAAAATTGGAGCAAATTTCCCGGAGACTGCCGTCTGTTATATCAGCGAACTAATAAAATTGTTTTTGTCCGAAGGCAAAAATAGCAACAATGTAGGTAAACATGATCGGTTAACCCCATTTTCAGATTTATTACCCTAGCTAGAATAACACGGTTGGAAAAATTTGATTGGTGTACTTACTAAGCAAAATAATTTTGTTGGTGGGAATATGTAAAGGGCGACTGATCAACATAGTTAAAACATTCTCAATATGCAGTCTTTTTCCTAGAGACAACTCAAACATTAGGATGATTTACTGTGTTCGATGGATATTACAAACACTCAATCAACAGACACATGAACACCAAGAATCAGTAGAACAATTTGTGTCTGTAAAGTTTTGTACCCTGTGCGGACCCTTAAAACCAAGCTGTATGATGAAGGTACAAGATTGTACCTTCATCATACAGTTTGAAATTGTTTTTCTTCACGCTGAATACCAAATTATGGACTCATCCTCTGCATTTTGGGGCAGGCAGTGTGAGGGTCTCTTCTATACGCGTTCGGGGCCTGCAAGGGGTGATGGTAGGCCACTTGGCGTTTAGCATACATTCCTAGCAGCTTACAGTCCCTATGAAGCAGTCTGTTGGCCTCTATTAACAAGGCTATCGCTACCATTTTATAATTTTAGCCATAATAATTATGTACTTACCCCTTACATTTTATATTTTTAAATTGGATTCGGACTGTATATTTTGAATCATCGAAAATGCAAACGTGATATTTATGGTTTCAGAGAAATATCAGTTTCACGTAAAAGTTAATAAAATTGTGTTAAAATTAACAATATTGTTTTAATTTATATTAGAATATAAATATTTTCCTGGCATATATTACAATATACCCGTTGTTTATAGGAAAGGATTTTTATAAATCGCATCTAAAGGCGAGTTGTAAGAGGTCCACTGATAAGTCTGTGTCGATTTCAATTCCATCCACATAACGCAGGGTCAAATAGCATTTATACAATAATACATACGAAATCCTACATTCTGTTCAAACAATATGAGAGTATAAACACTGTCGCTGCCTTGTATCTGAGCCACTCCATTAATCTGTCAATAAATTTACCATCTATGATACTAATTTCAATAACTACTAACTACAAATGAATACCAAAAACCTTCTTGTCTTCTTTAAGGTGTTCAACTACACGTGATTTCTTTAGATCATGGAGAGGTATGCCGAAATCACGCTTAGCACACGTAAGGTGAGCCCGTACAATCTCGTAATAGCCTTGTACGGTACCCACGGGAAGAATTAATGAACCTTCTAAGCCTAAAATTACACCCTAATTGGGGTCAAATTGCGATTTATGAATTAATGAGAAAGAATCAAGAATTGCGATAAAGATAAAGGAAATTAGAGAATATGTTTTTTGTTCTACTAAGACGTATTCTGAAAAACTTGGCTACAACTTGAATATTTCTGAAATGTTTATTTTGTTACCTGTGCTAAAGTTTAATATTCACAATTTGTGATGGCAAAATATTTGTTTGCCAGAAAAGGATTACCGGAATGAGAGGTAAAATAGGTATAATATTATAATAATTTGAAGTTTATACCATCGCGCCTGATAAATATTATTATCAATATATCATTACTAATGCTTCAAGTTATTATATCTACGGCCATTAAAATTAATTTATGCGCTTCAGATTCCTATATTTCTTCGAAAAAGGTTGTCATTAACGTATGCGATATAAACTTATTACCGATGTCAACTGTGGTTTTAAGTTAAAGTCAGTTCACTATTTAATTACTTTTTCTTATACATTTATTAAACGATAAATTTACTGTGATGTATTTTCGCCTGTTGGGTATTATAAAAGTTTTGGATGTTTTATCTCTTACTTAGTAACAGATCATTTAACGTCTTTAATAGGTACTTTGACGAACGCGAACCATGTTTGAGCTAATAGACATAGTTTATTGAGGCATAAAAACATTCGAAACTCATCAACAAAGAGATTAGATTTCACAATTGTTTTATTCAACAATTTCTATGTTTAGTCTTTGTTTCAAAGTTTTTACACGAGTAAATTAGCCTGTAAGTAACAAGACGCAAATTGAAAAGTAAATTTGACATAATTATAAAATTTTCTTTGCCATCTTAACTTGTTTAGCCGACTTCGTGATTATTCGATGATTATTTTGAGTATTCGAAATTTTGGTAACTTTGAATTGACTTAGTGACATTAAATTGGCTGACATTTTAGGATAATTTTGGAAATAATTCAGCCGTAAAATAGCTTAGAGAACCTCTATAGTTCTTAGCGAGACTTGTCAATCCTATAGATCTGATAGATTAAGTAAATTTGTGAAAACTACTTCTAGGTACTTGGGGAAACGACAGCTAGGAGTGTCCTTTACTTACATATATCATAGACATAAAAATTAATTTGTTGTAGTTTATATTTTCAATAGAAGGCAGGGATAGGCCAGTGGAGATGCTGACAGTTCGTTAACTTACCGTTTGTAAATTCTCCGCGATACAGGAGGTATAATTTGCGGGCGTTGTTTTAACAGCGCAAAGACTACCTAGTTATGTGATACTATGAAAACCTGGGTTTTAATGGCTTTAAAGAGCTTAAAAAAGTACCTTGTTACAGCTTAAAGACTCACGCCTGTATCCCCGAAGAGGTAGTTAGAGGTGTAATATTACACCCACATTTCACCATGTTCTGAATTTAAGGTCCTATGTAATAGTGGCGAGCCTATTGCACTCATCAGTACATCATCAGCACATCACACCAGACTCTGTGCTATTATTGAGAATTCGGAAAAACACAGTAACACTTTTGCTCCATCTGAGAACGAACCCGACCGTCCGCTCAACATACATATAATTTATCCACTGTTGTTGACCTATATTCATAGAAAGTATTTCAAAGTTATTAATAGTAAAATAATACAGTCATATCCAAGGCAGCAATTTTAATGTGACATGGCACTGACAACCGATATGACTAGTTAGGTATATTTGTACGAAAATTGGAGCAAATTTCTAAAAGACTGCCGTCTGTTATATCAGCGAACTAATAAAATTGTTTTTGTCCGAAGGCAAAAATAGCAACAATGTAGGTAAACATGATCGGTTAACCCCATTTTCAGGTTTATTACCCTAGCTAGAATAACACGGTTGGAAAAATTTGATTGGTGTACTTACTAAGCAAAATAATTTTGTTGGTGGGAATATGTAAAGGGCGACTGATCAACATAGTTAAAACATTCTCAATATGCAGTCTTTTTCCTAGAGACAACTCAAACATTAGGATGATTTACTGTGTTCGATGGATATTACAAACACTCAATCAACAGACACATGAACAACAAGAATCAGTAGAACAATTTGTGTCTGTAAAGTTTTGTACCCTGTGCGGACCCTTAAAATCAAGCTGTATGATGAAGGTACAAGATTGTACCTTCATCATACAGTTTGAAATTGTTTTTCTTCACGCTGAATACCAAATTATGGACTCATCCTCTGCATTTTGGGGCAGGCAGTGTGAGGGTCTCTTCTAAACGCGTTCGGGGCCTGCAAGTGGTGATAGTAGGCCACTTGGCGTTTAGCATACATTCCTAGCAGCTTACAGTCCCTATGAAGCAGTCTGTTGGCCTCTATTAACAAGGCTATCGCTACCATTTTATAATTTTAGCCATAATAATTATGTACCCCTTACATTTTATTTTTTTAAATTGGATTCGGACTGTATATTTTGAATCATCGAAAATGCAAACGTGATATTTATGGTTTCAGAGAAATATCAGTTTCACGTAAAAGTTAATAAAATTGTGTTAAAATTAACAATATTGTTTTAATTTATATTAGAATATAAATATTTTCCAGGCATATATTACAATATACCCGTTGTTTATAGGAAAGGATTTTTATAAATCGCATCTAAAGGCGAGTTGTAAGAGGTCCACTGATAAGTCTGTGTCGATTTCAATTCCATCCACATAACGCAGGGTCAAATAGCATTTATACAATAATACATACGAAATCCTACATTCTGTTCAAACAATATGAGAGTATAAACACCTTTATGTACTCGAAAAATACTTAAAGAACAACACCAAAAATAACCCAAAAACAAAACGCCACAGAACAATCAGCAACGCATAAATAACTAAGTACTACAATCACAACAAAAATTTGTGTTTTTTCCAAATAAAAGTGTTAAAGCGACCTCAATCGCAATTCGACGCATGTAAGGAGCGAATAAAAACGGTGAACGTCAACAGGGACACAGGCAGTAAATAGATTTCACGTAATAGTCAGCGAGCCGAGCACTTTGCCAAACTCCGAATTGCTACTAAGAATTTGGAAAAACTCAGTAACACTTTTTGCCCGACTCCAGATTCGAACCCGAGACCGATCAGCAGACCCATACGCTATCCACTGGAGCACAGAGGCAGTTTAGGTTTTGTGTATGTAAATTTATGGTAAAATGTGAATGTAATAAAAATGCATCGACGATACGCTCCTTATGTGCTGATATTGATCCTTTGTCGAACATGTTCATGAAGCTTTTAGCTACCAACGTTATTGTGTAACGGAGCCGGGAAGAATCCAATTTGGTTAGCATCGCCTGTGTTGCGTGGCATCTTTCCGTGTAACAGTGTTTACTGACAAAAATGTTGTAGTATTATGCGTATGTGAGGTTTGTGATAGTAGTGTTTACGGCATGTGATTAAATAGTCTTGATATAAGTACACAATATTTATTCATATTGAATACAAAAGCTTATTTTCCTTTTAGTCAAAATCAATCCTATTCTATCACTATATTTCTCTACATACATAAGTCTCCTTTGTTTCCCTACCTCTACGTTTGTAATTTGCGTTGTCAGCATTCGAGACGTAAAATATAATAAATAAAAGCAATTGATAATTCCACATTTACAAAAAAATTGTGAAGTAAAAATTTCATTTACCACGTATTTCTACGAACAGCATAATTGTCAAAAATTATTAAAGACGGTTATCGGTCATTGACCTTCGGAACGCTGACGCAATCGCCACGTAGACTTCTCTAGCGAAGCTAAAACGTAGCCCTCGCAGAGTATCCAGCGCATCTGTCGAAACACAACTGACGGATTACCCCGCTGACCTCTTTATATTCTTATAGGGCTACCACGGGTTTTCACTTAATTACCGTCCGAACTAAAGTATGGCGTCACAGTAAATATAACAATCGAGTAATTACATCAGCTGGCCTGAGCAAATAGTAGATATTGCATCCCTACTATTATTATAGAACACCTACATTCTAGAAAAGCTAGTGAAAAAGTGCCTTAATGGCCCAGTCACGAAAAGCGGCGGCGAGCAGCGCGGCGAAGGCAGCGACTTCGATGTACGTACGCTTTTCCTCCGCGGCTGATGTCGGTCAGAGTAGAACGCACCATAATCACGGAAATCGCTGCCCTTACTGCCCCTCGCCACTTTTCGTAGTATGGCCGTAGGACAAAGCCCTTGCTAAAAAACTGACACCTCGTTATTTGTACTTCATTCTATAATGTTAGGTCAAGGTAGTTACGGCCAACGCTACGTAAACTATCGTGTTTTCCAGTAAATCCCTTAACACTTTTCTTAGAAAGTCCTTAAACATTTCTGAAGTCAACTTATTTATTTTTTGTGTAAAAATAACTCATTGTTATTGTTTACGTGCTTGAGGTACTCACCAGAATAATATTATAAATTTCAGGAAGCCACCATACCGTAGTAATTTCTTTAGAATAAAAAAACAATTCAAATGATAAAATTATTTTTTCATAAAATAATAATAAACATAGTGATAGTGAATAGTTTAACTTTTTAAACTAATAATTGAACTATTTATCAACCATCTCATAATTTAGATAAAGATTAACACTTTAAAGTTTTAGATTTTATGCAATTATATTAAAATCGATATAAAAATTATAATTAATATCATTATGAATTTGATATGTTAATTTAACTATTGTCTCGCTCAATGAATATAAAAAATAAAGTAAAACATACCGGAATACTGGTTTATACAGCGGCAATACAATACCCACAAGAGAAACTAACTTTACTACAATAGCGACGTCACCAAAACCCATGGTACGCACAGGAAACCCTTCCCCCGTTGTTTACATGAAAGCTGTTATCAGAATAAGTCGTCGGTATAAATCAAGTGTAATCTTGTTTGTCACTGGAGATCGAACGACTGTTTTTGCATGTATATAGCCATCGTAAAACTAAGACTGGCTCGTTTCGAAGTCGTCATTTTGTACGATTGAAGTATTGGTTTGCGTACTCCTGTTGTCTTATGTTAGACTTTGTCGGTGGTATTATGTTTAAATATAAAGCTTTGAATATTTATTAACGTTTTAACAAGATAGATCTTGCACTACTAATAATTCTTGTATCGCAGTATGGAACTTTACAAACAGATAAGCAACCGATACAAAAAACACACCCAGTTTTAAAACAACAACGAAAAGTATTACACAACATACATGTTTGAAATAGAATTAGTTTTTATTATAAGTCAAATCGATTAGATCGATTGAGTAACATTTTGTTTAGTCTATTGAAAATTTCTGACAATGGTCACACTGAACTGTCACTTCCGGTCGCGCCTTGAAAAATTAACACGCCGTTTGTACTCTCGCGTGCCTTGTACCTAATTAATAAATTGATCGCCCTTTGAATTAACGCGAATTGAATCAACTTGTAATTAACTTAATACGTAATTGCCGCTTTTGACTTCCGGCAAAGTTTGTTGTAAATCGATGACATATTGAACATTTGTGAAAAGTTTTGTGAACCGTAAACGTGCATCGTGGTCTGGAGAAGGACTTCGCCGAATTGTACACTGGTATCTATTCGATTCTCTTGTTATTTTGGCCAAAATTATGAGTTAATCCTATAGGTCCACTTCAAGAACGTCACCAGGAGATATAAGGTAAAATTTTCATGTACCTACTCAATACTTTACTCACTGTGCAACGCAGTGCTTTGTGTCTGGATATATTGTCTATCGTGGTCAGGTAGATGTATTACACCTTCCACTGCAACTCTGTCCTGAAAATTCCTGCCTGGCTACGGTAATTCTAGACAATACATATTGCCACGAGGTTGGACGGAACCCGTAATGCGACTATACAAACTTCTACGCCTTCCATCGCACCTGGTGTGTATAAAAATAATTAAAAATTAAGTCACTTAGCGTATACCATCACTCAAAGGTATCCACGCAAAATTCTATAATAATAAGTTAGACTGGATTTTCAGTCGTTTTTTTTTTTCTTAATAATGGGGCTATTTTTTGACAAGTCACTATTATGAACATTTTACACAAATCACTAAACTACTGTTTAGTCGCTATTGATGGGATGATACTTAAGGCTTGATGTTTTTTTGCCGAATATTTTGCAAATCGATACCTGAAAAGACGTACAAAGTATTGAACTAATAAAGAAAAATCTCTTTTATATTTTCAAATTTCTTGAAAAGGAATGGTCGGAGTGTCTTGCCAAATTCATATCGCTAGTAAGTATCCAAAGTCTGGAAGTTAAACAGTTGGATGGGTAGACAGAGCAAACATAGCTTATAGCTTACCTTAGAAACAAAGCAAATAATTATCATAAATTGAATAAGCTTTTTACTTACAAATTTTATCCTATAACCTTTGATTATTATTTATTTTGTGAAAGTGTATTACCTTATATTATGCATGTGGTGTTAGCCTGTAAGTAGTTGCTACATTTATAATTAAAAATAATAATATTTTAACAAAAAAAAATATTGATGTAAGCAGCTGTTGGCTAACCTTATAAAAATAAATAAATAAATAAAATTACTATTGTTCAAACATACGGTCATAATATGCAAAAAAATAGCCTTAAAACAATAGGTGACAAAATAAAATCTTAAAAACTTTAAAACTAGTGTGCAAATGTTTTTATACATACATTTTTCCTTTACAAAAACAAGAGGCATCATTATCTCTCAAAATATAAGCATCATTTTTTTATTAAAGCCGTGTCACGACCTCTTCTCACTTCACCGTCGGCCTTTAGTGTTGGTAGTAAAACGAAAATAGTGCGTAAAGTCGACGTTGTCAATTTATACAAAATGTTTCGGTATTTTTACGGTATAAGCTGTACTTTGTTTATTCTCTTTTATATAATAAGCTGTTTGATATGCGATGGTAGCTTGGTAAACGTAGAAGAATTATAATAATAATAATATTCTATAATATTCTATTCTACCCTATTAAGAGCTAGTTAGTGAATAAGAAAAATATAGCTCCATAATACATTTAGCCAGGGGAGGTTGCAGCCAGCGTCACCCAAGAAGTGAATAGGTGAAGTCGCGGCAAAATATCCTGTCCGTGATTAACACGCCCCGAGGCAACAATCCGTCGAAGAACACCGGCACATTTAAAAGTCCATGTTGCTAAGTCTGTTCCATACGATACATCCACCCACCCATTTAAAATGGAAAATCAGCCCGTACGTGGGTCTTCAGTACGTGGATCACATGGGTCTTCCATCGTCACACAAAAAAAAACGACGTCGACGTCTTCTGGTCGGGGTAATCATGCAGAGCAAAGTATGAAAGCTGTTATGAATATAATTGTACCTTACAGCTTAGAAAGAAACCCCAATAATACCTGTTTCTTTCAGTGAATAGCGCAATAACTTTAAGAATCTTTGGAAACCACACGGTGCAAGAAAACAATTTTTTATTTTTTCATTCTAGTTAAACCTTTTACTAGAAATTTGAAATTAAGCTCCTCCCTGGAAGTTGAGACAGAACCTGCGTCTATCACTTTCTTTTTTCTTAAAGAAATTTAGCTAGAATTTCCTAAGCACAATCTTACAAATACTGTTTTCTTTTTTAAGTAAAAATATTTTACATATTCTTTCGTCATTTTACAATCTAAATCAATGTAGAGCATAAATAATACCGAAAATGTATCTGCAATTACGGGCAGTTATCAAAGCCCGTTAACGGATGGTATCATAGCGGTTTATTATGGTTTGCTAATGATGTCATTTAAAAAAAGGCTTCTAGTTCCTATTAAAACAATTGAAGCGGTGGATAGTTATTTATCTTTAAGTTTAAAAGTAATAATTACAAACCAAATAAGCTAGATAAACTAAAGTTACAATAGTTTCAATTTAAAAAATCGTTTAAATTAAATAACTTTTTCTGACTCAACAGAAACTTAAACTACTGAAGATAACGTAACGACTCACTAACCAAGAATTTTTAAATTTCAACGAATGTTAATCTAGAATATGTCTGAAAACATCTACCATTATATTTATCTATACACTCAGTTACATTAACAGTTGTTATATTTATATAACTGGTCTAGCGTATAGCGTAATCATTTGAAACTAATAGCTAAAATGCCTTATATTTGTCCCGACGTTCTGACATAGGTTATACAAGCAGTGGTAACGAAATGACTCTTACATAACAGTGTAAACTCAGTGAGACAAGCGATAAAACGCTATGGATTTAGTATTATATTCCTCCAAGAGATCACAAACCGTACAAAAGCACCGTCAACTCAGCTGAAAGGGTTAAAGTTAACCTCTGTTTTTATTTTAAGTCAAAGTGCGCAAGTGATATAACAACCTTAAAAAAATTGGGCAAGTGCGAGTCGGACTCGCGCACGAAGGGTTTCGTACCATCATCTTTAAAAGAAAATCACGTTCGTTGTATGTATACTTAAATACTTTTTAAGTTTCTACCTGTTTATTAAGATCGAGTAACAAATTGCTTAAAAATTACGTTTGTTGTATGAGAGCCCCCCTTTATTATTTACTTTTTTTAAATTTAGCAAGATTAATAGAGCAAAAAATACAAAAAACAACACGTTTTTTGTATGGGACCCCTCCTTAATATTTTTTTAATTTTATTTTTAGTATTTGTTGTTATAGCTGCAACTAAAATACATAATTTGTGAAAATTTCAGCTTACAGGTGACAGACAGTCAGATGGACAGACAGACAGACAGCGGAGGCTTAGTAATAGGGTCCCGATTTTTACCTTTTAGGTACGGAACCTTAAAAAGATAAAGATCTTGAACTCCCCAGCGGCATCCGAAATAATAACTCTTTAAGTTACGTTTTAGAGTTCTGCGCTTCTTAAGATACAATGGCAACTGTTATCTAACTGCTTTAAAATAAACTGCCACAAAGATTCCTAAAGACCTTAATTTCATTTGTGTAATTTTATTTACCTCTAACTAAAAGTGAACAATTTTTGTGCTTCAAGTACATTATAAAATTCTATGTAGTGTCTAAGGAAATTAAAAAACAAATGAAAGTAAAATTCTCTATATTCGTTGAGAATTCGTACTTGTACCCAGCAAATTTTAGGGAACATATAACCAACAAGATATACCTAATTATGATACGAAAACTCACTAAATTCATCTTCACATTACTCAGTATCTCAACTTCCAAAAAAGAAATTAAATATTCATATCCAAATTGAAAATGCAACATAGGACAGTAGAAAATTTAACTATAAATTTAACTATAAAACTTAAAGCAGTAAAAAAAAAATCCTGTCGCTTTAGTTTACTTTTTTTTGTAACGTCTATACATTTTCTTCCTTGACAATATAAATTAGTTTTGCTCGACTGAACAGATTTATAATTGTCCCTAAAATTATTCATTCCTCTTTTCCTTAATGCATTGTAGGGGAAATGGTGAATAATTAGCGACCACTCTTTAACTTTTTTAATTGCTCACGAGAAATTACCTGACGCTGATACTAATTGGGATTTACAGCTATGAGGTATGTAGTTTTGTGGGGCATTAGCATTAAATCGGTTGGCTCGTTTCATATAAGTAAATGAAGCATGGCTTGTTATTCCTACTATATATACTCGCATATGATAATTATTTGTTTTGCTTTTTTGTCAATAAATTACAGAGTAAAGGAATTCAGTACTTATCTTTGGTTTTTCAATACACAATACGCGCCGTATGCCAAACGGACAATTGGCAATTCAAAATGTCATAATCTATTTCATCTCTATTCTTTCATTGGTCGTTTTCACCTGTATCACAAATCATATCCGTGATTTCGTTAAGTGCATTTTACTCGATACATTAATTTAGGAAGAAAATATTGCGCCGTTTTGCCGCATGATGACTTGAAAAGTTTGCACGTTCTACAGCAATCAAAGTAAAACCATTCTTATGAGGTACTACCTCATATACTGCGGCAAAATATTATAAAAGGTGGTACTTACGTATTAATATTATAAATTCTACGGTGTTTTTATGCGTAACTTTCTTTGATTATTTTTCTAAATATCTTGGTACTGTTGGTATGAACTAAATATTTTTGGGTCTGGTACTACCCGATTTTTCACTGGTGTATGATCTGTACTGTAGCGTACTTTAGTACATATATATTGATGTGTGTAGCTAGGTTTACAGGAGTTATCAAGGAAGACAAGAAGTTTTGACACTCGTGAAGTCCAAGGAAAGTAAATGACAGTGGAACCAGAAGTGATTAAATCAGAAGTATATTGGAAAAGTTGAAAATAATGAACTTATCTCCCTAGCAATGCCGTGCAAACTCACAAGAAAATTTAGTTAGAATAATAGACGAATACATTACCTCTTTTATTTTCAGACGAGACTTCTGAGACGTGGTTTATTAAAGGTACCATAAATAAAACATAAGAAAATATAGAACCAGATTTCCAAATATTTTCCAAACATTAATATCCAAGATAACAAGCACTTAAATATTGCACCGTAATCAGAATAATTCATTTGAAAAATCGACTATAGGGTTGCTTGTCTACAGGAGCTGTGATGAGCAGAGATGTGCCAACACCACAAAGAGAAGTACCTTAAATCTTTGCTCAGTAAGTGTTTGTTGCAGTGTTGTCGAATATTGAACCTTTTATTATAATTACATGACATTTTGTACGCCAAGCATCGGCAAAACATAGTAAGTACTTTTACCATGTCAACATCTGTGTGTATCTGTACATAAATACCTATGTTTACAAACTGAATAAATGAAATGAAATGAAATTGCAATAATGGTACATTTTCGCTCCGTTTCGCTTCTGTGGACCGACAGTCTAAGCGAGTTCCTTTCTCTAAAAGTTTGTTATAGAAATGTTCCCAACAAAGGTATAAATTAGATGTTTTATCAGTTTGTGGGCAACTTTAGTATCTAAAGGTTTTGTTTTATGGTCGCTTGGTGCGTAAATTGAAAAACAAAGGGTGCAACGCAGGTAAGCGATATAAATATAAAATTTGGTTGGTGTAATTTTGTGGTGTTTTTGTGCGGTTGTGTTAGATCCCCGATCAGTGTTTATATGGTAAGTGATTGCCACTGGAGGTAAATGCTTATAATATTAGACATTTTTCTATAATTATATGACAGAAACAGTGCGTTCTTAAGGATTTCGACAACCCTTCCTGTTATGTCAATAGAATAGAATATTGCTTGGTTGTGATTTTTGTTAGTCGAACATATTTATAACTAGCTATTTCCCGCAGTTTCACCCGCGTTCTGAGGGAACTATTTCGCGTACCCGGTGAATTTATAGCCTAAGTTACTCCTTGGTTAGGCATGGGAGTTTTCGGATTTTTACGCAAACCGATAAAAAGCCGACTTCAGATTTTGAAATCGATTTCAAAAACCGATTTTAGAAATCGATTTCAGTAGCGGATGTTGGAGCGTAGCGTACGACAAACGCAAATAATCTAAATCTTATTGTATTTTAGGCATGAGACCAATAAAGTCAAATAAAACTCTCCAAACATAAATTCCTAATAACTATTAGCATTTTTTTAAATAAACATTAAATAGTTGCAATCTGAATGAGATATTATCGCCTCGATATTAAGTTTATTTTTTTCTATTCAATCTGCAATTCATCATCATATCAGCCAAACGACGTTCCACTGCTGGCCATAGGCCTCCCCCAAGGTTCTCCACACAGACCGGTCTTGAGCCGCCCGCATCCAACCGCCTCCCGCGATCTTGACGAGATCGTCGGTCCACCTTGCGGGGGGCCTACCTCTGCTGCGTCGTCCGGTACGTGGCCGCCACTCCAGAACCTTTCTGCCCCAACGGCCATCGGTTCTTGGAGCTATGTGCCCTGCCCACTGCCACTTCAGCTTGGCTATCCGGAGAGCTATGTCGGCGACTTTGGTTCTACTGCGGATCTCCTCATTTCTGATTCGATCTCGCAGGGAAACTCCAAGCATAGCTCTCTCCATCGCCCTCTGAGTGAACTTGAGCCCTCTGATAAGGCCCATAGTGAGCGACCACGTCTTTGATCCGTAAGCCATCACTGGCAATACACACTGGTCAAAGACTTTCGTCTTGAGACACTGCGGGATATCGGACGAGAAGATATGTCGGAGCTTCCCGAACGCTGCCCAACCGAGTTGGATTCGACGATTGACCTCCTTCTCGAAGTTGGACCTACCTAATTAGACTACTTGTCCCAGGTAGATATACTTGTCGACAACTTCGAGCGTAGAGTTCCCAACCTGAATAGGAGCAGGTACAACATGGACGTTCGACATGATTTTCGTCTTGTCCATGTTCATCTTAAAACCTACTTGTTGGGAGACTCTACATAGGCCATCGAGCATTGTGCCTAGGTCTTCCATGGTCTCAGCCATGACTACGATATCGTCTGCGAATCGAAGGTGAGTGATGTACTCGCCGTTGATGTTGATGCCGAGTCCATTCCAGTCCAGAAGCTTGAAAACATCCTCCAGCGCAGTGGTAAACAAATTCTGGGATATGACATCCCCCTGTCTCACTCCTCGCTGGAGTTGAATAGGTTTCGAACTCTGGTCCTGGAGGCGGACTGACATAGTGGCATTTTCATACAAACACTTCAGCACTTCGATTTATCGGTAGTCAATCCGGCACCGTTGGAGAGACTGTAGCACCGCCCAGGTTTCGATCGAATCGAAGGTTTTCTCATAGTCCACAAACGCCAAGCATAGGGGCTGGTTATACTCCTCAAACTTCTGTATAACCTGCCGCAGCCTATGTATGTGGTCTTTGGTACTATAGCCTTTACGGAAACCGGCTTGTTCGGGAGGCTGGAAGTCGTCTAGCTTGCTCTCGAGACGATTCGTGATGACCCTCGAAAAAAGCTTGTAGACGTGGCTGCAATTCATAAAACCGCCAAAATCCAAAACGATTCGCTTGCTTGACGACAATTCGCTTCATCTCTTTCGCTCTTTCAACATGTCACTAAGTTAGAGAGAAAAAGAAATGAAATTCGCTCTCTCTCATTCTAACTAACTAGTCGTTTTGTAGTGTGAAAGAGAACGAATGAATATAAAAACTATCGAAAACGTAAGCTTTAGATTTACTTTGTAGTTTGGTGGCGCTTGCACAGTTTGGTTCGGATTAGATTGTTTTCGTTATCGTGGTATTGTTTTGCGTTTTCTAAAATCGGTTTTCTCACATTGGAATATCGATACGATACGATTTCTGACTGCTAACGGATTTCAGATTCGTTTTGATATATCGATCTCATCCCTATCCTTGGTACATTAGCTATCTGCCAGTGAACGTCCCGTAAAAATCAGTCCAGCTATTCCAGAGATTAGCGAAAACTAACAGACACACAGACAGACAGACAAAAATGGTAAAAAATTATATTTCGGTATAGGTACCGTTTAATAAAAAGCGGTTATTTTAATATTACAAACAGACAGACACTCCAATTTTATTTATATGTTTAGAAGTATAGATAATAGTGCTAGTTTAGTGTTCTGTTTACTGTATAATTATATTTTAGTCTAAAGAGGAGATTTGTTGTGCCCAATACTTCAATTTATAGTCTTCTGTTGACGATATAATGATATATTTGCCTTAAGAGGAGATTTGTTGTGCCCAATACTTTAATTTCAATATTTGATCTATCCATGGATTTGGAGATTCGCGATACTTGTTTGACATATTTTGTATGGTGTTTACGTGAAATATGTATCTAAAAAGTAAAAAAATGGATAGATCGAATATTGAATTCAGCCTTTAGTCAAACATGCTTTAGTTTACATGGTAGTAGAGCCTTGCTGATTTCAGCATGAATGGGCCGGCTAGACCGGGGAAGTACTACCCTCTCACAGAAAATCGACGTAAAGTAACAGTACCTAAACTGTTGCGTTTCGTTCGGTGAGTGAGAGTGCCGGAGGCCCTATCCCCTTTTCCTTCTCCCTCATCCCACTCCTTATCCTATCCCTTTTCCCAACCCCAAGGGGCGGCAACGCATTTGTGACTCCTTTGGTATTGCTTGTGTCCATGGGCGGCGGTAATTGCTTACCATCAGGCGATCCGTCTGCTCGTTTCCCGCTTATTATTATTATAAAAAACTTTTGTAGGTTTTACCATATACATCCTATATACTATTTCATTCTTAAGAGTATAATTATCGCAGTAACTTCAATATTATGTTATTCAACTCAATTAAAGTTCATCCCAACTTGGTGTGCGATGTGTTATCATTTCAACTGTATCGTAGTTAGCTTCAAATAGTTATATTCAGTTAAAATCAGTTTTCACAAAGCGATACGAGAGCTCATGTATGGGCAGACAGAGGCTATACGTCTACTGCATAAAATAGAATACAACCAAAAGTCACTATAATTTTTCTAAGGTAATATCATATTTTTATGTGAATGAATGAGTGACCATTCCTTTTACTACATTATTATGTATAAAAATTTATAGTATTATTAAAACAAATGCTTTTTTAAGCACAATTGGAAAGGCGTAATATTTCACTTGAAGGCTTAAACTAAATACAATGGTATATGATAGCCACTCATATTAATTGCCTAGTTTTATAAATTTTTGTATAGTGCACAAATATTTCTGATTTTATACGGGGCTGCTGTATTTGCCTTCTAAGTTAGTGTCTAGAGTTATCGTAGCCAGGTAGGAAAATGTATCAGAAGTGCGCAGTGGAAGGTGTAATACATCAACCTGACCACGATAGACAATATATCCAGACACAATGCACTGCGTTGCACAGTGAGTAAATGTATTGAGTAGGTACATGAAAATTTTACCTCATATTTCCTGGTGTTACTGTTCTTGAGTGGACCTATAAGATTAACTCATAATTTTGGCCAAAATAACAAGAGAATCGAATAGATACCAGTGTCCAGTTCAGCGTAGTCCTTCTCCTCGGGCACCAATCAGGAATTCACACACGTGTTTTACAAAGTTCAATGTTCAATATATCACCAATTTATCACAAACTTTGCCGGAAGTCAAAAGCGGCAATTATAAGTATTTACAAGTTAATTCAATTCGCGTCAATTCAAAAGGCGATCAATTTATTACAATATTACAAACGGAGCTAGCCCAAAACCCAACGCGTCTTTTTCCGGAAGGGGAAGTTGACAGTTCAGTGTGACCATTGTCAGAAATTTTCAATAGACTAAACAAAATGTTACTTAATCGATATAATCGACTTGACTTATAATGAAAACTAATTCTATTTCAAACATCCACCCGCCCCGGACCGGCCTACCGGTCCGCTAATCAGTTGGTAGACGTGACAATGTTGCAACCGCTCTCCTCAGAGTCGAACCGTCCACCAAGACCTCAGCAAATCGGGGAACTCCATCAGCCCCAGTTACCAAACGAAGGATGCGCCCCCTGCGCCATCTGAGTGGCGGAAGGTTAGCCTCCTTGATCAAAACGAGGTCACCAATCTTGGGTGGATCGGTCTTGTCGGTCCACTTAACGCGTTGCTGGAGTATGTGCAAATATTCCAAATTCCAGCGTTTCCAAAAGCTCTGAGTAATCTGCGTACCAATTCAAAACGCGAGAGACGACCAGGTCTCGTATCAATATAGGGGTACTCAGGCAAGGCGACAAGTGGGTGACCAATCAAAAAATGGCCCGGCGTAAGGGCCTCCAAATCATTCGGATCTGAGGAGATCGGGCACAATGGCCGAGAGTTCAAAACGGCCTCAATCTTACAAAACACAGTTGCGAGTTCCTCAAATGTAAGGACAGATACACCGATTGTCCTGCGCAAGTGTGTTTTGGCCGATTTTACAGCGGCCTCAAATATACTACCCCAGTGTGGACAATTTGGTGGGGAAAACAACCAATTTATCCCAAGTCGGGCAAGCCTATCACCTATATCAGCCTTGTTGGTTTCAAGAAAATTAACAACATCATTCAAATAATTATACGTGCCCTTGAAGTTAGTGCCGCAGTCAGAACGGATCAAGGAAGGCAGCCCTCTGCGAGATACAAATCTGTCAAATGTGGCTACAAACGCCTCGGTCGTAAGCGATGAGACCAGTTCCAAGTGTACCGCCTTTGTGGAAAGACAAACAAAAACACAAGTAGGCCTTAACAGTCTTGCTATTTCGAAGTGTCGACGTTTTCACCAAGAAGGGACCAGCGAATTCCGTGCCAATATCGTCAAATGTCCTGCTCTCCGTTACGCGATCTGCCGGTAAGTCTCCCATCAACGGCTGCATGGTAGAAGCCTTGAGCTTATAGCAAGGGATGCAGCGAAAGACTACACTCCGAATAATTCTTCGGGCAGACAAGATCCAAAACTCCCGTTGCAATATGGCCAACAGCGCATTACAAACAGCATGCGAATTTTTAAGGTGACGGTCAGTTACCAACAAACGTACCAAATGACCGTCTTTGGGTAACAAAAAGGGGTTACGTGCCCCGTAAGGGAGGTTGGCGTTCTTGAGACGCCCTCCAATGCGCAAGAGACCCGTATCGTCCAAAAAGGGGTTCAATTTAGATACAGCTCCCGATAGTTCCGATCTCCCTGACTTAAGGATAGCAATCTCTTTCTCAAATGCGCCAATTGCACAGAACGAACCCAAAAGGTGAGGGACTCCTGTCGTTCCTGTGGTGAGAGAAAGGGTGTCAGTCGTTTCTGTTGTGGGTGCCTAAAGTTAAAAACAAAACGCTTTATCCAAGCAGTAACACCTAACAACTTATCAAGGGAGCTGTAGCGATTCAACAAAACATCGGGGTCGAAGACGCATTCCACCTTCTCAAGAGCGAGTGTTCGTAGACCCGGCAAATTAGAAGTATTCAAACCTGGCGTTCGAGGCCAGTCAATTTCTGGTCGACTCAACCATTCCAGACCCCACCACAGCGAATGACCTATCAAACTAGGCGTCAAGCATCCGCGCGAGGCACAATCAGCGGGGTTGAGCTCACCTAGCACGTGTCTCCAAACAAACTTGACTTCAGATTTTTGGATTTGGGAGACGCGATTAGCGACAAATACCTCCAAGGTGTGGACAGAAGCCTTCAACCAACAGAGAACAATTTGGCTGTCTGTCCAGGCGTAGGTCCCATTAATACAATTGCTTTTACCCAAAGTACTAGTGCCAATACGTGGTTCAATAAGCGTACAAGTAGGGCTGCTCCCGAGAGCTCCAATTTTGGGATGGTCAGTGATGTCCAAAGAGGTGCAACCTTGCTCTTCGCCATGATTAGGGAAACCCTCACCTGACCTGAGGCCCTAACTGTGCGCAAGTACACCACGGCCGCGTGACCACGTTCCAAAGCATCACAAAACCCGTGAAGGGTGGCCTTGTACTTCCCGGGAGGAAGGATGGGACGAGGCAAGGAGATCTCATCGACGGCAGGAAGTGAGGATACAAAAGAGGTCCATTCCTCAACAAGAGTACCGCGTAGAGATTCGTCCCAAGTCAATTCTGCTGTCCAAAGCTTCTGCAAGAAGCATTTTGCCCAAAATATGCTGGACAAATCCAACCGTTCGGATCAAAGGTTCTGGCGACAATAGACAACACGAGACTTTTAGTCCAAGAACAAGGCAATTTCAAGTCTACGTTATACGTAAAGATGTCTTGGACTGGTCTGTACTGAACGCCAAGAACAGCCATCATCGCGGGGTTGTCAACAATCTCAAATAGATGTGGATCTTGCTGATGATCCTCTGGCAAGCCTTCCAAAAGCGCTGGTGAGTTGGAAATCCATTTGCGCAACTCATAACCAGCGGAGGCCAAAATACCTATCAATTCGTCCCGCAGGAGGATCGCCTCGTCCGCTGTGGAGGCGCCCGAGCAAATGTCATCGACGTAAATATCGTCCTTCAAGATGGCGGAGGCTCGTGGGAAACGTAAGCCTTCGCGGTCTGCGAGCTCCCAAAGAGAACGTATTGCCAAGTAGGGGCTTGACCTTAACCCGTACGTATTAGTATTGAGCTCGTAGACAACCAAGGGATCACGAGAAGACTCTCTCCAAAGGATCAGCTGGAAGCGAGGGTCATCAGGGTGGATAATAGTCTGCCTGAACATCATTTTTATGTCGGCCACAAAGACAACCTGATGTCGTCGGAAGCTGGTGATGACGTCACAAAGGTCCTTGACCAACTTGGGACCAGAATGGTTCAAGGATACGCCTGTTGAAGTCTGCGCAGAACCATCAAATACTGTGCGCAGCTTGCCAGTCGATGGCTTCAATACCGCATGATGCGGGAGAAAGTAGTGCTCCACCGAACGCCAATCCAAATTTGACACAGACATGTGTCCCAATTGTTCATATTCTCTCATGAACTCAATGTACTTCTGTCTGAGCTCCGGATCACGACCCATGCGACGCTCCATAGCCAACAATCTCTTTTCGGCTAAAGGTCGTGACTCACCAAGCGGAGGCCGAACAGACAGGAAGGGTAGCCTCGTAATAATCCGACCAGAACGGAGTCGACCAGTGTTGTTCTGGAAGAACAGCTCGCACTCCTCATGTTCTGGATTCAAACGGGCAACTTGAGGGGGCTCCTCTACTTCCCAAAACCTCTGAACCGCATCAGAGAGAGCGGAGCCTACAGCCAACAAATTATCCAGTTCAGGTGGAGTCCGGGGGGTCCCTAGGTACAGGTCCCATCAAAGCAAATCCAAATATGGTCGGGATGGCAGTCAAACCATTTGGCACCAAGACCCGTTTCCCACCAATCAAAATTCCACCGAGGACATCAGAGCCAATCAACAAGTCGATTTGTCCTGGTGTGTCAAATTTGGGGTCTGCCAATTCCAAACCCGATGTCAAATTCACCACAGCAGCAGATAGCTGCTTCTGTGGATGCATACCCAAAATATTCTTCAGCACAATAGCCGAGGTTTTAATCCTCGGGTGTGAAGATTCAACAGGGCCAAACAAAACCTTAACTTGCCCTTCAACATTAGAGGCTACGTCCCCTATGCCCCGTATACAATTTGGAAAAGAGCCCATATTTAATTTAATCACCGGAGTTGTCCAAGACCCGGCACTTATCCTCCAGGAACCTCTCCAGGTCAGCAAAGGGGGGCAGATGGGTCGCGCTATTCCCACCAAAGCGCTGTTCAAAACGCGACCTCAGGTCAGCAGGCAGCTTTTTCAGCACAATGTGCACCAATAGATAGGACCATTGGTCCACGGCCGCCACCAATCCAGAGACCCGAGTGAGCGTCGGCAAACCCAGAATCTGCTCGATGTGCGTGTCGGCGAGGCCACGCTTACTATGGTACCTACGGGTGATTAGGTCCCGAGCCGTCTGGTACGCCTCGTCAGACACGGGCAGATGCTGGATGAGGCCCTTGGCCTCCCCATCCAGAACCGACATCAAATAGGCCAATTTTTGTGCCTAAGGTCAGCCCTGTCATTGACCAGGCTGTCAAACAAATTAACGAAGCCCAGGTAGCTTTCTAGGCAGCCATCAAAATGGGGGAGGTCCAAAGTAGGGAGCACACACACCATACATAAATCAAGCCAATATTTTAAAAATGGCGGGGCGACGACAGCTTCATCTGGCTACGCTATTATTTGGAGTTGTAAACACACAAAAACCGATGTACCTGTTTAATAAATTAAGTTGGAGACAGGACCACTATTCGTACTCCACTCGTTCCACTTCCAATCCGCTCACAATGCCAAAGTATAAAACAACAGCATTTCGGGGCTGTTTCAAATATGCCGCCACGCGTTGCTGGAACGATTTACCTCCCCCATTGAGATCACTAAAAACAAAAACAAGTTTTAAATCTCACTTAAAAAAATATCTTTTATCAAATCAATAAGTTATAATAAACATAAAAAACACAGTGTTACTTACGTAATGGTTGTGATCTGCGGACGAGGTAGGTATGTCGACGTTTGGGCGTCACGAGGCGGCTATTCGATAAATTATTATTATTTATCAGCATTGTATCAATTAGGCCTGATGGTTGGAAGTGTGACGAATTTTATTGATGCAACAGTTTGTGGTTGATGGATGTGGAACTGATAACACTAATATAGGTACTTCTTTTATAAATAACAAACTGTCCCTTTGTACTTTGTAAACAATGATTACATAAGCGCACCGCGCGCGAGCTAATGCGGTGGCTGTATGCCACCTATATGCGACGCGCAACGCGCCATCCTGCGGACCGGTCGCCCACGACCGCGCCGCTGCATAAACATTATGCGTTGAAAATAAAATCCATGGATTCGATGTGATACATGCGCCGACTTAATTACGAAGTAATTGAGTCGGCGTATGTATTGTATGTATTATGTTATTATATTTTAATATATTGTTTTTAATACTTTTTTATACTGTTTTTGTGTAATAATAATTCTTTTGTTGCCTAGATACACATGAGTATATAGGTACTGCTCATGTGCTAGAATGTACCTATGTATATTTTATTTTTAAGTTTTTCTTTTATGTTTTTCATTAATTATTGTGCTGTTTAACGTCCGTGCGGCATTTAAGGTGCACACAGAATAACAGCGTTGTATTGTGGACCTTACCACAATGCAACAATATAGCTGAGTGTGCACCTATCTGTCACAGAATACTGTTATGCCTTGTGATGTCTTATCTTATATACTTACCTATGTTATACCTTTCCAGTGTCTGTGACAAATAAACAGTTTTTCTTTCTTTTCTTTCTTTTTTCCTACTCACCAGCCCCGGTGCTGACCTAGGAAGCTCCTGCTTCAGGCCGGGTTGCCCTTCCCTATCGGCAACTAGTTGTCTCGCTCTATTGGAGACAGCATCATACAGGTCTAAGACCTGGGCATAGTCTTCGCTGACCTTATTTCGCTGGTCAGCGGTGAAATCATTGACTGACACTTCGAGACAGCAAGCGCTGAAAGTGCGGAATTGCTGTTCCACGCTTGCCAGGCGATCATCGATCCGCTCGTACCTTTGTAGTAAGGCCTGCTGGCGATCAGGCCGGTTCACTAAGGCACTGGCCGAGGCAAACCAGCGCAAATCTGATGCAATAGCACCAGCAGCCGCACGCAAGTCCTTGATAGCTGACATAATCAAATTTCAAAAGAGCCCGGACAAACGTTAAATAATATTAACAATCAAACTTAATTTTTCTTAATTCTTTAAAACCAACAAAGTATTAGCCTGTTTACTGCTGGTACAAGCAAGTCGCAGGTATTTACTGTCCAACAAAATTAATAGTTTCAATATATATTGACACAAAACAAAGTCAAAGTTATCAAATATGAAACTTCAAATAAGTTAATTAAAGTTAAATATTCAAATAAATTAACTAATTACTTGCAACAGACAGACTGGCTGTATTATTTGAGATATACAATAGTAAGTTAGCACAGAATACGTGTTACCTAACAATATTATCTATATATTATAACAAGGTTTAGCAATGTAAGGTTCAAACTTAATATATCAATATATGCAATAAACTAAATCAATTGATACATATAACTGATATGTATCCAATCAAAGTGACTTATTAATAGTAACAGCAACAAATCTATGCTAGATTTCAACAATTTAAATCAAACAATTACTGATTGAGGTTATGTATGACAATGTGTTTCAAGTTATGTAGGTCAACTTATACAAATAAATAATATGTATTTTAGGCAATAACTGACCTGGCAAACACTACAATACTGACTACAAGGTGATAAGATACAAGCCTATACCAATCTGAGGTTTGTACTCAGTAATGCAACAGCGGCTAAATTTCAACTACAGCTCTGCACCAAGAATTATGTCTACAGTTATCGTAGCCAGGTAGGAAAATGTATCAGAAGTGCGCAGTGGAAGGTGTAATACATCTACCTGACCACGAAGGACAATATATCCAGACACAATGCACTGCGTTGCACAGTGAGTAAAAGTATTGAGTAGGTACATGAAAATTTTACCTCATATTTCCTGGTGTTGCTGTTCTTGAGTGGACCTATAAGATTAATTCATAATTTTGGCCAAAATAACAAGAGAATCGAATAGATACCAGTGTCCAGTTCAGCGTAGTCCTTCTCCTCGGGACCCAATCAGGAATTCACACACGTGTTTTACAAAGTTCAATGTTCAATATATCACCAATTTATCACAAACTTTGCCGGAAGTCAAAAGCGGTAATTATAAGTATTTACAAGTTAATTCAATTCGCGTCAATTCAAAAGGCGATCAATTTATTACAATATTACAAACGGAGCTAGCCCAAAACCCAAAGCGTCTTTTTCCGGAAGGGGAAGTTGACAGTTCAGTGTGACCATTGTCAGAAATTTTCAATAGACTAAACAAAATGTTTCTTAATCGATATAATCGACTTGATTTATAATGAAAACTAATTCTATTTCAAACAGTTAGTTAACATCATCTTGAATCTCATAGCCTTGAAGGGATAGTGAAATTATGGTAAAAGGGAAACTTTTTCATCTTATATAAGCAAATAGCATCAAGACTTAGCGTCGGGCTTAGTAACAAGTTCTTTTTATAAAAAGAAAAAAGTACAAAAAAAAATGCACCACCCATTCATTAAAAATTCAGTCCACAATTCTTGGTTGTTTACCAAGAATTGTGGACTGAATTTTTAAGCCACCAAGTCAACTTCATTAAACTTTCCGCCCAGATAAGATTTCACAAGTACTAGTTTGCTCCGTGTTAATTAAATGCCATCAAATCTTCGCTACACTGGATCACGGATATCCGGGCTTAATCCAATTCTTACGTAATGCCTTGGCTTTCAAAGATTTGAACAACGCCGCAGTGTTTTGATATTTCTTCCATATTCATTAGTTTTTATCTTTCGACGGAAGTGTGATTGGGAAGCAATCCATTACGATATTAGTTGAGAAGGCACTTTTTATATACATATATGACATGTATCTGTTTTTAAAAGGACGTTACTAGGTTTGAATTAACAAAGATGCAATCAACGGATACCAAGAACACCTTTCACAGTTCGATACCCACACGGATCATACAAACTGTTGTTCCGTGTAGGTATCGAAGAGACAAACTCGGCGCAGTGTCAAGCGCCAAGGGCGCTACTTAAACAGTTCTTTGCATCAGTGAAACACAAAGTAAACTACAAACGATTTCCTCATAAACTCTTAAGGGATTGCAAGCCAATTATACCTCAAAATAGAATGTTCCGTAATCTCTTCATTCAGCCATCAACTTTTAAAGTCACAATAATTAAAAAGACAAACAAATCATGCGTAACTGTCTTGAGTAAATTCACATAAAGATAGATGAAGAAATTTGGATAAATAGAGATACCTAATGCCTTGACGCGTAGGTATCTGAATGTGACTGTGTTAATTTAGATCACAAGACAAAAATACTTTCATTTAATCTATTAACGAGACCAAATTATTTCTGAATAATTTTGATAGTACATCTCATCCAGTAACCAAACGTACAATACACCTAAACTAAAATACATTTCAACAATTTTCAAAGCTACCCATAAAATCGGGCAAGTACAATCGGAAAAAAATATAGTTAAAAGGTCCATGAAACATTTTTAATCAAATTTAACATCAAAATTTTATCGGGCATTTCAGGGTGAGGTAAAAAAATCAAATACCTCGTAGCTATAACGAGTATTCATGTGTTGTTCATTTTTAAACTTGAAATGGAGAATTTCACCGCTTTGAATAATGAACCTTGATTTTTAACGGATAACAATCAGTTTCGTTAGTGAGTCTTCGAACTTCAATTGTTTTACTGTTGCTTGCTCCTCAACGACAACCCAACCTACTAGACGCCGCACGTAAGGCGAACACTTTCGGACAACACAGTAGACTTATACGTCTTATATAAGACCAATTTGGACCAATCCCAACACTAGATATGAATTATGACGTTGCGCAAATTTGAACCGGCCAATTAGAATGCATTTTTGTCGCCCCCCTTGCCCCGCATACCTCACCGCTTTGACAGAATTTTTTGTTTGTCGAAATGAAAACATTAGGTGTCTAGTAGGCTGTGTTGTCGTTGTTGCTCCTGCTCTGTTCAATATTCGGTTTTGTAATAATCGGAGATAAAAAAATATGTAAAGCTAGATAACATTTTTATTAAACCTTTATGGGTGATAACTCAATTTAGGTTTGAACAAGATCTCTCTTTACAATCGCGGAATCTATTTATGCCTTTGTGGAATTTTCCCCACTTAAACACCTATGACTGAACAAACAATTGGTCATAAGCAATAGCCTAAAGCTACAGTAGTAAATATTTCTTAAATAATAGCACTATGAATGTGTGAACTAACTGCCCGTGAAAAGGTCTAAAAATGCTCTGATATAACACTTAATCTGAACATTGAAAAAAAAAAAAAGTTTACAAAGGAACACGAAACCACAGCATAAACAACAACCCGTTTCCTTCTAATAACTAAGGTGTGAAAAACCTACACATACAAGGCCAATAGATTTAGCCAGTTCACAAAAGGTCCACAATTTATTTTACCACATTGAATTCTCCCGGTCTTGGATGCCAGAACAAATATTTTGCACTTAACCGCATAGAATGGTGGATGCACAAAGGCGACTTTTGTTTGTAGTAAAGGATTTATGTGTATGTGTTTGAGAAGCAGTATTGAATGTGATAACGATGTTTATTGGAATGAAATATTCTTTGGTGTTGGAAAGTATTTAGTTGTTCACTGTTGCTTGCTGTCATCAAAAAAATTTTTAGACTAAAGTTCAATATTGTCATTACATTTTTTTAATTTATAATGCTTAAAATCACACTATGGCATTCAATTTCAAAATTAATGCTCCGTATATAAGTTTTCATTAATTTTGCGAATTAAAATGAAGATATAGATAGATCATGTTTTATTGTGCACCATATATACAGTAATATTACAGAGACAAGAGAGATAGGCAGAATTTACCATGTAATGTTACAATGGGCAAATACAATTACACGTACATACATAATTTTATAATAAACACAATATTCTTAGTCATGATATATTTTTTAAAATCAAATTACGTACTTTATTTTTGTGGTTATTACGAGTAGTGAAAACAGCTTATTTATATGAATTCGAGGTACATTTTTACTATTACCTCAGTAAGTAAGTAGTGTAAATACCAGTATTTATCTACAAAGCGTATTCCGAGAAAATATGATCTGGTGTATTATTTAGTGTGGTGATTTCTTCGTCTCCATTGTAAGCAACACCAGGCATCATTCTGGAAATTTCACAGAAGTTCTCTGGAATTTGAGATACTAAATTCGTTTGTTTTATATTCACTTGAATGATTACTTGTAAAAGCATGGGAAAGAAACAAGTTATTCGGTATTTTATCATGGCTTAGTTGTTCGGCAAATTATCACTGTATTTTTTACGAAAGTTTAGTAATAAAGTTACTCTTAGGATTATTTCAGGTGAAGTCAGGTAAAAGTCAGGTGTTTTTATACTTAGTAAGTACGCTAACAGGAAAAAATAGAAGGAAAAAGCAATATATATCGAAAATCATTGTTAGGATCCACGGAATAACTGTAAAAACGTAACCTACACAAATAGATAAGCTACTTAGAATTCCAATTACAAATATTGCGGCAGTTCTAATGATATTCCAAAAAAAAAACGAAAGTAAGGTTTGGAAAATACATAAGACTGACAAAAATAGAGAAAATGACTGACCCTTTTTTGTTGACTAAAAATATTAATTAATGGCTTATTTAAGTTTATGAATATCAATAAACTTTGTCGTTTTCCTCTTCAAAGCTTATCAAAGAAGTTGTAGAGACAGGAGTTGAAGCTATAGGTCATGTGTAAGGGACAAGGGTATGGTTTCTTTAATTATAATATTACTCATCTATGTTGCGCTTATAGCGTTACTTGACTTGTCGTTTGTTATATATATCTATATTAAGGGAGTAGAGAATGAAGTAAAACAATGTTTGCAACGGTCACCATTTGGATGGGTAAACGCCTGTTATGGTATTTTTATCAGAGCGCTACCGTGCTTTAGAGGGCAAGTAAAGCCGTCAATCCTGTTACTTGTTTCAGAACGTAATCAGAAACCTCAACACCCGATTTGACCACACACTCCTAATATTTTAGGTTATTAACTTTCTGGTGAAAACTTAACTTCAACATCTTGCCACTTTAAAAAGTAGACATTGTACGTGTACCTTGCAATTTTGAGCCTGTTGGAATATTACAAAAAATAAACGTTTGAGTCATAAAACGTAGTGTTACGCTACTTGAAAATCTCTGATTCATGGTCTTAATCGAATAATGTCACTATTATAACGAGCGTTACGCGCTTATCTTGGCCGTAAACAAATCTCTACTGTATACTATAGGAACTTAGTTTCATATCTTTTGGATCTTTTCACTGAATATGTGAAAAATTTAAACTATAAAGTGCACAGTTTAATTGCTAAACTCATATTTATAAAACAGGGTTCTATGTAACTTGTAAATATGTGCTTATTTCCTTGAATGTTTCTACAGTAGATTTTTGATGTAACATGAAAAAGGTCCGTTTTAGAAAGAAACTACATATCTTCAAAACTTTTCTTATAAATGGCTTCTATCTGACCTTAATGTTGTAGTAAGTGCCAGTTTACGTCGCTTAAATAACATAAAGAATTCTGGAGCTCTCTGTTGCTTTAAATCGCTGATTTAATATTGTCACGACCAATATCTCACAGTTTCTTAAGATAAAAGTCTTTTATACCAATATGTTGCCAGTGATCTGAAGACGCACACATCATCAGAAGACGAAGCAAGCTCGTAATGTGTGGTAATCACTTACCTTCAGGTGATCCGTTTCTTATATCGTCTTCTATCACATAAAAATGTGAGTGTTAGAATTATATTAATTCAGTTAACAGCCTCCATATCATCTAGATCTTCTCACCGTTAAGCCGGCACCTCAAAGCATATGTAGCGGTTGCTACCAATTATATACAAAGCGCACTATTGTGCTGGCGCGGCTCAGCAGGTCTCACTTATATTGCAGGTATATTACTAGATATTTACTTCACAAAACGCACACAATCTGTCACAATGTAGCAAAGCAAAATACGCTTTCATGCACTCAAACAACAATATTCATTTCACACATTCATTGCTTTTAACGTCACCGCTAGCACACATATCTTCGGGCGAGAATACATCTCTTTTCAGATAACCTTCATCTTTTGTTAATAATTTAAAACCTTTATACAGCGATACATTATAGTCTTTACGCCAACATGGAATTGTAGTTACAATGTATCCTTTTGAACTTCACCCTTTGAATACAACGATGGGTTGTGGATGTAGGAACAGTATGGGTTTACGTTTACCCGAGACATTCCTGTTTCGACAATGGCTAAACAAATTGGCGGTTTGTAATTTTGTTTGTTATTGTTTGTTTTAATTTAACTATTCATAGGAACTTAAGTTGATACACTAAAAATATAGTACAAATACTTACTCAGATTTTATACTAGTATTTTTGAAAACAAAATAAATAGATACACATTATAAATATGAGAGGTTGTATCTTGACGTTTGCTTGAATAATTTAGATTTTAAACTAAACAGACTTCAACCGCGAAGATGCAAATGAAAATTATATTTTGAAGTGCCCTGTATAACTTTTATTCAGCTATTGATTCATCATTTTGATTAATGGAACGTTATGGAACTTCACGACATTGAGATTGATTTGAGTCCAAGTAAAATTTACCATTTCGAATGGGAATGGCCTTGCGGCACTCGACAGTAAGTACTATAATAATTTTAAATGCAGCAAAATTTTAAATTAATAATATTCAGCACTCAATAGGCAACCGATTTAAAATATTTTGTTATTTATACAAACGAGCACATTGAACTATTTAGTGTTACATAAATAAAATAATCAGTTTTGAAATTGAATTTAAATTGCTTATTGAAGCACATGTAGAAATCGTAATGATTTAAAATTTATTTTAAAACGTTAATATTTACTTGTTTATTAGCCAGGATATGTAATTAATGTTATTGTTAATTGATAAACTTACTTTGCATTATATCTGATATAAATAACTGATACTTATTTACTGCAATACTTTATTATGAAGTTTTTTTATCAATTTGATGTTTTATTTAAATATCTCACTTACATAAATATGTAACCAGAAAGTAAGTAGATAAATATATTACAACTAATTTAGGTAAGACCTTTTTGGACCGAAATACTATCGGTGCGTATACAAAATTGCCGCGTTCACATTCCAGATCCCGAAACTTCTGAGATAACTTATTTGTCGGTCTATTTGAAAATCGATAATCTATGTATATCGATAGTATGGGATATGTGATATACAAAAAAAAATGTGTATAAAAATTATTCCCATACTAATACGCTAAGGACTATCTGTGATTTTCTTTATAATTTTAATATTTATCACGTCTTAGCGATATCGAAAAGAACTTTCAGCGCGATAATTTTCGTCAGCTTTAGTAAGTCTTCATTCTTAAACTCTGATAATGAGTTTTGTATAGATTTATAGTCAGCAGCGACAGCTCTTAAACAGAAACTAGTTACCGAAAATAAATAGCAAAGTCTATTAAAATAAACGCATATCATTTTACTATTAAACAGAATATATGTATTTTATACAATTTGTTAAGCATGATAAATGTTTAAAAACAAATAATTTATCATTAATATACTTGCTCATTGTTTATTAATGTATTTGGTAAATTTGATATTAGAGCATCCGATTTTCAGTGATGTTGTTAGCTCATTTAAGAAAACCATATCCCATAAAAACCAATACTTGTCAAAAAAAAACAAGTCTCGCAACTCAGATCTCCCATCGTAAAAACTTGTGAGATCCATGTAATACATAGATAATCCATAGATAAATTTTAATTAAATCGGTTAATTAAAAATCTGTTATTTCAAATAAATAGATTGACTCGGCCATGAAACCACATGGTTTTTTTTACAAGTATTGTTTTTTATGGGATCTCAATCTTTTTGTAGATAGTCCAACTTTGTTCCTTTCCGGTACCTTCTACTTCTTGTACACCAATAACGCTAATTTTGCTTACTTAAAGACCTAACTGTAAATGTTATTTTGTAATCTTATATATTTATATGAGATTAGGCAGCGATAGCCTAGTGGAAATACCAACGGACTGCCATGCAGAGGGTATCGGGTTCGAATCCACAGCGCGCACCACTGACTTTTCAGAGTTATGTGCGTATTTAATTGTTAATTATCGCTTGTCTCGTGCCTCGGAGAGCACGTTAAGTCGTCGGTCCCGGCTGTCATGAAGATCTTTGACAGTTATAGGGCGTCAGTACCTCTAAAATAAACTGACACTAGTCTAAACCATGGAATATCGCTATCCCTTCGGGTTGCGGAGGTCAGACACCCAGTCGCTCCGTGGAAAAGCTAATATTCCGCCAAATCCGGTTAGACTAGAAAGCGGACCCCAGGTTGAGACTGGGATAACGCTAGGAGGATGATATATGTATTTATATGAGATTACAAAGTTATTTATGCAATTGATGTATCTTGAAAACTCGACTGAAAAGTATTTTAGTTTTCCCTTGAATCATACACTAAACACTAATTGTATTCTAAATTTGAAGCGTTTATGTCTGCTTGAAGTGCCTTAGACTTTTGATGATCAGTCAGTCAGTGAGTGACAAAATTAAGAAACTTCGAGTGGTTATAATTCTTAAACTACTAATTCAAATTGAATGAAATTCAAAATATACCATATTTATACAATGTCTGCTTGGTTACAAAAAAATCAGGCTTCTAGTTTTATCCACAATTAAGTTATAGGGGGTCGAAAATGGCCTGAACTGCATCGAAATAATAAAAAAAATAAAAAACACGACTGCCCTGCAAAAAACGAACTAAAAAGTTAATAACAAGTTTAATTTGTGTGTAAAAAGGGAAAATTTAGGTAATAAAGCACAAATTGGGTGAGTAAACCACATTTGAATAAAATTGTCATTGCAGTCGGGGGCTGTTTTGTGGAACACCAATTTAAGAGGTCCATTAAAAAAAAAAAATATTATTAATTTTTATTTGATACATTTTAGTGTCAAGTTTTATTTTTAAACTATAAAGAAGGAACTTAATGGAGGTGAGACGTGAATAGGAGGGACGAGAATGATGACAGGTAACGCTCGGTTGCGTCGCGTAGATCATGCAGGGTCACGCTGTCGCGGTACCGAGATCTGGGTCGCACCGGGATGCTCTAACAAATCGTGTTCAGGCTGATAGCTGAGATTTCGTAGACGATTCGGCTCTTCTAATCGATCTTATCTAAATACAATATTGGAAATGCACTTATTTATTATACCTTGAATAATAAATAAATTATATTTCTGTGCAGAAATTATATAGGACCATTGAATAAATAGTAAAAATAATTGTGAGAGATTTCCAAACAAAGATATTCATTTTTTATTAAAATTTGCATCCCAATTTCGAATATGCAGTTGCCTGCAATTCTCTTTGTACAATATTGAATGGCAACTTGGTCTAAATCCCGACAATACTCCAATAATTAGAATGAATATGAATGAACTAGATGGCATTGTTTTATTAATTACTTAACGGCGGTACATTTCTAATCAAAATATAATGTTATATTAAATGCAATTATTATTTACGTACTCACTTTCTTATTTTTTATTTCTAAGGTAACACTTATTTAGAAATAAGAAATATAAATTAATAACAACACTTTTTTTTACCACAAATAAATAATATATGGCGTTATTACATTTGTCTTCGCAGTTGAACGTTAGATGGCACTATGATGTTTCTTATTTGAAAATGGCTTCACACTCCTACCATCTTGACTTTTTCAAAAATATATATCCATTGTTACTCGGGGTGATGTAAGGATTCTAATGATACCCCATACATCCTAATCAGTCCAGGCATTTAGAAGTTATAGTGGAATAAAGAAACTCACATACATCCATACATGAATCCTGAAAACATTACACTCCTTTTTTGGGCAGTCGTGTAATAAACGGAGCAACGATGAAAATTTACAACTATTCACAGTATGCACGAAATATTATGGTAATCTAGCAATTTGCCTAATTGAATTTAACTTCAATATGATTAACGGTTAAAATATGTACATACGTGTACGGCATGTGTGTATTGAATCATTCTTGATTTTATAACTTTTAATCTCCATCGTCATTTTTTGACTCAATTTGTTTTTTCGTTTCATTGGTTAAGTTATTTTTGATAGTTACTTCCTATGCTAATTATATTTTAAATATAGTTGCTCACACACAATACTGCATTTTACAATAATTTTGCTTATTAATCCCCCAGCAAGTTGTGCTACGAAATATTTTTTTTAAGCAGGAATATAACAAGTCAGTAATCATAAAGTAAATTATATTTACGGGATTACTGATGTGTTAATATATTAGAATATTCACATATCAATCCATCTTTCATTTTTCTGTACATCGTTCTCAACTTTTAGACTTGTTTATTTCAAGGACCATTCATCGTTTCTATAATAAAATGTAGTGACCCAATTATAACGTTGTAATAAGAAACTATCAAAGCACTTTTGAGCTTCCGATAGTTTGGAAGCCAATAATCGATAGTACTTATCAAAATCACTCAAGTCTCTCAATTACAAGGTATCATTTGAGTTTCGGTAGTTCTTCACCGATCGATAATCGACAAAAATGTGTCAAACGAGTCTAGTAATATGTAGGATTACTTTCTACTCTACGAGGAAACGTATTGTTAAGGTTACTAGTATTTCATACAAGGACAGTGTACGGGTATTAATCGTATATACTAACATATTTAAGTTATAAATATATGTGCTTTTACCTTTTTTTATTTAGACCAAATTACATTGGTATAAGCAGGGGAAAGTGTATAAAAATCGTTTGTCAGCAGTATTATCCAACAAATATTTCCCATGTGTTGTCTTGTAATTTGCGGGTGGCTTGCGATAAAAGCCGCGGTTAGTAGGTAGCCAAGTTTCCCCCCCCCCCCCTCTGGGATCTCCACCTTGTCGTGGTAGAGGAGCTCAGTAACCTTGGCTTGGACAGCCACGGTGAAGGTAAGCGGGATCCCGGGAGTGGACGCTCCACGTGGGCTTGGGTGAGGCCTGCGTAGGATGCATCCTAGCGGGTGCGGGGGGCAGTTCTGCTTGTCCCTCGCAGTCGGGCGTGGTCGCGGGAGGAGAGGCGTGTCGGTGTTGCGTTGCCGCGCGCCCTATGTCCCGCGACCAAATGGGGCCGCACCATTTGCTGCGTTGCGGTGGGGCCGCAGAGGAAGAGGAGATGCGGGGTTGACAGGTTGCTGTCCTCCCAATCCTCTGCAGCCGCTGGGTTTTAGTGCCTGCGGACGACGAGCGCTGGTGCTGCTCCTCGTCCGCAAAAAGGCAAGAAGGCGGCGTAGTGTCTGCACCGCCTTCCAAGTAGCATAACGAGACGGGGCCCGCCAACACTAACGCGGGCCAATCCCGGGCGGGGTCACGGAAAAGTATGCTATACGCGAATCGCGTGTCCCCGCCACTATACAGGACCTGTAAGGACACGGAGGCGGTGGTTTTAGTGGGTATACCCCGAGCGCCTTTAACGTCGGAAACATTATACCTTAAGTAAGTTAAGTTAACGCGATTAAGACCCGCTAAATTATTTTGTATGATATATATTCCTATATATCTGATGTAGTGATAAGCTGTCAGGCACAGGTAGATCAACGATCTTGTTGGAATCACAGACAGCAGACAAGATCGGTCCATGTGGAGATCGTTGGGGGAGGCGTGTGTCCTATGTGTATATTTCCAGCAGTGGACTTCTATCAGGTGATATGATGATGACAAGCTGTTAGGCCTACGGGTAATCTCGCGAGTCACCATTATAGTTATATAAATTCAAAAGTGAAAAAACAGTATTTTACTAAAACGCCCCTTAAAGCACACAACGCGGTGAAATAGGGTAGTGACACTTCGTGTTCTTAATCCGTCACCACATGGACCATTATTTTTTTGGGGGAAAAGCATCCTTCAATATATTGATATTGGTCTAAGCCACAAAATATCGTTATACCTTTGGGTTGTGTTAGTCAGACGACAGTCAGTCTGTGAAATCTTGCGAGATATATTTTAATCGAATGGTTCAATTTAATGGTAATATACATATTATACACGGAAACATGGTATTTAAATTCAAACAATTTAGAAACCGTTTTCCTTTGTATGATTCAATGTGGTAACCTTTGAGAGTTTTTTTTTGCAGCATAAAGCGTTCTGTGTTTGACATCTCTTTGTTGTCGTAGCATTTCAAACTACTTTGTCGCTTAATATCTGCAAATAGACTGTGTTGTACTTCATATTTTATTTTGGTACGCTCCGTTTGGCACCGCAGGCTGAAAGGCCACTGATGCGTTAAATGTCGCGAGTGCAACTTTGAATACACAAAAAACTGGCTGCTACATATTTCTCGGTAATGAACTTTAGCGCAAAAGTTAGTTCACATTCATAAATGTTCATTTTCTGATAGATCAAAATTTTCTTGAGAAACTTTTGGTTTATACACAAATTAATGTTTAAAAAATAGATTTCTCCACTAAAATATATTTTTGTAAGCCCGTCCCGACGTGCTGTCTGTCAGCTGGAAAACACTCAACTAGGCCAAAGAATAACGTATCCGGCGGGTTAGATACAAATACAAAAATCTTCATTTGTGATTACAATACAATTTTATTATTTTTAATAGCTGTGCTTTCTTTTCAGTAATGAACCAGTTTCAATAATAAGCTGGTCTATATCAATTATTTCATAAAAGGCGGAATGAGAAATATCAGGTAATAAAAAATAGAATGACAAAAAGCAAGATATTATATGAAACTGGAGCTATGCAAAGGAACAGTAGAGAATGGCGGGCAATTTTCGTGCCAGTGAAAGGATATTGGAAATATAAGGCTTCAGTATTTAAATAGTTTAGTTGAAGACTTGAATGTTATTCGAACTTTCGAGTTTTTTTGCCACTTGTACACAAAGTAATATTTGTTGCCGCTTAAACTAAACGCCAAGGGAACTGCGAAGGGGACAAAACGCGCGGGGGCGTCGCGGCGGTGCGACGACTGTTAGCACCATACTTCACTTGCCTTTAAAGACCCAATTAGTGACCACGCCTATTCAAATGTATTTCTAAATTACGTTAAAAATACCAAGTATATCTTTGCAAGTCGTCTATTTATTTCTATGTTCCAATACTAAACATAATTGGCGACCGTGTACACATAAGCGGCGAATGTAAGAAAAGCCACTTCGAAGCCTGCCCAACCAAATCCACGTATCGATTCGAGGTACTTCAAGCACTTTTGCAGCCATCGCGAGCCGGCCAAGCTGAGATCCAGCGGACAACGCATCACAGCATCGGTTTTGCCAGCCAAGAGTGAGCCCGTTCCTTTTATTTTACCTATCCATCCTTATTTCACCAAGTGCACTCTATTTGTGTGAACAGAATCTATTTTCTAACTCTCTACCTATATATCTAGTCTGTTTCGCATTCATAGTGTTCTTCCTAGTGCTTTAGTAATTAATTACGAAAACCTATTTATATTTCAACAGAAAATAATTCAAATCTGCGCATAAAATTGCGTTATTGCGTAGTTAACCAAATCTACCTACATTTATAAATTATAAGTTTTTGTTTGAATGGCTGATGCAATAATTAGCAACGATTGCTAATTTCATTTAAAGACTTAAAAGTCTTCACTACATCATTTTTGCAGCTTATCATATTATTGCAACAAAATCACAATAGCTAAACCTGTTCATACCTTTATAGCGTAATTATATAGATATTTCAAATATGCAACGTTGAACGGCTGAATCACTCCATGCCTATTCAATAGTTACGCACGCATTAGTCATATTTTTATTCAAGTAATTATTGTTTGTTACAAAATATTTTATACGATCGGCTTTTAGCTGTTTCTATTTTAAGTAACGTTAGCTCCGCTTCCACAACCTAGCAAGTTGTACCTGTAATACCGCCGGTTATCTAGGTATATCTACAAAGCACTCCAACAATCTATTTCAGTGGCAGTGCGTGTGTTTGGCGGCTTTCGGCGGCAGCGTTGTCGCGCTGCCGACTCCGTGCTTGCGTGCGGCTGCGGCGTGAGCATATCGAGCGCCGGGACAGGCGGGCGGCCGCCGCTGCTAGCCTCAAACCGGTTTCCGGCAACCAAGTCAGTGGAACGAGGACCGTATCGTATGCAATATTATTTATTTTAAAGTAATAACTGCGTTGTTGTTTACGCGTTAACTTATTAAGTATGGAGACTAATTATAAATCGTTAAATTTAAAACGTGCTTCAATTAAAGGGCGTATTACAAAGTTTATAAATCATTTAGATGGTTTAAAAAATAAAAAGCTTACTCCTACTGAAGTTGGCGTGTTGACACAACGTTTAGCTAAAATAGAAGCATTATTTCTTGAGTTCGATGGCGTGCAAAACCAAATAGAATCGTTGGATGAAGACAATTTAAGTTCTGAGTTGGACACCAGAGAAGTTATCGAACAGACTTTCCACTATACAATAGCACGAGCTCAGGAAATTATTTCATCACATAGTTTGTCTAAAAAACGTTCAGTTGACCATAGTAGCTTCGCTGCGGCTGATGATGAGGACAACGAAATTATTGGGTTTCGTTTACCAGTCATAAAGATAAATAATTTCGATGGCACATTTTTTAAATGGCTGGAATTTCAAGACACGTTTTGTTCACTAATTCACAATAATTCTAAAATAAAAAACATACATAACGTACTGTACGTAATTGCAACATTTGTAGGCGATTCAAAGGTCAGCCTATGAAAGCAATCATGGGCAACTTACCTGCTGAAAGGCTCACGCCAGACTTTCCATTCATTTCGGTAGGGACTGATTTTGCTGGGCCATTTATGATCACGGATCGCAAGGGTCGTGGTTGTAAAATAACAAAATGTTACCTATGTGTTTTTATATGTTTAAGATATAAATGTATCCACTTAGAAGCTGTTTCTGAACTTTCTAAGGACTCATTCATTCTAACTTTAAAACGATTTATTTCTCGAAGAGGACTACCCAAACAAATATTTTGTGACAATGGTGGAAACTTTGTCGCTGCTTCGAAGAAAGTCAAAGAATTTTTTAATTTTAATGCCGACTCCATTAACGGTTTTGCTGCCAGCGAGGGCATCGAATTTTGTTTCTCGCCTGCATACGCTCCTCATTTCAATGGCTTGATGGAGGCCGGAGTAAAATCGGCAAAGTTTCATCTAGTTAGGATTTTAGGTACTACGCATCTAACCTATGAAGAACTTTCTTCTCTGTTCGCTCAAATAGAGTGCATTTTAAATAGCCGCCCCTTATGTCCCCTCAGTCCTTCCCCCAATGATTACTGTCCTTTAACCCCGGGCCACTTTTTAATTGGTAGACCACTGAACTCGCTGCCATCTCCGTTTTTACAAACCGCTAATGCCAATCGTTTGGACAGGTACAAACGCCTTGAACAGACCATGCAGCACTTCTGGAAGCGTTGTAACCATGAATACATCGCTGAACTGCAGTCGAGGACGAAATGGCGCATAGATTCGAAAGATGGCCTGCAGATTGACGACCTGGTTCTTCTCAAGGAAGACAATTCTCCACCCTTGTACTGGCGTCTTGGACGAGTACGAAGATTATTCCCAGGCTCTGACGGTCTAACGCGCGTCGCTGATATCGATACGGCCCAAGGAACTGTGCGCCGTGCGCTAAATAGGATTTGCCTTCTACCAAGGTCCGAAGAGTTGGAAGGTCTAGAAAGCAGTTAAGCTTTCCAGGGCCGGGAGTATGTTGGCGCTTAAACTAAACGCCAAGGGAGCTGCGGAGGGGACAAGACGCGCAGGGGCGTCGCGGCGGTGCGACGACCGTTAGCACCATACTTCACTTGCCTTTAAAGACCCAATTAGCGACCACGCCTATTCAAATGTATTTCTAAATTACGTTAAAATATACCAAGTTTGTCTTTGCAAGTCGTCTATTTATTTCTATGTTCCAATACTGAACAATATTAACGTTGAGAATGCCGCAAAATTATTTATATATCTTTCTAATCGTTACTTGTCTTTACTTCACATTCTGTACATTAAACCTCGTTTAAAACCGGAACACTACCCATCGCCGTCTGAATATTTTGTGCAAATATTTAAAGTTGGTAATGAGCAGTCGACTCGAGTCTCAGTCACAAAAGCCAATTATTTTCGCGCGTTCCCTGCATTGCTTTTATATTTAATTGAGGGAGAATGTGGGGACATAGTACCTCCACCAAGAGTTGTTATCAAATACAATTTCAGTAGGTAGAATAATTTATTGATAAATTGGCGTGTTGTTTGGTATAATTTGTTGTTTACCGTAGGCATTCTGTTTCTTGTTCTCTATAATTAGGTATGTTATACAAAGGTTGATTCTGTATTCGTTAAAATAACGTTATCTATGACTGATAGCTATGCTATTATTTTCTATAGTAATATGTAAATAGTGATAATTGTGTTATTTGCTTTTAGATACCGTACAACATAAACTACTCGCAATATTGTCTACTAGATGAGTTTGTGGTTACACCCGCCTTATTTAAGGCTACTGCACCGTACCCGTGGCTCATAGCGTGATGTTATATAGCTTGTGGCCTTCCTCAATAAATGAGCTATTCGACACAAATTTATTCAAATCGGGCCAGTAGTTCTTGAGATTAGTGCACATAACCCAAGGGATAATTTCCTCAGCTTTATTATATGAGTATACATAATATACATATAGTGAGAATGAAGGTACAACATGTGTTTATTTAAACACAGAGTTTTAATCTAGCCAAAATTGACGTTTATAACACAAAGATTAACTCAAGTCATTCGGAAATCAAATGCTTTTCATAGTATCTTCTTGGGTTTACGCGAATGTTACACATTGAAATTAAACTACAGTTAACGGATTTTATCGCTATGTTTTGGTTTCACTAAGTTATTACATAATAGTAACACCAATAGTTGAAAAATGTTCGGGTACTTTGAGATAACTTATATTTATTTATTTATAGACTCACGCCTGAATCCCCGAAGGGGTAGGCAGAGGTGTAATATTACACCCATATTTCGCCATGAATTTTTAGGTCCCACGATTACGTGGGACCTAAGGGGGCGTGCCTATTGCCGCATACGGCACGGAGTCTGGTAATGTGCCCGGTACCTATACCGGGCACATTACCAGACTCCTTGCTGCTACTGAGAATTTCCTAACGGAAGAACCCAATAACAGTTTGCCCGACCCGGGAATCGAACCCGAGACCTCGAGACCAACGAGGCAGTAGAGATAACTTATAAATTCAAGAAAAAGACATATATCACCTCAGTCTGCCGTGAACATGAATCATGTAAAGAATTCGAAACGTCGGCTAGTAATAAGTTAAAAATGTAGTTTCTAGATCATTCGTTTCAAATGTAATAACTTAGTGAAACCAATACATCGCGATAAAATCCGTAAACTATAGTTTAATTCCAAATGTTTTTGTTGCATATCTGATAACAATGTGTGAATTGTTCCAAAATATTATCTTAATATGTAAAATCCTTGCGTTACTGACTGACTGACAGACACGCTACAGCCGAAACTATTGGGCGCAGGAGGGATTTCCCGAAATTCCCACGGGATCGGCCAAAACGGGTAAATTTAAAGAAAATGCAGGCGTAGCTGCTGGCGTCCTCTAGTTATAAATAAAATATGAAAACAAATAGTTACAAATCCGTGGACTTATAAAATGTTTATTATTATTTTATAGACCATGAAAATCATTGCCAGATTCTAGGTCGGCGAGGCACTCGTAAAAGATAAAAGCTACAGTAGATAAAAAGTTTCAGACAAAGGCATCTAAAACAATTAAACGCCCAATTTCAGTCCTCGTCCAAACATGTTTGCAGGTAAAACTTAGTAGAAAGTCGCAATTCGCCAAAATTATGCAAATTCTTGTAACGACTGTGACGAACTGAATTTTTAATTTCTAAAGAAAACTTGGACAAAGACAATTGAATTAGAATGACCCTTACCAGGTAGACAAGGGAATAAAATATGATTTTAATTAGGTTACACGCAAATATGTTCTGTTCTTTAATAAAATAATAATTTGGCTGTTAAAAATGCAGGGAAATCGTGACGTCGCACGTAGGTCAACACTATTTGGTTAAATAAAAAAACAATATTTTGGTTCAAACGAAAATTTGTATATTTCTGTGAAATAATCTATACAGCTTTTAGCAAGGAAATTCAATGGAAAATAGTGATTCTAAACAATTTGACTAGTTACAAAGATAGAACCAGGGTCGCGTGATTCGGTGTAGACCTTTGGGAATGCGTCTCCAGCGTTGCTCAGGGAAGAACAGAAGAATTACCTTGGTCGCCGCACAGCCAGTGAAAAAGGGCGGTCACTCCGCGCCACGGTATATATAGCCCGTTGGGGGGTGAAGGCAGCTAGCTGAGTGTAGTGGGCGGACGATGTCAGTGACGATGTCACAACATAATCTTTTTTTTAGAATTTGCATGCGTTCCAAAATGTTTGCAAAAGAATTGTGGCTCAAAGAAATTGAAGCCAAAATAAAGATTTGGCAAGTTATAACGGTATCTTAAGTTTATCTCTCATGCTAGATCAGCTGTTAATATTCTGATACTAATCAAAACATCATTAATACAGTTCCTACGTTCTGTCACAAATAAAAACTTAGTATTATGAAGTAGGTACCTACTCACGACAGTGTTGCATAAACATCTGTCTATTATATTATTATCTAGAATACAATAATCTTTATCAGCGAAAGATATTCCATGACAGTTCTTTCTAAAAGTAATTCTATCGTTTCAATTGGTAATTGTCTAAGGTTTATATGCAGATGGAAAGGAAAAAAGTCCGGATTCTTTATATGACTGGAATAAGTCATCAAAATACAAAATATTGAAAATTTCTACTGATATGAACACTAAACTGTCACATTCATCAGCACAATGCTGATTAATTAGTTCAATAAAGGATTACTTGAACATTTAAGTATTGCTTCTGCGATAAAATTTGAAATTACTCACCCTTTATGATCGAGCGTACTATAAGGTTGCATAGTCTTGTTTGTGAATACGAGTAACTCTAACACAATTAAATGAATAGCTTCAACCATGAGAACTACATTGTTATTATTTGCTTCTAAATCTCGTCCTGACATTCGCATAACCACTACAGATCAAACAAATAAACAGTCTGGAGCTCTGATCTCTCCCAATATTGGCGTATACTGTCATTTCACAAATCACTTGCACACACACGAAATCAGGACAAATATTTGTACGTACGGTAATCATGTCCGTGACCTTTACCCGGAAATGTAAATGCCTGCAGTTTCGCTAAAAAGCAATTTTGGAAGAAGAAAATTCGGTAGCGAAGTTGAAAACTTTTTACAATAATATAACTATGAGGAATGTTTTCGTCGACCATACTAGCTAGCTAGCATGTTAAAGTTAGCTCGTTAAAAATAGCGGTAACGCTAAAATATTGCTATTGCAACGTTACTGTTATATTTGTTACGCAAGTTGCGAACAAGTTAACTTTCAAAACGTGTACCTAATATTAAAAATTCTGGAATATTTTCCCCTGGACTGCGTTTTATCGACAAAATTTTAAATTTAGCCCATATTCATGGGAATCGAACTTGATATAGAAATGGAAAATTTAGTTGCTTACGGGTATTTTTTACTTCTGATGACGAAAACAAAAAAAATGTGTAGAACAACTTTACGTGAAACTGCTGTAAATATCAATAATTTATCTATGAAACGCTACTACTATACTAGTGTAATTATAAGCGAGCGCGTCTGGACAGCGGCGCTCGCCGGCGTGACTCTGAAACCAGCCTAAAACATTGCTGTAGACAAGACTCCTGATAATTTTAAATAATTGGCAACATAACTATGTAGTAGTAGAAAATGCTATTTCTTAGTTGTTCCGCTCCGTGAATGTCCGGATAAAGCCTTTTGTAGGGCAGCGTATACAATGAAGTGAATATTTTAATGTTACTTTCTCACAGCCTTTTGTGCATGCAACTTTGTAAAATTACTTACACCGGAAAAATAAATTATCCCTCAAGTTAGATGCAGTTTCTACTTTTATTTTATTTTAGCTTTGCGTTTGTGTGCAAGCTTTTGTTTATATATGAACTTATGCTGGTCCTGTTCTAAAGCGGGTTGTTTTATTTTTCTCAGCCGTTTCTCTCTTTATCGAGGTCTTGACTTAATTAGCGAACATGTACAGTACTCGCCAAACTTTATGGCCGCTCCGAACCTAGCCGCATTGCGCTGCGCAGAACACAAAATCTGGTATCAGCGGGACGTACGCGGGGCGTGGAGGCAGGGCACGCCCGCGCGCGCTGTCTTCCACCCGCTAGCGTCCTCGCCTCCCGCGCGTTAGTGTGAGTGTGCTACGTTCGTACACGACTCACATAATCGCTGAGCTCTGACAGTATCGTCGCGTTTAAAATAGTTTCGTAGTGTTACTTATTTATTGTTTCTCGTTGCTATCGTTGTTTCTTGTTGTTATTTGTACTGATATAGTTACCATTGTCATTGATCATGCCTTGCGGTCGTTTTAGTCTTTTACGTCGCCAAACACGGAAAATAGTGTATGACGTATTAATGTTTATGAAGAAGGAAAGAAGTCTAGGCTTCAAAGTCCCTTCACCTAACTGAATTTACATTAGTCGAATTTGATTGAATATGTAATTAAACAATATAATATAGCAAATCTAACAACGTAACTGAAGATTTTAATTTTCAATAACTACAAATATATTTTGTTGGTTATGACATGTCCACCCGACTGTACCATGCGCAAGTTCGTACCGATGGCTAAATTCAGAGCGGCCATAAAGATTGGCGAGTACTGTAGCTATGTACTGTAGTTTCGTCTGAAAGTGCACAGTTTTTGAAGACAAAGGTTTTTATGGCATAATATTATAAAACTGCAAACCCGCTTCTATAAAATAAATCTTGTGAAACTTTTATATTAGATTCATATTTAGTTTTCGCAAATATGATCATGTATCAGAATTTTGTAGCAGGCTGAAGTGGCTCACAATTCGTCTTCGCAGGAATACTCACATTCTTCAACAATCCGGACACCCCTTCGTATCTCAAAGAACGTTTTAAGTTCCTTCATGACACACATGCAACGTTTCTGAGGTCGTCTAAGGATCTGAGACTGCAGATGCCACCATATTCCACAAATTTCTATGACAAATCGTTTACTGTGCAAGCAGTACGTTTGTGGAATGCGTTGCCAATAGAAATTAGGCAAGCAAGCTCGCTTGGCATATTCAAAAACGCTTTGAAACAGCATTACTTGGCTATGTAACTGAATTTTTATATTGTATTTCGTTTCATGTCCCTATGTATTTTGTATGGCTATAATATGTATATTATATTTATTTATGTACTGAAGTACATACATACATAGACTCACGCCTGTCTCCCTGAAGAGGTAGGTAGAGGCATATTAAACGTCCATTTTTCGCCAGTGTTTTGATCCCACGTAATAGGTGGCGAGCCTATTGCCACTTATCGGGATATTTTGTTTGCCAGAGCCTCATCTGTTGATCGGCAGGTGCACCACTTGCAGGTGAGGTTGGCTTGGGACCCTAAGTTCTTGGTGGGAACCCTATGCACCCTGTATTGAAGTATTGATGTATTGATGTATATATCTAATACAGTTAACTTTACTATATTATATGACTACACCACTGTTTTTGTTTCTCTGATCTTTTCTAGTCCATCCCAAGGTTGCCTGGAAGAAATTGCTTTTAGCGAAAAGGCCGCTAACTGTACATTTATAAAATTATTGTAACAAGTAGCATGTGTATAGTATCTAGTGTACAATAAAGAATTCTCTATCTTTCTATCTATACAGACTGGACATGATAAATAAATATTTTCTTTTAAACAACAAGCAATTTAAACCCGATGTTATCTCTATGGCAGTCTGTTAGTATATCCAATGGCATTCTGTTAGTATCTCCATTTGACTATTGCTGTCTCAAGATATTTAAAAAGCAAGTTACGATATATCGGTTAATATCCAATATAGCATTGTAATACTTTTGTCTGTAATGTACACTTGTGCAGTAAAACTTAAAATGAAATAATTATGTTTTTGTAACCTGATTTCACGCTTTAGATAAAGTAGTCATAACCTGGCCTTATACATGGATTCATAATCGATTAGATGCACTGTATTAAACATATTCAGTTCGGTGCAACTGAATATGTATAACACAACTGATAAAATAATAATATGACTACAAAGTAAACGAACAAAATCACACTGTTATCACACAAAACAACATAAGTAAAACAAACGAACTACATAATATATTTACAAAGCATACCTAGACAAAACAAAGTTTATACCCCGTGTATTTCCGTGGGTATTACTAAAATCCCTGTGTGGCCGGAAAGTCGTGCGATCCTGAAATGTCGTCAGTCGTCGATCACGGCTCCGGGCATTATTCACGCCAAAGATAAGTCCGAAACGTACCTGAGAGTCGACACCTCTGAATAGATACCGTGGGCGGATTGGCACAATTTATAAGAGAGAACAAGTCAAATATATTTGTGACGTATTAGTTGTCGCCCTTTTATTTAGGCAGCGATAGCCGAGTGGATATACCAACAGACTGCCATGCAGAGGGTATCGGGTTCGAATCCACGGCGCGCACCAATGACTTTTCGGAGTTATGTGCGTATTGAATTGTTAATTATCGCTTGTCCCGTGCCTCGGAGAGCACGTTAAGCCGTCGGTCCCGGTTGTCATGAAGATCTTTGACAATCGTTACAGGGCGTCAGTACCTTCTAATTAAACTGACACTAGTCTAAACCATGGAATATCGCTATCCCTTCGGGTTGCGGAGGTCAGACAGGCAGTCGCTTCGTGGAAAAGCTAATATTCAGCCAAATCCGGTTAGACTAGTAAGCGGACCCCAGATTGAAACTGGGATAACGCTAAGAGAAAGAACAGTTGTCGCCCTTTTATTTGCTTTACCACTTTTAATAAAAAAGCCATAAAAAAGCCATAAAAAATACTGTCTTGTTGTATGCAAACGACATTCACTCAGATGCTAAAGAATTTTTAATGTCGGCTTTACAAAGAGCTCAAAACGAATTCTTGTATTTTATTTACAACTCCTGCACTAGGAATAAACCTTGTGTCCCGGGAAACTTTACAGACATACAAGCAACGGACACAATTTATTTCTTTCGAGTTTAAAAAAACATTGCCTGCAGATCTATATCCTGTCATAGGGAGAATTTGATGAACATTCGAGCAATGGTCGACCATATTGAAGTAGTATTGCCCCATGTGGGGAACGATCCCATTACACTTGATTCAATGTTAAATGGCAAGGAAGCCATTGGAACCTCCATAATAATATGTATTTCATTGTAATCAGGTAAGCACATAAACCAATTCTGCATCTAGTAATAATACCTATGGATTATTTTTTCTTATCACAAAGGATGAAACAGTTATAACATTATGAGTCTCGCTAGGGATCGAAACCAAGCAAGGATAATTCTGTGTTTCAAACATTAAAGGCTGTCAAACTCAAAACTGCCGGTCACTTTATTTATAATAAGGTAATCGTACCTGCAGTAGTATTTGTATGATATTTTTACCAAAGTAAAGCACTGATTATACTATTTATATGAGGCTTAGTTACCTACGTTACCATAAGCAAATCAATTGTTATGGAAATTATAAATTACAAAAGGAAGGAAAGAGATTTCTTTTTACCCAGCTTATCGGCCTCGAGTTTATGCCTTGGAGCATCGATAAGAAATATCTAAGGGTGAATCGAGAAGCGACTATGAGTGTGAGATTGGTGTATAAATCTGTATTTGAGCTTCATGTTATATGTCATGAGCGTATTGTAATTACTTCCTATGTAACACCGAACATTTTTCCGATTATAGAAACTGAAACCGTTACTCTTTTAAACCTGACGGAAATCCGAGCAATGCATTAAGACATTGTAATGGTATCGTAGCGCGGGCTTTGTTAGGAATAAGTTTTCATTCCATCATCAGCTGTCTGGATCAATTGTTTCCTTTTAGGTTTTAGACGGAAAATAAGCAAATGGTTCGCCACTTTGCGATATGACAATGAATAGGCCTGTGTCCCGGGTTGTTTATGCTAATACATAAAACATTTTTATTGAAATGTGACGCATGAAAAAGAAAAGGAAAATAACACCCAGGTGTTTTTACATTTTCGTCTGTAATTTTTAGTAAGGGATGTAAATTAAAAATAATTATTAGTTTTGTAACGTAGGTTTAGTAAAATGTATAAGAGCGCATCTCGCCGTTAAACAATTGTGTTTGGCTAGTTTTAATTTGTAATTAGTTTTAAGATGTTTTTCAAATTTAAAATAAATCTTAAAATAAAAATAAAATAAAAAACATCTTAATGTTTTTCCTTTGCTACGATTTTACAATTCATCCGCAGGCAAAATCTGGTATCTATATTTTGAAACAGTTATTAATTACAATACCATACTTTTACTCAAAATACATCTCAAAAGGAGAATATATTGCACTATATAAAAGTCTTTCAAACCGGACGGTCAGACACTCGCGAACACTCGTATTTAAGTAACAGAGATTGCTTCTCTGTCCCCCTGGACCTCACGTACAACGATCTCTGAAAAGCTTAAATCGAATGCAATACAAATACAGGAGTATTTGCACATGCAAATACTCCTGTATTTGCATGTGCAAATGACAGTGGACATCCACTGTCATGTCCGTTTCTAGGAAGATTGTTAAAATTGGCTAGTTGCTTGCTAGATGTATTTGAGTTGGCTTTGACTGTAGTTGGAGTTAAAATTGTGATAAAGTTACGGCTTTTATAATCGACAGGCTATAGTAACAGACAAAAACATTTTTTTTTGTACGTTTCAGGTTTTTATCATGAGTCTTTAGAAAGCAGTATGAACGTGTACAAAATGTCACTTGAAGTAAAGAGACTATTCCTCATTGAACTCCAAAAGATAGGTTTCGGCTGGGTAGTAACTATACCTGGGTTGGGTTAACTTGATTGCCAATATACAAAAATAACATACACAGCAATAATAAATTCATCATATGCCGAGCACATCTCAGAAGCAGGGGCCAGTAATAATAAAATATCCAGTATCTTCCTCTCATCTTGAAAATTTATAAAAGCCCTTTGTTATGATCATTGGAAGGAACACTTTGACAAAATGTCAGTAGAAAAAGGCATCTGGTATGAAACCATACAATGTCAGCCTCCCCGTGTACCCTGGTTTATAAATATTAACTTAAGCAGAAAATTGGTAGTTACAGCTCACAGACTTAGATCTGGACACATTCCATGTAATAAATTCGCCTTCTTGATGAAAAGGAATACCTCTCCCAACTGTGAGGTGTGTGGAGTTATAGAGGACATACATCACTTGTTGATGGAATGTGTCCGATATGAGGCTGATAGGAGCAGGTTGTTCAGGACTCTAAAGTTGAACAAGAACGACATAGGTACATTCCACCGATTACTAGCTAAAACGAGTTCAGATGATGCAAGAAAGTTGTTCGACTTTATGGCCCTGATACATTGATTTCCTTTGTTTTTTATATTGTCTTAGGTTACGATGGGACTGACATGCGCTGTGTGTCATAAAAGTCCCTAAAATTAAAAGAATAAAAAAAATAAAAGAATAAAAGCCCTATGACAAAACAATTTATGTTATTAGAATAAAATACATTATTTTTACCATCAGTTACCATCTTTCAAGCCCGTGAGCGTTCACACTTACAAAGTCTATGAGAAATATACTTATTTAATAAACGTGAGTGTAGTTATATGTACCTACACAGACTTTGGCGAGATGACTTTTATAACACTTTCATTCACCGACAGCACAACTAAACTGCCAGACAAAACAGACTGCTGAAGTTGACATATGTTCAAATTGTTTCTAACACCTTTTTTTGTCGAAAGTAGTTGTTAAAAGTGTTACTTCATTGCGTATTCTACGCGTGTACTCACACTTTTTACATAAAGTTACTGCTGTTACTGGAAGCAACAAATACTCTTCAGGGAGAGGACGTCAATGTCAATGCGACGCGAACTAGATGTTGCTTCTTGTACTTGAAGATGTAGAATTAAACTTTCTAGAAAAAAGTTTAATGTGAATGTGTGATACTAAATAATAAGTCAAACTGCCTAGAGGTAAGATATTTTGTATTATAAGTAGCCAAATATGCATACAAAGTTCGAAATAGAAATCTGTTTTGATGATCACACTAAACAAGACACAATAGAAGTTTTATTGTTATTACGTCTATATGCGGTCACTTGCCTTCAAAGTAGTTCAAATAAAGTTCATAGAGATATAGCTAGACTAATTATAATCATCATATTTTATTCTAATACGAGAAGAAAGATGAGTTGCATCAAAGCTATGTTAAAGTGAAATACAAAGTACACATCCAACCCAGACAGTAATTTATAATTTCTAAAGATTCAGCCTGAGCTTAATCATTCGCCACATAAATATTGCTTTATCTTTGCTCACACACGTCACAATACAAGCAAATGTTTTTCAAATAGTCGTCGTACTAAATTATTCTTATTTCAACACTTTTAAAATGTAAATCCGCATTTGAAATACGGGAACTGGGGTCACAATGGCTGGTGCCGAAACGTAGGAAGTAAAATTAAAAAAATATATATTTTTTTTATCACCCACTATTTTATGTTTCTATTAAAAATGTTAATTATCGCTCGCTAATAAAGTGCCCGGTAGATGGCAATAGGCTCGCCCCTTATTACATTGGGACCTAAACATAACTTTTTTTTTTTACTTTTTTTTCGTCGTCGTGATTGTCATTGTATGGATGTGTTAAAAAGTGCTCTCGAACAAAATTAGAATCCGCTATCCAAAGTGTTTTTTCGCAAGTCAAATGGGTAAACAGTGATAGAAGTACATATTCTCTCCATGAATAATGAATAGTATTTATATATTGTGCAGTGATTTTGCGTAAAAACAGTAAAAATCCTAAAACAAAAGTGACAATTATCGAACGAACATTTTTTATTGGTACCCACAATTGATTGCACACGGGCCTTTATTAGTGTGCGATTTGGTGAACTTTGAAAGTGTACTAACTACAAAAAATTTATTAGTGTGCAAAAACACAAAACAATTAAATCAAATAAATAATAGCTTAAATCGCTTAAAAAATTAAAATGGTGCACTGTTCTGCGTGTAGTTCAAATATATTGGTCACTCAAAAACGCATTAAATGCAGTAACTCGAACTGTCAACATCACTACCACCAGGAATGTGCCAAATTCAACGAATCGTCTGCGACTCGGTCTAAGTGGATCTGCCCTGCATGCTAGCAAAATCTAGCAATAATATGTTGCAAAACACATCATCTATAATAAACCAAGATATGGTACTGGCCGAAATTCGTAAACTTCGCTCTGAAATGCTTGAAAGGTTTGAAAGTCAGCAATCTTGTTTTGACAAGTTTAACACAGTTTTAAGCAGGGTACAGGATGAAATACGTGAATTGGGCTCCAAATTCTCTTCTTTGAAAGGAAAATTAAACGATGCCCAAAACTCTGTACAATTTCTATCCAATTCTTACGATGATCAAGTAAAGCTTAACGATAACATGAACTGTGCTATATCGGAATTGCAATCTGAAAACAACGTGTTACGGTCACAAATTTCAGAAATGAGTACTAAGATCGCTCTTTTTGACCAGCACGCGAGGGAGGCTAATGAAAAATAAAGGGTGTTCCTGAGCGAAAGAATGAGAATCTGCTACACATCATAAATGAAGTTGGAAAAACGGTATCCTGCGAGCTAAATAGCAATGAGATTCTAGCTTTCCACAGAGTAGCTAAACTAAACCCTGATTCTAAGCGCCCACGAAACATTATTGTTAAGCTTAACAGTAAACGTACAAGAGACAACTTACTAGCCTCGGTGAGAAATTTCAATAAGAACAACAAGGACGACCGATTGAATTCCTCACAAGTTGGATGCCCAGGTGACAAGCAGGCAATATTCGTAACAGAACATCTTTCGCCAGAAAATAAGAAACTGCATGCTGCCACTAGAATTGCTGCTAAGGAAAAACATTATAATTTTGTATGGGTAAGGAATGGCATGATATTTGTACGCAAAGATATAAGCTCTAATCATGTAGTAATCAAGACAATGGATTGTTTGAAGAAATAGTAACGATGATCGTCACTTTTGTAATTTATTTTCTTTTTAATCATGTCATTCTGTGTATTTTTTAAATTAAAATTCAAACTAAAAGTCTATTACCAAAATGTAAGAGGTCTTAGAACTAAAACTGAAGATTTTTATCTGTCAGTCCTAAAAAAGAATTATGATGTAATAATTATAACAGAGTCGTGGTTAAATGAAAGCGTGTATGATCACGAGCTATTTGATAAACGATACAATGTATTTCGCCGTGATATGTCTTCAACTTTAAGCCATAAAACAAAAAAAGATGGGGGTGGCGTATTGATCGCCATTCTCAAATCTTATGAAGCTTTACGTAAAATCAGTTGGGAGTCTTCATATGAATGCAACGTCAATAAAAGGCGGGAATCAGCGACTGACTATTTATTCGAGAAAACATATTGGCCACCCGCCACTACACGATCACTATGAGCTTACGTTACATTTTTCCCCTTAAGTTACAACTAAATCTTATAGAAAGTATTAACCTAGAACACAGTTATATAATAAAAGTTTACACAGTAATTAGGTATATTATTAGTATTAACCTAGGACACAGTAAAGTTATATAATAAAAGTTTACACAGTAATACACAGGTATATTATTAATTGATCATAGTTGATCGGGCTCTATTATACGCCCGCAGGGCGCGGGCAGACGCACCTGGCGGTGGTGTTGACGTTTCAGAGCCAGCGGCGTTCCGTGCCGAGTCATCAGCGCCATCAGACGCGTCTACAAACGTTTCCTCCGCCCCCTCACAGACCTACGGTACGTCCCGCTCGGGAGACACATCCCTGTTAACGGAATCTAGGCTAGTTCGAGATAACAAATGACGGTTATTGTAACGCGTGGGTAAAATTTGGTCGACATGCCTACGCCAACCGACTCCACGTCCGACGTCTACTTTGTACGATAGCGGGCCGGTCTGATCGACTATCGTACCCGGCGCCCACTTGTCTCCCCTCGCGGTGTAATCGCGTGTCAGCACAGCGTCGCCCGGCACCAGCGCGCGCGGTGCGCCGCCCGCAGCGGCCACTTGCCGGTCCTGCGCGGCGCGCACCACGCTCGACACGTCGGGGCGCAGCGCGTCGAGGCGCGCGCGGAGTCGCCGCCCCTGCAGGGCCACCGCCGGAGATACACCTGTGGTCACGTGTTCGCAATTGCGATATTGAAATAAAAATTTACTGAGAGCCGTGGCGACGTCTTCGCCCTCATACAAAGCGCGTTTGATCACTTTTTTAACGGTCTTAACCGCGTTTTCCGCCGCACCGTTACCTTGTGGTCTGTAAGGGGCCGTGGTCACGTGTTTCATATAATTTCTTTTACAAAACATTTGAAAATCCTGTGACAAAAATGGAGGGCCGTTGTCAGTGACGAGTAATGACGGTACCCAAAACGAGCAAAAATACTCCTCATTACTGTGATAGTCGCTTGCGCATCTGTTTTACGCATCTCAATAACTTCGATCCATTTAGAGTAAGCATCTACCATAATTAAATAACGTTTACCCCCACAATCTGCGAAGTCCGCGTGTACTCGCTGCCACGGGTGCAGCGGGAACTCCCAGGGGTGCAGCGGCGCGTGCGGCGGCGCGTCGCGCACCGAGCGGCACGCGGCGCACGCGCGACACACTGCCTCGATGTCCTTGTCTAAACTGGGCCAGTACACGTAATTACGTGATAAATTCTTCATTTTATTCATTCCTAGATGCCCCTCATGTATTTCTTCTAAAACCTGTTTCTGTAATGTACTCGGTATTACGATTCTATATTTATAGACTAAACAATTTAATTCTACAACTAAATCGTGTTTCCTTACAAAATAAGGTTTCACATTATCGTCCACTGTCAACGGCCAACCAAAAGTTACATAACCCTTTACTTTACATAACAATGTATCTTTTTCAGTCTCTTTGGCGATGTCTTTAAAACTAATGGGAAAAGATTTCTCTATAATATTAATATAGCTGACCGACTCAACTACGCGACCCTCTCGGGATAGCGGTAATCTAGACAAAGCGTCGGCTGGTCCATTGTCCGCCGAGCGAACGAATTCTACAGTAAACTCGTATGCGGCCAAACGCGCCGCCCACCGCTGTAACCGGCTTGCAGCGGTCTGTGGTATGCCACCCTTTTTACCAAAAATATGCGTCAACGGCTGATGGTCCGTGCGTAGTATAAAACTTCTACCAAACAAGTATTGATGATGCTTAGTCACCCCGAACAATATCGCGAGTGCCTCCTTATCGAGTTGGCTGTAGTTTCGTTCGGCCGCGTTAGTTAGTTAGTTAGTTAGACAGGTGTTTTCCGCACTTAGCCACTTAGTTGGGCCATTGTGCGTTAGCAGGGACACGGTTGTCGCCTGCTACTCATACCATGCAAGCTCCTTCCAGAAGGCCATGAGTTGACCAGTGTTGCGTATGGCTTCACTCATGGTTCTGGGGTTGTTCAGGAACATCGTCCGTTGGTCGCTCACGCTGGTACAATGTAGGATCACATGAGCGGGTGTTTCTTCGGTCTCCATGCAGCCCCTACATAGTGGGCTGTCCGTGACGCCGATGTTGTAGAGATGCTTGTTTAGTGGACAGTGGCCGGTTATTATGCCAGTCAGATGCTTGAGTGTTTTCCTGTTGGAGTGCAACAATTTTTGCGAGAGTCGTTTATCTAATTGGGGAAAGGCATCTTTAGATTGCCTACACTCTTTTAATTCTGCCCACTCTTTTTCATGTTGTTGTAGGGTTCTCTCGCGTAACCACGTTTTTAGTTGGTTGAAAGGTATCGGAACAGTTGGTTCGGGTCCCAGAGTTGTTGTGTCCGATCCTTTCCTTGCCAGTTGGTCTGCTGCGTCATTGCCCGTGGAGTCACTGTGTCCTCGTATCCACTGGAGCGTGACCCGATTCCTCGCTGCAGTTTTCTGCAGCTCTTGGTGGCACTCCATAATTAAGCCGCTGTTAAAGCAGTTGCCATCGAGAGCTTGTAGTACTGAGGCACTGTCTGTGATGATGCGTATTGACAGGTTGCTCACGTTTCTGGCCGCGATCGCCGTCGCCGCCCTTATAATCCCAACGCATTCAGCTTGGAAGATGGTGTTGAGTTTACCAAGCGATGTTGAGAGATTGATGTTCAAGTCATGGGAGAATACTCCGGCACCTGTCCCATACTTTGTTTTTGAGCCGTCTGTGTATACTCTAACTTCGTGTATACCAGAGCTATCCTTGTGCTCTTCATGCAGTTGTATGCGGTATTTTTTGTCAAAGACAAAGGTTTTAGGTATGAGGTCGCACGTTGCATCTAGCATCGGGATCTCGTTAGTTAACGTCCTTTTCAGGCGTACATGGGTTATACGGTCGTCTCTTCTCCAAAGCCCGAACTTATCGAGCCGGATCGCGGCGGCACCTGCTTCCTGCTGGATGATGAGGTGCAATGGTCGCAAGTCGAGAAGCACCTCCAATGCCGCCGTTGGAGTTGTTTTCATGCAGCCTGTTGTGGCCAGACAGGCGAGGCGTTGTATGCTCTGCAGCTTGCTCTTGACTGTGCTTAGTTCAGTGCGTGGCCACCACACTACTGCACCATATGTGAGCATGGGGCGTATTATGGCAGTGTAGATCCATAGGGTGATGAATGGTTTGAGACCCCATTTCTTGCCTATTATTCTCCTGCACTGCCAGAAGATTGTACATGCTTTTGTGGTTTTAGTGGTGATGTGTTTATTCCAGTTGAGCTTGTGGTCGAGTGTTACGCCCAGGTACTTGACTTCACTCGATAGGTTAAGATCTCCGTGCCAAAAAGTTTTGGTTTTCTGGTCATACGGGTGTTCCTTTTGTTAGTGAAAAGTACTAGCTCCGTTTTATTAGGGTTGACCGTCAGTTCATGGTGGTTGCACCATTGTTCCATGATCCTGATGGCTGCTTGCATCCGATAATGGATCATGTCTTCCGAGTTTCCTTTGATTAGGATGGTTATATCATCTGCGTAGCCGACCGTGTAGAAGCATTTGTCATTCAGGCTTCTCAACAGATCGTCTACCACTATGTTCCAAAGCAGGGGTGATAGGACACCTCCCTGTGGGCAGCCTTTTGCTACTATCCCCCTTGTGGTGGTGTTAACCGTGAATTGAATAGCCCTTTGTTTCAGGAGTTGATCAATCCAGCCACTGACGGTTTGTTCAACTCCGAACTTGTCAAGGGCTCGGCTAATGCTGGTGAATTTAGTTTTGTCGAAGGCGCCTTCTATGTCAATGAAGGCGCCTAAGGTCATAAGTTTGTCAGATAGCGCTGTCTCTATGGTCCCCACTACGCAGTGAAGCGCTGATTCCGTTGATCTGCCACTTCTGTAGGCATGTTGTTGCGGGTGTAGTGGTCTGCGTAGCAGTGCGCCTTCCCGTAGGTATCTGTCAGCGAGCCTCTCCAGCGTTTTCAGCAAGAAGGAGGTTAAACTGATAGGTCTGAACGATTTTGCTTGAGTATAATCCGTTTTGCCTGGTTTTGGGAGAAATATGACTTTTACTTCCCTCCACCTTCGTGGTATGTAATTGTGCGCTATAGATGCTCTATATATGCTGAGTAGCTGTGGCACAATCGTTGTGCAGCCCCATTGTAGAAGTGCTGGTGTTATTTCGTCCAGGCCTGCAGATTTGTACGGCTGGAAGCTATCAATTGCCCATTTCAGCCGGTCCACGGTAACCATGTTGTTGGCTATCGTCCAGTCTGTTTGGGTCGGTGGTCTGTGTTCTGATTCTTCCCAGTCACAGTCGTCGGTCACAGTGCAACCTGGGAAGTGTGTTTCGATTAGCACTTGGCTTATTTCCATGTCTGTGATTGCGTAGGTGCATCAGGCTTTCTGATGGAGCCTAGGGTCTTGTTGCTGTCCTGGGATAGGATCTTTTTTACCCTGGCTGCCTCGCATGTGGAGTTAATGTTGGTGCAGAAATTTCGCCATGACTCTCCCCTGCGGAATCGTATGCGTTTCTTGTAGTGCGACTGGGCTTCTTTGTATTTGTCCCAATCTGTGTCTTTCCTTGTGTTTTTGGCCCGGTTGAAGAGTTTTCTCAGATTGCGCCTGAGCTTCTCCAGTTTCGATCCCCACCATTGGGTTTTACTACTCGTTTTCGGTAGTGTGGTGGGGCAGGCTTGTTGGTAGCTGCGTTGTATGCATTTTGTTAGTAAGTTAGTGTTGTGTTCTATGTTTGTAGTGCTTGCGGTCATGTCGTTGAAATTTGACATGGCTATTTCCTGTTCGAGCAGGGTCTTGTAGCTCGCAATGTTGGTATTGCGTGGGTTGCGTTTTGGTTGTGTGACCCTCTCTTGCACTCGTATGTCATAGCAGATACGTCTGTGGTCGGCAAAGGATGGTTCGGCGGACACATGCCAGTTCGTGACAAGTTCCGCGGCCCCATCCGATGCCAGTGTAATGTCTACTATGGTTTGATATCTGGAGCTAACAAATGTGGGCTCTGAGCCTTTGTTGATTACAGTTAGTGTTGTTGTGTAGATGTATTCAGTTAGGATCTCACCTCGTCTATTTGCCTCGGGGCTTCCCCACAATGGATGGTGGGCGTTAGCATCTGCCGAGAGTATTATTGGCCAGCCGTGGTCCTCACAGTGCTGCACTAGCTCGGCCAGCTCCTTCGATGGGATCTCCTCATCACCGGGCATGTAGACCGAAGCTAGTACTAGCATCTGATCATTGGGTTCGGCCGCGTTAAGCGTGCGGGATACACAACTAACCGGGCGCTCACTGCCGTCGGCATATCGGTGTGCCGGCACCGCGCCTAATCCATACGCGCTACTGTCCACCGATAGTACGAGAGGTCGGCCCTCTTCGTAATGTGCTAACACTTTCTCATCCAGGAGGGCACGCTTAGCATCTTTAAAAGCTTGTTCACAACTAGAGTCCCACTTCCAATACACGTCCTTTTTTAATAAATTGTGCAACGGATATAACAAAGTGCTTAAGTTACTTATAAACTTACCATAATAATTTAACATCCCCAAGAAACTTTTTAGTTGTGTTATATTCTCCGGTCGGGGTGCACTAGAAATAGCCTCTAATTTGGTCGTATCTGGGCGCAATCCCTTTTTGTCAATTACAAAGCCTAAGTATTTAACATTATCTTGCATAAAACGACACTTATCTAACTTCACTGTTAAGCCCGTCTCGCGCAACCTTTCGAGTACAGCTCGTAAATTACCTAAGTGATCTTTATCATGGACGCCCGTGATGCAAATATCGTCCAGAAAAACCACACATCCTGGAATACCACGCAGAGTTTCCTCCATTAATTTCTGGAATTTTTCAGGAATACAGGCTAGGCAATACGGCGTACGCCGGTACGCAAAAGTACCGAGATGAGTCGTGATCGCTGTATATGGTTGGGACTCCTTAGTTAAAATGCATTGTTCGTAAGCATGGGTGAGATCAATTTTCGTGAATTTTTCGCCCCCGCTTAACTTTGCGAATAACTCGTCAATACGAGGTAAAGGATAATAATCGCGCTTCAACATAGGATTAATTGTAATTTTGTAATCGCCACAAATACGTATGTCCCCATTTTTCTTTACAACTGGTACAATCGGGGTACCGAAATCTGAATAGTCGACGCGGTATATGGAGCCGTCGGCCTCGAGTCGCGCCAGCTCGCGCTCGACGCGCGCGCGCAACCCCAGCGGCACGGGCCGCGCGCGCACATACACACGCTCGTCGCGGGTCAGCTGTAATCGAATGGCGCGCTTACAAGTCCCTAACTTAGCCGTGAATACCTCGGGAAACTCAGCACATAAACGGTTCACGAATCCATCGTCGGTTATTTTATATAGGTTTATGTGCGTCACCTTAAGTGCACGCAACCAATCTCTGCCTAGTAAAGGACATGCCCCGTCTTTAATTATATAAAGTGGTAATGATTTCGCTTCTACATTGCCCAATCTGACTTTTACTTCTATATAACCTAGGGATTCGATGCGTGAACCGGCATAGCTACGAAGCATCAAATTATCGGGTTTAATAGCTTTATAAGAAAATAGTCGAGTATACAAATCTTCATTAATAGCCGAAATACGGCTACCCGTATCAATTTCAAAGTCGGTTTCAAAGCTATCTATAGAAACATTTACAAAATACGGTTTATTCACCTTACCTCCAGTAACTAACTTAAACATATCGTCTGAATCGTCCTCCCCGCTAATATAATTTTGTCGACTGTTTGCACGCTCGCCGTAACTTTTTACTGACTTACACATCACTTTCAAGTGACCTTTTTGATGACACTCATCACAATTATAATTCACATAACGACACCTGTCTGCGCGATGTGTTTTACCGCAGCGCCAGTATGTCTGCGCGGTCGGCGCCGTAGCCGCGCCCTTCGCGCCGGCTGCACCCGGCCCGCTAGATCCTGCGGCCCCACCAACGCCAGCGCCTGGCAAGCCATGCCTGCCGCCGCGAGCGTGCGCCCGGCCGCCCCGCGTATAGTGCAGGTCCTCCCCCGCATCGCCGCCCGCACCTAAGGTCGTAGCCGGCACCGTACTGCCGCTCACCTCCGCGTGCTTCTCCGCAGCCTCCAGGGCCAGTGCTAACTCCACAGCCTCTTTGTATTCTATTTTCCTTTCGGCGAATATTCTGGAACGCATTGCGTCGTCTGACAGCCCCGAGACGAATTGATCTCTGAGATTTTCCTCTAGAGTAGAACACTTCTTACACTTGCCAAATTTGCAAGTTGTCGCCAGATGCTTGAGAGCTTGTAAATACTCCGTCAACGGTTCGCCGGCGCGCTGTCGCCGCAGCCGGAACACGTTGCGTTCGGCGATCTCGGATCGCTGCGGTTCCAAATGATCGCCAACTAATTTGACCAAAGCCTCGTATGATTTGTTCTCCGGAAAGTCAGGCGAACACAAGTCACACATTAACGAATACGTTGCTTCGCCTACGATTGTTATTAACATTGGCACTTTGAGGTTATCTTTTACATCGTTAAGTAAAATATATTGATTCACTCGACGTACATAAGCAGGCCACTGTTTAGAACTAATATCGAACGGTTCTAACTTGCCGAATGGCATATTTGTAACTGATATAACGTTTCGTAGTGCACGCGTAAGTATTTAATTATTTACTCGTCGCCAATGCAACGTCAATAAAAGGCGGGAATCAGCGACTGACTGTTTATTCGAGAAAACATATTGGCCACCCGCCACTACACGATCACTATGAGCTTACGTTACAGTGAAGACCTTTGGATTAACATGAAACTGGCAAATCTTTCTTTGAATATTTGTGGGGTGTATGTACCTTCTCCCGTTAATTCAAATTATATGGACATATTTCTTCGAAATACAGCAAAAATAACTCACAAACACAGTAATTCCCAAAAAAGGACCAGTGAATTATTCTTGATGGCAGGCGATTTTAATATGGGTGATTTAAAATGGCGTGTGGATCCTAGTTTAAATTACATGACACCAATCACTAACGATAGTAGTATGCATAGCGTTTTTTTGGACTCAATGGCATTTTGCGATCTCCATCAATTTAATAATATACTAAATAATAATGCAAATCAAAAAGTTCTTGACTTGATATTATGCAATAAATTGAACAGCGTGTCAATCACTACAGCCGACACTTTTCTATTTGAACCCGACGCGCACCATCCCCCTTTGTATATAAAGGTTGAACAAAGTTCTCAACGTACCCTTAAACAATCCCCTACTCCAACTCATAATTTTTACAAGTGTAATTACGAGGTAATTAATGGTGAGCTGGAGGGCATTGATTGGGCTGCTGTGTTTATAGGTTCACATACAGTGGATCAAATGACAGACGTATTTTATGACACCTTACGACCTATAATTAATGAGCACGTCCCACTTAGTTATCGTCGCTCCGAATCTTACCCAGTATGGTCTACAAAACCTCTATTAAATGCATTAAAAGAAAAACGTAAGTTTCATTCAAGATTTAAAAAATATGGTAATCTGATGGATAAACTGCAATATGAAGTGACAAGAAAACGATGTGACTTAATGATCACCGAATGCTATTCTAATTTTAAAAAATACGCTATTGAAGACTTGAAATCGCGACCTAAATATTTTTGGAAAATATTTAAAGATAAAAAATCAAATAGCACATTTATACCCAATGAAATGACTCTTGGAACATTTACAGCCAAAGGAGGTCAATAGGTTAGCGATTTATTTTCCAACTTTTTCCAAAGCATTTATGTCAATAATACACAGCATTCAACCCATCAGTGCAAACGTCATGTTGAATATAATAACTAGTTCAGCACATTTTTTGTCACTGAAGAGGAGGTACTCAAAGATTTGCAATCCTTGGACGCCTATAAAGGACCAGGACCGGACTCGATTCCACCAATATTCTTAAAGAAGTGTGCAAAGCTTTATATAAGCCCCTAACTATAATTTATAATCATTCCCTTCAGACGGGCGTCTTTCCTAAAGTCTGGAAACTGGCACATCTGACTCCTATTCACAAAAGTGGCAGATTAGATGATGTAGCCCAATATCGACCTGTATCCATTTTATCGACATGTGGGAAAGTTCTAGAATCTATTGTTAACAAAAATTGGTTGCCTGTAAAGTCGGTATACGGGCGAAAGTTTTACGTGACAACGACTTTGAGTGGTAAAATAATTTTAATGTGAATATTCATTCGTATAGTAGGAAGAAGGATGAAAAACGCGTGCCTTTCACTTTTTATGTTGTCTCTCTCGCTCTTAGGCGGGACGCGTGCCTCTCACTCGCTCTCATTGTGAGCGCATAACGTGAGCGGAGCGTAACGCAGTTTCTTGAAGTGTCACCCGGCAAACCAATTTATAAGACGTTGTCACGTCAAAAAGTTGCATTCTCATTTTCACATACTGCTCGAGTCACATCAACATGGGTTCTTGCCTCGAAGGTCCACAACCACCAATCCATTTAGCTACACATGTGATATTGTGGATACAGTAGACAAGGGCGGTGAAGTTCATGCGATATATACTGAATTTAGGAAGGCATTCGATCTGGTTCGCCATTGTTGTCTAGTAAATAAACTTGCGTCTTGGGGTATTCATGGATCATTATTAAGGTGGTGTGAATCATACATCCGCAATCGTTCACAGTTAGTATATCTTCGCGGCTTTAAATCTGTTGAAAAACTAGTCCCCTCCGGAGTTCCGCAGGGTTCTCACATCGGTCCGCTTTTTTTCTTAGTATATATACATGACATTAAACAAGTAATAAAATCTAAACATCAATTATATGCTGATGATTTAAAAAAATATCGTGCTATTGATAATCAATCGGATATCGAAATTCTTCAATCAGATTTAAATGCTGTAGAAAACTGGTGCTTGGAAAACCATATGTTCCTAAACTATACAAAATGCTATCATATTAAGTTCACGATAAAGAAACTACCAATTAAAGTAAATTATTCCATCAATAATGTTACATTACCTGAAGTAAATACAATATGCGACCTAGGTATTACTTTTGATACTGCACTTAGTTTTAGGCATCACATGGGTAATATTGTAAATAGAAGTGCTCCACTTGCTGGATTTATTAAAAGAGAAATGAAAATTTTAAAAGAACCCAACCTAACCATCCTCGTTTGCAATTCTATAGTACGCGGAATGCTGGAATATTGTAGCACAGTCTGGAACCCTTGTTATCAAGTGCATATAGATCGCATCGAACGAATTCAAAAACGTTTTCTATACCATCTAGCATACTCAAATAATAAATGCCACTTATTAACGTCCTACGAGGCTCGCCTTACTTTTTATAAAATGAAACACCTTAAAAGTAGGCGTAAAGTTGCAGACTTAGTATTTTTAAATATAATTATTAATGGCTTAGTCGATATTCCCGAAGTATTAGCACGTGTATCGTTCTTGTTGCCACGGGTAGGCAGTCGCCTCCACAATCGAAAAACATTCCATCTTCCTCTGTACAAAACAAACGTCGGCCAACATTCACCTTTATACAGAATTTGTTCTCTCGCGAATGAAGTTAGATCAGATGTTGACCTATTTAAAAACAGTTCTATGACCTCATTCAAAAAAATCCTAAAAACTGTATATTTTAGTGTAATAATTATGTCTTCCCACTGTTTTTTTTTTATTTTTATCTATACTGTTGTCATGTGTGAAATATAATGAGACAAGTTAACATAGCATACATACTTATGTCAATGATAAGTCTACAACAGTAATCTAGCAGGATACATCTTAGTTATACAAACTGTAAGCATATAACTTTAACACTGTACCAAACAAGATTGTATCCAGTTTTGGGAACCAATAAAAAAAAACTGGCGAAATGTGGGTGTTTGTACACCTCTGCCTACCCCTTCGGGGATAAAAGACGTGAAGTTATGTTTTATCGCCCACTAACGACAGAGCCTGTTCTAGCCTGTCTGCAGTTTTGTACTGGTAAAATTGGATTTATACGTGTTTTTTTCGAATCGTCCCTTTTTTTGAGGTAAGCAGTGACAGATTGCTGGCACCTTCGTTCAACTTTTGAGTTTTCATTCGATTTTTGATATTGTAATTGTTGTGAAACTGTTGTGAGCTTTTTATTATTTTGAAGTTTTGACGTTTTTAAATGGTATCGTTTCGTTTCAGTCACGGTTAGTTTTATAGTTAATTGTATACAACGGTTGCTCAATTTTTTATCATCAATTTGCAGCAACTGGGCAAAGATCATGAACGTGTTTTTGTATTGATTTTTTATTTATTTAGAAAGATAGAGGCTTTTGCAGCAATGCGGGTAGTCATAGTCAATAGTTTTGTTGTGAAAACAAATTTTTGTTTGTCACTGGACATTTTGGTTAGGCATTTAGCGTTGAAATTTAGATAAAGAAATATATCGATAAGATAAATTTTTATAATTCGATAGAGGACCACAAAGCAGCTGTTTAACTTATAACTACTTTGCGCGATCAATAATAAAATTTAGCCAGCAGACCGCTATATTCGACTCCTTTATTACGTGAAATCTATAATAGACGAGGCAATATTAGAATGGCTAATGAAGTATATAGATACATAATATCTCTAATGATTTTTGTAACTAACTATTGCTAATTTCGTAGATATATACAATAAGTAAATCCACTTAACACGACAAAACCAAATCTCGACCAAAGCCTCCAAATACTATTTGAACAGCACACGTAATTACTGCGGTTAGGTCGTATAATAGTGTTACAATCAAGATACTACCATGTGCAGTTAGGTCTTTTGACAATAGGCCTTGATATTTGCGGCCATGCCTGTGGTATGCGACCACAAATCAGCTCTATTGTTAAACGTGTTAACCGCCACAGCGTCAACGGATTGGGTCTAACGCTAAACTAGTTTATATCATAGATGTTTAGTGCTCAAGTATTGTGGGGAAAACTAACCATTGTGTGGACACAATAGGCAGGGTTATAGCGAGCTTTAAAAATTTATAGGGTTAGTTGAGATTTGTGGCTGTGTGTGACCAGGTTTTGAATAGCATGCTTTTTCTCTTACACGGACGTGTAAAGTCTCGGCTCGGAATCAGCTTGAAATGCTTTATTGTTCGTCAAGATCGTTTTTAAGACTTTTCCTTTCTGTAGATGTTTGATAGCTAACTAAGAAAGATTTACTTTCTTGGAGTTGACAGCTTAATTACTAAGGAACATTGCAGGTATGTGATGTATATATGTAAAATTATACTAAGTCTTAGTAGAGTAGATTCTCAGGGATCGTGCAAAAGAAAAATAACGCTAAGCGAAAAAAATGTGGTAGCAGAAACCACACCATGGCAAGACGAGTCTCAGGATTTTTGTTGTGCACATTTGGTAACATGTGATGTTCCATACCGCTAGGTAATGTGGTGTTGCTGTGGTAATGTGGTATTATATGTGTTTTTGATGAAATTTTTTGTCGTAGTTTTTATTTGGTATTAGAGCAATATTTATTACCTATGTTTTAAAATTATTGTAGAAGCGATTACAACGAAGTGAGCTTGATCCAATTTAAGATAAGAAGCTACTTGTTATTTCATTTTGAATTACCAAATTAAACAAAACATCCTACTACACATATTTCAATAAATTATTAACATGGTCTGGAAACAGATTTAACATAAAATAATAAATAATAACCGTTCATCAATGAAAGCACATTGTTAATTAAAAAGGTAATTGCCGAAATATTTTGGAGTATTTCATCAGTTACATATACCTTTCATTGATTTAGTTTACATTTTGTTATCATTTAATTAAGCCGTGTGGTTGACGGCATAGAATACAAGTGTCACCACCCCCTATCTTCCCGTGGGTGTCGTAAGAGGCGACTAAGGGATAACACGATGCAAATACCATCTTTGCGTAGAGACGGAAAACTCGACATCAAACCCTATACGACTGCCTCGTTGGTCTCGCGGCATAAATGTGCGCGTGGGATCGGGAGGTCCCGGGTTCGATTCCTGGGTCGGGCAGTGTTATTGGGTTTTTCTGTCACGAAATTCTCAGTAGCAGCACGGAGTCTGGAAGTGTGCCCGGTACGGCAATAGGCTCGCCCCTTATTACGTGGGACTAAAGTATATCTGGCGAAAAGTGGGTGTAGAAATACACCTCTGCCTACCCCTTCGGGGATAAAAGGCGTGACGATATGTATGTATGTATGTATGTTAATTAATATATTTATTTATTTTCTGACATGTAAACATTTTTCTTGTTCAACATTGTGTCCGTTGGTTGTATGTTTTTAAAGTCCCCCGCGACACAGGATTTATTCCTAGTGCGGGAGTTGTCTTAAAAAAAGCATAGTGAAGGTACCAACGGAACGCCATGCAGAGGGTATCGGGTTCGAATCCACGGCACGCATCACTGAATTTTCGAAGTTATGTGCGTATTAAATTGTTAATTATCGCTTACCCTGTGCCTCGAAGAGCACGTAAAACTGTCGGTCCCGGCTATCATGAAGATTTTTGACAGTCGTTACGGGTAGTCAGTACCCTCAAATAAACTGATACTGGCCTAATCCACGGAATATTGGTAGGGTACCTTAGGGTTGCGGAGGTCAGACGGCAGTCGCTCTGTGGAAAAGCTGATATTCTGTCATATCTGGTTAGTCTAGTAAGCGGACCTCGGGCTTCAAGGCGTGCAAGTCTTGGATGCAACTGGGATAACGCTAGGACGATGATGATGATTACAAATATGTCTGGGGCACATAACCAAAATCTATAAATATAAATAAAATTGATGTGTATGTCTGTGATTTCAAAATTACTATGTTTTTAACACGCTTTTATTAGGTAGACATGTATGTAACTAACTACATATGTAATGGAATCTAAGCCAACAAATTTAACAATCTTCCAAGGGTCGTAGCGTAATGAAAATTGGCAGCTGTATGTAGTTCTGATGACAATACAATAATATGGTACTGTCGAACTGATCTGATTATGGAGTCGGAAGATAAGAACTGGAAGTCGACATGTATGTAACTAACTATGTAATGGAATCTAAGGTAACTAATTTAACCCTTTTCCAAGGGTCGTAGCGTAATGAAAATTGGCAGCTGTATGTAGTTCTGATGACAATACAATAATTAAATATGGTATTGTCGAACTGATCTCATGATGGAGCCGGAAGATATGAACTGGAACTTCATGATGGAAAACCGTCGTTTTGTATTTCTTTGAAAAGTCTTGTGATGAGCTTTGACCATGATTAGGTTTCAAGGTATGATGATGAAGCCGGAAGAGAGGCACTGGCATTCCATGATGGAATATCGTATTACAGTCGTGTTTGCACTTGTGAGAAAGGCCACTTAATGGACTTTGAACACGATTAGGTTTCAAGGTCTGATGATGAAGCTGGAAGATAGGCACTGGCATACCATGATGGAGTAACGTATCATAGTCGTGTTTGCACTTGTGAGAAAGGCCACGTAATGAACTTTGAACACGACCGGGTTTCAAGGTTATAACGAACTAATTATACAGGATGTAAAAAGACCCTTAACAAAAACTGAAGTCCCGTGTTGTACCAATCACTACAAACATTATTTTCTTCGGCACCATACCTGGGAAAATACTGGTTCAGGAGATATTGAGGTTCAAAATTATGATACTCTTCTAATCAGGTACAAAATCGATGCGATTACCCCGCCAAGTTGTTCTATAGATGTCCTATGACCCCATGGATAAGTAGGTATTTCGAGCATTATGCGCGCGCGCTTGTAATTGAGGTTTGAAAAATGTGTAATCTTAAAAAAAAATAGTTTCCCAGGTATTATTTTTGAATAGAGTCCGGCTTGATGATGGGTCTTGTGACACTCTGTATATTGTAGACCACACAGTGGTGTACTTAAGGTCCCGTACTTTTGCGGCTGGACTGGCGTATTTGGCCCTAAGTAGAGTTAAATCATTTAGTAGTCTCCAGATTGAAAAGCTAGATTGTTCTAAGCTGACAGATAAAACATCATGCAATACAGACGCATTGGCGGAAATGGAGAGGATGTGGGCTCATTCGCCTGCTGAAAAGAAATGTATAAATGTTAAAAATATTTCGTTATCTAAGACCAAAAATATAAAATAAATTAATAGTTTAAAAACACTAGAAAACACGCTTTTGTAAATGCACGTAAAAACAAAAAATAAGTAATGGATCGTTCAAGTTGTCTCTATTTCTGGGGTGAAGTGTAAACTATGTGCTTTTAATTATAATATTTGATTGTAAAAGCGTGTGGCGCTGGAACAGGAAAGACGTTGTTGTTTAACTTGTTCAAAAATCAAGTGAACAGATGTTACGGGAAGCAGGTTAAACAGATTGGCGCTCTAACTGGAGTTGCGCTACACATAGGCTACAAACTGACCCGGTAGGTAACGCTGTTCTCGCGATACCAAGTATACACTTCTTCATTACCTGTATGCATATAAATAAAATTGATGTGTCTGTCTGTGATTTCAAAATAAATATGTGTTTTCAAATGAATATAGTTAGTTACACGATTCTAAGTCCTAGGGACCCTTTTTACCATTGACATATGTATATTCTAACGACTATTTACTATTTTATTATTATCAGTTTCGGGACCTCTTTAGAAACGGAGAGGTCCGAAACACCCGAAATCTTCGACCGTGTATGAAAAGTGTAGTGAATGTAGAGGAAGCCCGTGAGATTTGTAAGGATGGCAGCAAATAGCCTTCTATTTTCTCATGGAAAGTCATGAGTATATATTATCAGTTTTGTACGGGTTATGTACATTAGAAGATAGTGTGTTGTTGTTATGTGAGTGCGGAGAGAAGAAAAAGATCACAAGTAGCACTAAATTGTTATATATTACGCGTAAACGTATACAGGTTAGGCTGCGACAATTCGACTCTCTAATGACCGTTCGTCGCGACAGTACAGAGGCCCTAGCACGAAAAACTATCGAGAAAGTATTCGTATCGTAAATGTCAAAATTTGTATGGCAATTGTACAGCGCCCCTATCGTGCGTAAGATGCAACTAATATTGGCAGCACAAACTACTTTCGACGACAATCCTGCGGTAAATGTCATGTAAATGTATCGAGTTTTCTAACAAATAAGGAAAAAACGGCAGCACGAACTCCTGATTTGACATAAGCAAAGTAAACCTAATGTAAATCTAATGTCATTTTGTCGAAACAATTTTCACCTAGAATTTGTTGGTGAGAAAAGATTCGAAACATATAAATGTATCGTATTTATACGTTTTGAGCCTTTTTATGATGAATATTTATGTAGATTCATATTTTATGTGTTCCTTTTGAATGTAGGACCTGATTATTGACACAATAAAGAAGCAAACACGCAAATTTCTACACTTTAAATATGTAGTAAATAACGCCATATTTTGCTTGCGAGCATGTAAAAATATGTGTGAAAATTATCTATAATATACGAAAAACAAAGTACCAATCGACATCGACATCATATCAATTATCTAATATGAACATAGGATGTTATTTAGAGACTCTTTTAACACTCCTGCATATTCTACTCTACAATTAAGTAGGTGCTCTACTCTACAAGTATAAAAAATCTTATCCTGACTAACATATAATCAAACGCTGAAGATAGAAACATACAATTTGGACCGCGGATTTATTTTATAACACTTAGGAAGGATTTTCATATTGTATCTTCAAGGGGGTAAAATTGGGTTTGTAAGGTTGTTTTGAAACCCTCTTATTTTGAAGAAATAATATGCGGGCACAGCGAGTATAATAATAAAATTTAGGTGACGGACGAGTATCTGCCGTAAATAATTCGTAAGTCTTATATCAGCGTCTTACCTAGCCCTCTCGGATATGACTGAATATCAATAAAAACGAACGCTTTAGTCAGGAGACATGTGATAAGATAGCTGTCTATTAGGCCTCCCTCACATTGGTCATGAGCGTTCCTCGAGCGTACGCTCGACGTCCGTTCGGCGTGAGCCCGGCGCGGTTCACTTTGTACGAGTGCACTCTGGTTGTACGCTCGAGTAACGCTGACGCCCAATGTGAGGTAGGCCTTAATCTTGTTAAACTGTAGTAATAAATGAAGAACACCAATAAAACAATAACCATTATTTTATTTTCAACTAAATATTTTTATAAAAATAGGCTTGCTTTATGTCAGGTACATAACACTGGTCCACTTTATTAGCTTCTGTATAAAACTTCATGCTTCTTAGATATACAAATAACCGAAATCTTCTTTAGATACCATACATTTTTATGGTGTTCCAACAACAATGAAACTTGTAAACTTATATTATTATAAACTTCTCGTTGAACACGTTATATTGTAGTATTCACGCAGTTTAACCAACATAAAATAATGTATCACGAACACCTTCCATAATAGTATTTACCTAATTCTTTATATAACAATGTGCCAATGATTTAATTACTCGTATTTTGATTTACTAGATTTTTATTTATTGACACAAGTCCGTCATCTGACGATGACAAGAAAGCACATTCGGAAACCATAAAATATTTTTTATGTTTTCTACAAAAGAGTTTTTACACTATAAATTTTATAAATATTAACTATTTCACCTAGTTTGGAACGTACCATTCATTCAATAAGACGGTCAATTAGCTCCTAGGATGATGTATAGCTCACATGCCCACATCCCTATGTACGATACCGTTACGATACTAATGTAAAGTCATCGAGTAAACGATAGATGTCAAAATAGGTTGGGGCTAGCTGCTATAATTCTGTTATCGAGGACTCGATACGTTTACTTATCACATTCGCAAATATTTCGTGCTTGAGCCTCTGTTCGCACTGGTTGTGTTAATTTAATATAATTTGCGACGGCTAAGTAAAAAAGGCGCGTCAGCAAAATGCAATGTACAGTGTATCGAGACTGTACATCTTGGCAAGCCCAAAAAGAGAAACATTGTACGAAAAAACAACAGTAGAGAGTCGAAAAGCAATAACAAAGCAAGGAATTCATATTAAATTCAATCGAAATTAAACGCGATATTATTAGTTCCTATAGTGAAGTGAGTACGGCGGGACGTCTCAGGTTCAATTTCCAGGTGATGCGTGTATTCCCGCTTTGGCGATTATGTTGTCGTTGTCCGTTGCCGACTGATTTCCTGAAGTTCTATGTCCTCATGTGGTATACCTTCAGACTTCTTGTTCACACGGGGCCGGCAGCGTTTCCTCCCAACGACCACGACGAGAGTTACAACTGCTGACGCCAACAATACATAGCTAATGATATATTGATGAATGTCGTGGCTCGAGATTGTTGTTTGATGTCGGGATTCATTTTCTTGCTGATTTGCAAGTTTATCTTCGATAATTTGTAGATCTGTCGCTGCAGGTTGGAGCGTGTTTTGAGCATACTGTTGACCACACGGTTGATAGATGTGTCCAAGGCTGGCACGCTGAATTCGTTGTCCATTTTCATGCGACTGTTGTATTGTCGATGAGCGTAAATGGTCAAATCCTTTGATTGTAAGACGCAACCTTGAGGTAATGTCAATATGCTCGACGTTGTAATAGTAGAGGTAGTGACGTCATCGTTGCATACGATACGCAGTGTGCATACATCGCAGCATGTTGTTAGCCAGCTGTTCGGCGAGTGTAGTTCCATCCAAACTTCCTTGCAGGTACCGTGTTCGATATCACAAGGCGTGGAATTTTGATGTGACAGCAATTTCGCTTCGCAAGGTGCGTTGTTGCTATGCAGGTCGTACGTCGGGATATTTTTCTTGCAAAAAAATATTCCGGGTTTGTGTTGTAGGCAGTGCTGCAAGTCGTCTTCGGTAATCGAAATGTATCTGTTTTTCTGCAGATTCACAGCGATGTATTTTGCTGATACACGGATGTATGTGAAATTATGACCAATTTTAATAGGCAATGGTATCGCCTTGTAGACAATATAATCTTCGTCAGCTACAAGTGGAATGCGGGCTTCAAACAGAAAATATCCTTCCGTAACTCGTGCTTTAACTGTGATCAACTTGTAGAGATCCTTGATGTTTTCCTTGTAATGTTCCACAGGTAAAGTCACTGTCTTAGGTAGATTGCCTGAGATTTCGTTCAGTTGTTGAGTTAAATGCACAGGAGTAATCAAGTGTACATCCACGTGCCCTTGGTATACATTGGTAAGGGTGTTAAACAGCAATTCCTGGAACGTTCGGAGACTGTTGATCAGTAAATATGCAGTCAAGGAAGCCGAGTTAATGTATGTAGTAGCCGAAATTATCTCAAGTTCTGATTTCATGGAGGCCATATTTAAGCTAGTTTGATTGACGAAATCGTTAATAAACTCAGACTGTCGCTGAATATTGTTCTCAGTTTGTTTCAAAACTTGATTTTCGAGCTTCAAAATACTAGTCTGGTTTTTTATGAGATCCAGTAAATAGTTTTCATTGTTTTGAAGCGATTGTATGTCGTTTTCATACTTTTCGGCAAAATGCTGATCCAGTATACCAAAAAGACTGTTGGCTATGTATCCAACTCCATCCACTAAACCACGCTTTCTGCGTTTGCTGAGATGTTTGTGAGGATTTTTCAGCATAAAGTTGTAATAATCCATAAGATCCATTTCATGCTGAAGCTGTTGAATCGTTGTCTTGCAGTGTTTTAGTTCTGTTTGTTTGCAGATGTTATCTAAATTTTCAATGTATAATTTAAGTCGGTGAGTTCCTTCCCAGTAATTAGTCAGGTTGTAGTACATCAACAATATCCACTCGTCATGCATTGTTTGTACTTTGCCGACAGTGTCATAATATATCGGGCGCTCGCGTTCCAAACGTGTTATCTGACCATCAGACGTCGGCGGCGCGGCGTAACTTATACTGTAGGTACCAGTTATAAATGTAAACAAAGTTAATATCGTGAGAAACAACGAAGTAATAGATTTGATGCCCGTTTTATGACGTACTTGTTTACTTTTAATTTGTTTTGCGCCATCATGTGCAATGTTGGTTTCCGAATCCAATGGTAATGGTGACAGTTTTACCACGGGGCGTTTTATGATTCCAGCTGCAGTTTTGAGGGTGGTAACCCGCACAAGACCGTCGGAACCTGGGTGTGTCTCCAACACTCGTCCCATAGCCCACTTGCCGGGTGGTAGGTTGTTGTCCTTTATCAAAACAATGTCTCCTTGTTTTACGTTGGTAGTGGGTTTGTTCCACTTACTGCGACCTTGCAAAGTGGTAAGATAATCATTGGACCAGCTTTTCCAATATTGATGAAATAAATGTTCAGTTAGCTGCCATCTACGTCGTAAATCGATATTAGTGGTGTCACTATAGTCTGATAGTGGCAGCGACAGTATCGGGCTTCCTGTTAGGAAATGACCCGGTGTAAGGCAATTGTAGAACTCTTCCGGATCTTCGGTAAGAGGGCACAATGGTCTTGAGTTTAGGCATGCTTCGATCTTGGCCAATAGCGTACTGAACTCCTCAAAGGTAAGTTTCTGGTCGCCTAATACTCGCCGGAGATGATGTTTCATAGACTTTACGGCTGCTTCCCAAAGTCCACCGGCGCTAGGCCAAGCCGGTGCGTTAAAGTGCCATTCAACCTCGAGTGTAGCTAGTTCGCTAAATAATTCTGGTTTCAATATTAGCTTGAATGCTTCAAACTCTTGCTTGAGTATTTTTGATGCACCAATGAAGTTCGTACCGCAGTCTGAGTACATGTGTTTGGGTACACCTCTTCGGGCACACAGTCTTTGGAAGGTGGCAATAAATGTTTCGGTGCTCAAGTCCGAAACAAGCTCAATGTGTACAGCTTTGGTAGCCATACAAATAAATATAGCAATATACGCCTTTGATGTCTTCACTCCTCTGCCCTTGTTGTGTTTGACCTCCACGTAGCCAGAAAAGTCTACGCCGGTATGACTCAAAGGTCGGCATGGAGTAATACGTTGACGGGGTAAATCGCCCATCAGTTGGTGTGTATTTGTTTTGTTAAATCGGTGGCAGCGAACGCATTTCCGTAGTTGCGTTTTTACAGCTCTATTTCCACCGACTATCCAATATTGTTGACGTATAAACGTCAAGGTTAAACGAGCCCCTCCGTGCAGTGTGCTCGAATGTGCCTGTTCGATCAGCAGTTGTGTATATTTGCCGGTATGTGGAATAATAGCTGGATTTTTCATCCCTGGTGACAAACTAGAGTTCTTAAGACGACCTCCAACACGTATGATGCCGTCCTTATCCAAGTAGGGGTTCAGCTTCAAAATCTTGCTCTTTTTTTATACAACTCCGTTAGTAACAAGTTGCTTATATTCCGGATCGAACTGAGTACGCTGCACGTGCATGACGATACTTGTTTTCGCTGCGCCTAGCTCGCTTGTTGTTAGGTACGCGGTGTTCGGTTTCCTTTTGTTATGCAAGTAGGTAATGAAGCGCTGTATCCATGCGATAACTCGAGTTATAAACATCAATGAACTATATTTATTTAATAATGTTTCTATAAAATGTTCATTGTGTTTAGATGATTTTTGTATGGTTTCTACGTGGTTTATACAGCCATAGTTCGTTTCATATGAACTCGAATCGTCCAATATTTCTTGTTTCAGCAAAAAATCAGGGCCTTGCCACCATAAATCGTAGTTTAGTAATTTACTGGGTAGTAGGCCTCTTGTTGCGCTGTCTGCAGGATTTTGTTCAGACTTGACGAACCGCCAGTTTGTTGCAGGGATAACGCGTTTGATTCTCGTAACTCTATTAGCGACGTAGGGCTCCCACCTTGATGCGTCTCCTTTTATCCATGCCAGAACGACTTGGGAGTCAGACCAAGTGTGAATAGAGGTTTCGTATTCTGATAAAGCTTCTTTAGTCTTGTTCATAAGATTCGCCAATAGCAAAGCACCGCATAGTTCGAGGCGGGGCAGCGTGGTGTTCTGTGCCAGTGGTGCCACCCTTGTTTTTGCCGCGAATAGTGTTGTTGTTGGTAAGCCTTGTTCGTTCCATGTTCGAGTGTAAATTATACACGCGTATGCTTTTTCGCTTGCGTCGCAGAATCCCAAAAGTTCTATTCGTTTATGTGTGTCGCCTATCCATCTGTTTATTGTCATATTCTTGACATAATGGAGTTCTGTTTTGAGTCTCAGCCATTCAGTTTCAATGTCTTGTGGTACTTCGTCATCCCAGCTAAGTTTTGTCATCCAGAGTTTTTGGAATAACAATTTCGCTGTTATTGTTACTGGCGACAACCATCCCAGGGGATCGTAAAATCTTGAAATATCTGACAGCAGAGATCTCTTCGTTAGTTTCTTTGAGTGTTTGATAGGCCAGTTAAAATGGAAGGTATCGCTCACAGGATGCCAGGCGAGGCCCAGTGCCTTAGACGATTCTTCAACTTTAAAGTCGAATAAACCTTGTGTCGAAATTTGATCTTCGTTTAAATTGTCCAGTAAGGCACGATGGTTGCTTGTCCACTTGCGTAAATTCATTCCGGCTCCTTGTAGTAGTTTTATGAGAGAGTTTTGTAGTTCTTGCGCTTTTAGAATTTGGTTATGGCCACTAATGACGTCATCGACGTAACATTCCGTTTGTAGAGTCTTTGCAGCTGCTGGGTACTTGGGACCGTCATCAATAGCTAGCTGTTGTAATGTTCTCATAGCTAGCCAAGGCGCGGACTTCGTTCCGTAAGTCACCGTGCAGAGCGTATACTCGCGTAAGGGCTCATCTTGAGAATCTCGCCAGGCAATTTTTTGTAGCTGTTGTTGCTCTGGTGAAATCCATATGCACCTGTACATTTTTTCAATGTCGGCCGTGAAAGCAAACTTGTACGTTCGCCATTTGAAGATAAGGGCCTGGATGTCTTTCTGTAGGTTGGGCCCTTTTTCCATTAGGCTGTTCAGACTGTAAGAACTAGATGTTTTTTGAGATGCGTTAAATACTACTCTTAATTTTGTAGTTGTAGTATTTTCACGTAACACACCGTGATGTGGTAAGTAGCAAGAATTTGCTGACATCGGAGGCGCCGGTTTCATGTGGCCAAGGTCCGCATATTCTTGTATAAATTCTCGGTACATATTCAAAAGTTTTGGTGTCTTTTGTAGTCGTTTTTCTAGTTGTATAAACTGGGATATGGCAATGGGTTTCGAGTTGCCCAGTTTTTCTTGATAATCAGCACAAAGTGGCATTTTCACAATGTATTTGCCATCTTCCGACCGTCGTACAGTTTCCTTGTAAAATTGTTCACAGCGATCGTGTTTTGTTATGTCAGTAGACGTTTGTATATCTTCCGTTTCCCAAAATTTTGTGAGTTGTTCCAGGTCAATCAAGGACACGTTACAGGAAAACGTTTGCATTTTACCGCATACAATCCATCCAATGCGCGTATGTTGCGCAACGGGCATCTGGCCCTCTCCTTTCAGGACTCCATCCAGTATAATTTCTGAATATATCTCGGCTCCTAATAGGACATCGATTTGCCGCGAGATATTAAAGTCAGGGTCTGCTAGTTTAAAATTTTTCAGATGCGGCCATTCACCCTTCTCGAACGTGGATGTAGGTAAGTTGTTGGTGAGCTTTTTCATAATGAGCGCACGCGTTTCAAAACTGTAGTCAGAGTACAACGATTTGCAGGTAAGTTTCAGTTGTCCCTTACAATCGCCTGACACAGCACCGATGCCTGTTACAGATGCGTGGAACTTGTTACGTGGTAGTCTTAGCATTTGTGCGGCGTTTTCTGTTATAAAGTTCACCTGTGAACCTTGGTCAAGGAGGGCACGTAGTGTTATATACGTGCCGTCAACGGATTTCACTTTCAACAGAACTGTTGTCAGTAAAACTTCAACATCTCGAGTTCGTAGATGATTAGATGTCGCCTGCTGAGATGACGACGAAGGGCGTTGTTCGTAATTGTTCCTTTTATTCGGCAAAGTTGCAATTTTCTTGTCCGAATTATGTAACAAAGTGTGATGTTTTTGATTGCATTCTCGGCAGGTTTTGTTGGATTTGCATTCTTCGCCACCGTGACTGTACAAGCAATTTTTGTACAGCTGCAATTTCATAACCGTGGCGTTACGTTTCCCGGCGTTCATTTCCAGAAACTTGTCACATTGCCTAAGAACGTGACTCGCATTACAAAACGGGCATTTACCATATGCGGCGTAATAATTATGTTTGTTATAATTATAGGTAGCTTTTTTCGCCTGGGTTTGCTTGGTAAATTTGATATTTGACGATTTTTCGGCAGTTGTTGAATTCGCTTTCTTTGTTGATTTCATAGATTCGTGAGCCATAAATTGCGATTCCAGGAAGGACAAGAAATCTTGCAAGTTTTGCAGTTCTCTGTGGTCCTGTAGTTCTTTCATATAGTCACTAAGAGTGGCAGAGTCCAGTTTTTGTGACATGATATGAACAATGATCGGATCCCACGTAGATGTATCGATGCCGATATTAGAAATGCCATTCAAACACTCTGTTATAGTGTCATGCATTCTTTTCAAGTTGTATGCATCGGCTTGTTGTATTACTGGCAGGTTGAGCATGGTATTCATGAAGGAAGAAAATTGTAAGCGACGATTATCGTACCGTTGAATCAATATATCCCAACAAGAAGTGTAGTTGTCAGCACTTATTGTGAGATGTTGCACTAATCGTTCAGCTTCGCCTCGAAGTTTTGTTTTGAGGTGCTGCATTTTCTGCGCATTATTAATCGACGGATTTTTATGTATGGATTCCAAAAATAAGTCCTTGAACGAAATCCATTGCTTGTAGTTGCCGGAAAATTCAGGTATCTCTATTTTCGGTGCCGATTTCTGATAATGCGCTGTTGACCAGATTTTGCTGTTTAGTTTCCTTTTAAGGTCGTCGTATTTCTGCTCAACTTCCGAGAACATGTCGTAGTATTGTTCATTAGATCCTTTTAAGTGAAAATCTATTTGCCAATGGATTTTATCAATAGGTTCCCACTTTGATTTCAGAGTTGCCATGTGGTCTTCTAGCTCCCACTTCTCTGATATAGATGCCTGCTCAACTTTAGTCATCGTGCGGTATATCGCGTTAAAGTTACATTGTTGCTTGTTGAGCAGAAGCTGGATGTCATCAGAATTTTCAGATGGTTCACCCATACCTGATGTACCGGACAGGTCGAATTTGATGCTCGTCTTCGCATTCGCCTTGGCCGTTAGTTTGTTAGTTATATCAGTTTTAGTCGCTAAGTAAATCTCCTTAGTTCTTCCATAGATGTCGTCCACGAAATAACTCAGCGTTTTATCTTCCAGTTCCAGGATTAACAGGGCATGTCTTTTGTCGAACTCCGCCCACAAGCTTTCCAGTGAAGATAAACGTTTGTTTAGGTAATCTACATTTTTACGAGATTCCGAGTCCTTGCGATAGTTCACACACAGGCTCTTGATGTTCTCGAAACATGTAGATTGTAGCTCCAGTTTGTCCATCTTGTTATTTGTTGTTCCAGTGGTTCTGACACGTATTGTTCGGTGACAGAGGAACGATGAGCGTTATTTGTTGTAGAACTCGTTACTTGTTGTTGAAGAAAGCAGTATGCAGTTTCTCCGTAGTCGGTTCTGTATAGGTTCTGTATCCAGTGTTGTCGTATTCCACTTACGGTATGTGCGCCGTTCTCAATCCAACCGGGGCGACCCGCTTCTGGGAGACCGTTTGGACCGATTCGCTACCGCAAATAGAGACACTAAACACCGAATTTTAGGCACGAAGGACCATTGATTGTACGGTTATGTACATTAGAAGATAGTGTGTTGTTGTTATGTGAGTGCGGAGAGAAGAAAAAGATCACAAGTAGCACTAAATTGTTATATATTACGCGTAAACGTATACAGGTTAGGCTGTGACAATTCGACTCTCTAATGACCGTTCGTCGCGACAGTACAGTTCGCACTGGTTGTGTTAATTTAATATAATTTGCGACGGCTAAGTAAAAAAGGCGCGTCAGCAAAATGCAATGTACAGTGTATCGAGACTGTACAAGTTTACTATTTATTTAGGAATCTTTCAACCGTAATAATAATAATAAATTACACTTTATTGCACACCAAAATAAAGTTTTACAGAACAAGTGGCTTAAAACTACAAGTAATGTACAATGGGCGCTTACCGAACCGTACTTAAAAGAGTAAAATTCAGATCAGGTGACGTTTAAAGAAGCGAATACAAAATCCATTTACGAGTCTCACCGATACCGGTGTTGCCGTCACCGCCCCTAGTTATTTGCTAGGTTCGTCCCGGCACTTCGCTCCGTAGCTTATCTGGTATGGGACAAGGCGCCCGCCCAGTTCCACTTTCATTTTATAGCCTCTGAACTGCGTTTCGTAGTACAGGAATTGCAACTTAACTTTGTCGTTTGTTAATATAGTATAAACTTTACAAAAATCCTTACCAATAATAATATGTGGGGCTGAATTTTAAAAGATTATTGCCGCCTATTCCTGCCTCAGGGAAACAAGAATTATTCCTAGTGCAAACAAAAAATAGAATATCGATGTAAATTGCGTTTTGCCTATTCTGTCTTTTCCTCTTCCAGAGTTTAAAAAGTGACAAATAACTTTGAAACTAAAACATAAATACAATATTGTAAGTCTTTTTAGTCTTGCTCGTCCACATAATGTTTGGTCTGTTAGTAGAACAGACAGAACGCCTGATATGCGTCGACATGTACGTAAAACTTTTGCCGTGATTTTGTTTACACACTGTGAATTTTTAAATTCCAGCACAAAAGACATCAAGCTGCTAGTTAATAAAAAATTCACTGCCTGTAAATACTTATAATACTGACTGCCTCGTTAGTCTCGCGGCATAAATCTGCGCGTGGGGTTTTGGGAGGTCTCGGGTTCGTCCCCGGGTCGGGCAAAGTGTTATTGGGTTTTTCCGTTAGGAAATTCTCAGTGGCAACACGGAGTCTGGTAATGTGCCCTGTACGGCAATAGACTCGCCGCCTATTACGTGGGACTAAAATAAATCTGGCGAAAAGTGGGTGTAGCAATACTGCCTGCCTCTTCGGGGATTTAGGCGTTAGACTATGTATGTATTTATAAATACGAAAATAACAACCTTTTAAGTTCCATTTTTTCATAATCATAATAATTTATTTGCACATAAACATGGCATAAAAAGGTCTAGAAATTAAAATAAGCCATTTCTAATATTATTAGTAGTACATATTTTCTACAAATATATGTCCCATATATCAATTGTACAGGAATTTTAGACTTAGGTTTGCGTTGTTACAAGGTTTCTTTATAAACATTAAAAAACGGTTACAAATTACACCCAGACTCGAATAAACAACTTGTGAATCACACTAATTATTTAATCGTGTGGGACTGAATCCAGAAAACAGTACACAGGGACAGGAAAAGGCGACATTATGAAGTCGAGTTCTTTTTAGCAACGGATAAATTCATCATTAGCACTAATTTGCGACGAATGTGCTTTATGCGTTTTGTTAATTACCACTGACTTTGGACCATGACAAAAACCACGGCAAATACTACATGTATATATTAGCCACGCTCATTCATATAAAATGATCAAAATATGGTATTTACTTATGAGAACAAACGTTTGCAAACAAGTAAAAAGTTTCCCCATTCTGCACTGCACTTTATGTGACGATAATTCACTTGTGCTCCCCTGGACTGCCGTATCAGTGGGATTAACACAAGTTTATATTGAGCTCACGAAAATTTTGCTTTCACAGCGTAAGATAGTAGTGGACCAATTGGAGAGCCGAATGCATTTGATACGACAGTAGCGCAAGAGTAAAAAAACTCGCACTAATCCCACTGTATTATTCAAAGTATTGTTTCATGTGTACACATTTCTGTTTGCTTCCCAAGTTGTCTCTCTTGTATGTAACGTGATAGGTGTTTACTTTCGGGCAAAGGACCTGTACCGAGCTGAATAAGGTAGTATTGTCTTAGATTAGAAAAGCTTAGAGTATTGTTTAAATTGTTTATAAGTTGCTGCAAGACATGCAACAATGCAGATATTTGAACGCGAGCGACTAAAGCTGTTTGTTGGAAGATAAATTTTATCCAAAACTCTTCTGGGAATGAAACCTTTTTGAAAAATGTGTCATTCATACTACCATACTAAAATTACAAATGCGAAATTGTATTTGTATATTCATATTTTGATTGTTAATTTGCTTTTTTTTTCTCTTCTTTTACATCGTAACAGAGTGATGTTATGGTATGATATTTGGGTGTGGGAATGAAGAGTATAGAGGTAGAGGTATAAGCAACTTTTTACCGCCATATAACACGGCGCTATAATTATCGACCTCCACACGGGTGGCGCTGTGGGTGAAAGCTAATTAGCACATTTTATTTTAAGTTTAATTGAAACTTAGATTACTTATAGGTATTCTGAGTGTTATACACTCATGTTCAAGCGAACATTAAAACCCGAAAGTGAAAATCTTGGTTGCGTGTAAAGAACTTCGTCTAAATATTTATTTTGATATAAGTTTTTGCCTGCGGTTCCAACCCCATCTAGCCTATGTGCTCATCATTGCAATTTTTCTAACAAATATGCGAGAGAGATCTATCACATTAATTTAACTTTAAATATTGGCACTAACTGCAATATTCTTTATTACTTTCTGAATTTAGAAATCTAACTTTTAAAGTCGCCATCCCTTTTATATACTTCTAACATCCCTGTGACTGTGACCGCAACTGAATGTCTAGATAATACTGATGTTATTCAAATAAGGACACTATAACCCGTACGAATTGCAATGTGCTAGAACATTAATTTATAAATACAATATAACATTCGTAAACTCTAAACAACAATAATATTATTATAATGTTAAATTTATAATTATAATAATCATGTTTGTTGCTACACGGGTATTATAATTGAACACAATATGGATTTAAATTGAAATGAAGTATCAAAACTGTAATCGTTATATTAATTACGTATAAACAGTTAAACAAAACCAATATAAATCTACGGATTAGTACAATGATGATGTACTGCTACAAATTAACAACCAAAGGACACAAGAGTACTCGAACTCTGAAAAAGGTCCCCCTCCCCAGGGTGCCTGGTTTTGGGGACGGTCGCGCATGGCATCTTTGAAGGTACAGCACGGATCGGGTAGGTTCAAAGGACGTTTGAACCTATGCGGCACCTGGCAAGCGTGTCCGCAAAACCACGCACCATGGGAAGCCGGCTTAACATTGCATCAATTCACCCTGTGCCTACAGTTACTTACACTTTCTTTTGTAAAATACTCTTGATACCGCATCAACCTAACTACTACTACACCTAAACATATTATAATTGTTTGAAATAAAAATATTTTTTTTGATAAGTTAAATCGATAATATCAGTTTAGTAGCGTGTTGCTTTGTCTATTGTAAATTTTGACTATGGTCACACTATGAACTGTTAAATCATTCATTCTCTTGCTCTTGTTCTGGAAAATTCCCTTTTGTGAACACGTTGAATTTTGTGATTTGTAGAATTAAATTAGTTAATAACCTTGCAACTGTTGCTATTGGAATTGCCCGGCAAAAGTTGTGGGCGATTGATAAAATTTGTGATAAGATTTGTGAAATATTGAACATTTACAAAATTTTGTATGTCGACTGCCACGTGCCATCGTAATCTGAAAACCCCGACGCTTTCGACCCTGGGTAACTATAATGATTTCCTTATTATTTTGGCCAAATTAATGAGTGTAATCTTATAGGTCTACTCAAGAACATCACCAGGAGATCTCAGGTAAACTTACATAATTATTGTAATATAATCACTGTGCAACACAGTAAATATATATCAGACATTTGTTCTCCCTTACAAGGATTGGATGAACATAATCACGCTCCATTGCCCTCTGGAAACAATTCCCAGTCCTTCTAGGAAGATTATGAACAATAATTATAGTCATACAAAAACCAAAACTGCCGTAAAGAATGCCCCCTACAATAATCAGATAAGAAATTCAAATGAATAACAAACTAGGACTAGATGTAATCGCCTTTGACGGAAACTCCGATCTGTAAAAGCAAAACTTAGGGTGAACATTAACTGTATTAAAAAGGGAAAGAAAGCTAAAGGGAATATGTGTTTATTCGTTCGTTGTGTGGTTTTCTTTGATTATGCGTAGTAAGATATTTGTAGTACAAGTAAAGCTGTCATATATAACCGACAATAATAAACCCAGTAATCAACTTTTCTTTTTGAGAACGTCGTTTTAACTATTCTTTTACATGTTAAATATGGAACTACTCTTAATAGTTATACATTTTGTTATGGATAGTAGATCCTTGCTGATTCTAGCATGCATGAGCCAGATTGACCGGGGAAGTAATACTCTTGCACAGAAAATCGACGTAAAGTAACAGTACCTAGTATTGCGTTTTGTTTGGTGTGTGAGAGTGCCTATCCCCTGTTCCTCCTCCATCATCCCACTCCTCCTCCTATCCCTTCTCCCAAAGGGCGGCAACGAACTTATGACTCCTCTGGTGGTCTCCATGGGCGGTGGTAATCTTACTATCAAGTGATCCGTCTACTTGTTTGCCGCCTATTACATAAAAAAATGTCGTGAGGTTGTCAGTATATATTAAACTGTTCTTCATGCAAGCAGTAGCTTTCCAGGTCTAATTTTTTCAGGCTTATGTTGCCAAATAGCCGGAAGTTTTAATAGCAACACGTTGTCCGAAAATATATTAAATAGAAGCTAATACTGCTGGTTTTGACTATATACTAGGGATCGCAAACAGTTTTACTATATTAAACGAAATATAAGTCTCATTGCATATATATAATATTTCGTTATTTGTATAATAAAATGTTTGACAAAGAATCTTTGTCAAGGGTTTCGGTTACTGATTTAACCCTTCTGTCTTTTGCACACGCTTTTACTAGCTTCACTAATAAATAAATAACAGATTCTATAAGAAAACCCTGCCAGTCATGTTAATCTACTTATAATTATTGTTGTCTTATCTATTAGAAATTTGTCATGTATATTATTTTAATTTGACGACATTGAAATGATTTCGAGCTATTATTAAATTTTATTGTGTTACTTGCCAACGAATAAACATCGTTGTAAGCAACGACAAGCTTTTCGTTGAATCAGTTTTTCCCTGACTGTTAGGATTGTTGTAGTACACGTAGCAAGCCAATCAGTGCAACGAATGCCTTCATTGCACTTCTTGCGGTAGAACACTTTCATCCATAAAAGTAGAAAGAACGTTGCAAAGGTACTTTGCCTGATCCTACGTCCGCGTAAATTTTCAAACAGCGAACAAAGACTGAAACCTTTTTGCACGCTTAATTAAAAAAAAACATTTGTTTGTGTTCCCCTACACATCCAAGAAAAAAAGATCGGCTTATCAACTTGCATGTCTTTATTTGGCATACGTCCTACAAAGTTAAGAGAACACAACCAACTACCATGTCAATCTTGGCTACTTATTTAATTATCTGCGAATATAATTATTGTTTTGATTAGTTACGAGATTAGTTTATTATGATACGCCATTTCAGAATCTGCTCATCCTTATCTCTGGAACGAATATACTTAAGGTCCTAAGACCACTGATTGCGTATCTTACATACATACATACATAGTCTCACGCCTATATCCCCGAAGAGGTAGGCAGAGATATATTGCTACTCCCACTTTCGCCAGATTTATTTTAGTCCCACGTAATAGGGGGCGAGCCTATTGCCGTACCAGGCACATTACCAGACTCCGTTCTGCTACTGAGAATTACTGAGAAAAACCCAATAACACTTTGCCCGACTCGGGAATCGAACCCGAGACCTCCCAATCCCACCGCACATTTATGCCGCGAGACCAACGAGGCAGGCATTGCGTTTCTTTCAAATGCTTAATCCTGTAACTATATTGTTTTTCTAAGAAATGTGTAGGTTGTATTGTTTTATGAATTATTGAGTCTCCTAAGAGGAAATTGTTAGAAGAAAATAAACGCGGTAAACCAAATAAAATGTCCATACGTAGGCGTCAAATGATCACAAACGTTAACTTGTAAAGCAATTCAACGATCCCAATCTGTATATATAAAATCCTTGCGTTACTGACTGACTGACAGACAAGCTACAGCCGAAACTACTCGGCGCAAGAAGCTGAAATTTAGCATGTATGTTGCTTGGGAATCGTAGGGGTGCATTAAGACGGGATTTCCAGATATTCCCACGGGATCGGGCAAAACGGGAAATTTGAAAATATGTGCGTGCGAAGCCGCTGGCGTCGACTAGTACAATATTATTTTGAAATGTCAAACCTACCTAAGGTAGAGCGTAATTGTTAACCGATGCCATAAGATGAAATTCGTAAAAGATAAATAGTAGCGACTCTTCTCCTACATTGACATGTAGACCTGTTAGGTTAAGCGGTTAGTCAAAGTCTGCCATATATTATGAAAAACAATGAAGAGATAGTGTTATTTGCTGATGATACATCACTTATATTTAAGCTAAGACGACAGCAATCAACTAATGACGATGTAAATGACGCTCTCTCTGAAGTAGTTAATTGGTTTACTGCTAATAATTTACTTTTAAACGAAAGAAAAACAAAATGTATTAGATTTTCCACACCTAACGTAAAACATGTTGAAACCAATATACGGATGAATGGAGAAGAGTTGGATCTTATAGATAACACCGTTTTCTTAGGCATAACTTTAGATTCTAAGTTACAGTGGGGCCCACATATAAGTAAGTTGTCGAATAGACTTAGCTCTGCAGCGTACGCGGTTTATAAGATTCATCAGTTAGCTGATATAGATACAGCCAGAATAGTATATTTCAGTAATTTTTACAGTATAATATCATACGGCATTTTATTATGGGGCAATGCAGCTGACATTCAAACAGTGTTTGTACTGCAGAAGTGAGCTATTCGTGCAATTTACAGTCTTGGATCAAGGCATTCTCTGAGGGAAAAATTTAAGGAAATTAAAATAATGACTGTCGCTTCTCAATATATTTATGAAAACTTGATATACGTTAGGAAAAATATAAATATGTTTTCGAAAATAAGCGACATGTATAGTATAAATACACGAAATAAAAATAAACTAGTGCTACCTTTAACTAGACTGCTAAAAATCAGTAACTCGTATAAGTGTCAAAGTATACGCTTCTACAACAAAATTCCAGGCAGTATTCAGGCATTAAGTTTAAATAAGTTCAAAGTATTTGTTAAGCAGAGTTTGTGTTCCAAAGGGTATTACTCAGTAAAAGATTACTTAGAAAACAAGAATGCCTGGGGTTGAGTTTCTCCAATTTACACGCAGGCTAAAATGTCATGTAATTAGTATAAAATTATGAATATTTGACATTTGTAATTTATCTATTTTGTTATTATTTATATTCTGACATTCTAAAATGACATCAGATTATTTTTATTTACTTTAATAGTAATTATTGTATTATGCTTTTGACATTTCCAAATTGACATTCAATTATTTTATTTATGTTTGACATTTCCAATAACTTAAGTGACTGTCTAGAATTACCGTAGCCAGGTAGGGATTTTCACAACAGAGTTGCAGTGGAAGGTGTAATACATCTACCTGACCACGATAGACAATATATCTAAACACTTTCACTGCGTTGCACAGCGAGTCACAACCAATAAAATGTTTCAACTCACCTGTTATCTTCACTGGTGATATTCTTGAAGTGGACCTATAGGATTAACTCATAATCTTGGCCAAAATAACAAGAGAATCGAATAGATACCAGTCTCCAGTTCAGCGTAGTCCTCCTCAGGCACCAATCAGGAATTCACACACGTGTTTTACAAATTTCAATGTTCAATATATCACCAATTTACCACAAACTTTGCAGAGGTCAAAAGCGGCAATTGTTAGTAATTACAAGTTAATTCAATTCGCGTTAGTTCAAAAGGCGATCAATTTATATCAATTACAATAATTCTCGCGAGACAGACCGAGACGGCGTGTTAATTTTTCAAGGCGGGGACGGCAGTGACAGTTCAGTGTGACCATTGTCAGAAATTTTCAATAGACTAAACAAAATGTTACTCAATCGATCTAATCGATTTGACTTATAATAAAAACTAATTCTATTTCAAACATCCACCCGCCCCGGACCGGCCTACCGGTCCGCTAATCGGTTGGTAGACGTGACAATGTTGCAACCGCTCTCCTCAGAATCGAACCGTCCACCAAGACCTCAGCAAATCGGGGAACTCCATCAGCCCCAGTTACCAAACGAAGGATGCACCCCCTGCGCCATTTGAGTGGCGGAAGGTTAGCCTCCTTGATCAAAACGAGGTCATCAATCTTGGGTGGATCGGTCTTGTCGGTCCACTTAACGCGTTGCTGGAGTATGTGCAAATATTCCAAATTCCAGCGTTTCCAAAAGCTCTGAGTAATCTGGCGTACCAATTCAAAACGCGAAAGACGACCAGGTCTCGTATCAATGTAGGGGTACTCAGGCAAGGCGACAAGTGGGCGACCAATCAAAAAATGGCCCGGCGTAAGGGCCTCCAAATCATTCGGATCTGAGGAGATCGGGCACAACGGCCGAGAGTTCAAAACGGCCTCGATCTTACAAAACACAGTTGCGAGTTCCTCAAAGGTAAGGACTGATTCACCGATTGTCCTGCGCAAGTGTGTTTTGGCCGATTTTACGGCGGCCTCAAATATACCACCCCAGTGTGGACAATTTGGTGAGGAAAACAACCAATTTATCCCACGTCGGTCAAGCCTATCACCTATATCAGCCTTGTTGGTTTCAAGAAAATTAACAACTTCTTTCAAATAATTATACGTGCCCTTGAAGTTAGTGCCGCAGTCAGAACGGATCAAGGAAGGCAGCCCTCTGCGGGATACAAATCTGTCAAATGTGGCTACAAACGCCTCGGTCGTAAGCGAGGAGACCAGTTCCAAATGAACGGCCTTTGTGGAGAGGCAAACAAAAACACACAAGTAGGCCTTAATAGTCTTGCTGTTTCGAAGTGTCGACGTTTTCACCAAAAAGGGACCAGCGAAGTCCGTGCCAACACCGTCAAACGTCCTGCTTTCAGTTACGCGATCTGCCGGTAAGTCCCCCATCAAGGGCTGCATGGTAGAAGCCTTGAGCTTATAGCAAGGGATGCAGCGAAAGACTATACTCCGAATTATTCTTCGTGCAGACAAAATCCAAAACTCGCGTTGCAAAATGGCCAAGAGCGCATTACAACCAGCATGCGAATTTTTAAGGTGACAGTGGCAGTGAATACCTGCCACTTGCTTGTACCAGCAGTGAACAGGCTAATACTTTGTTGGTTTCAAGGAATTAACAAATATTAAGTTTTGATTGTTAATTTTATTTAACGCTTGTCCGGGCTCTTTTGAATTTTGATTATGTCAGTTATTAAGGACTTGCGTGCGGCTGCTGGTGCTATTGCATCAGATTTGCGCTGGTTTGCCTCGGCCAGTGCCTTAGTGAACCGGCCTGATCGCCAGCAGGCCTTACTACAAAGGTACGAGCGGATCGATGATCGCATGGCAAGTGTGGAACAGCAGTTCCGCACTTTCAGCGCTTGCTGTCTCGAAGTGTCAGTCAATGATTTCACCGCTGACCAGCGAAATAAGGTCAGCGAAGACTATGCCCAGGTCTTAGACCTGTATGATGCTGTCTCCAATAGTGCGAGACAACTAGTTGCCGATAGGGAAGGGCAACCCGGCCTGAAGCAGGAGCTTCCTAGGTCAGCACCGGGGCTGGTGAGTAGGCTACCTACCTTAGACCTCCCCCATTTTGATGGCTGCCTAGGAAGCTACCTGGGCTTCGTTAATTTGTTCGACAGCCTGGTCAATGACAGGGCTGACCTTCGGCCAGCACAAAAATTGGCATAATTAATGTCGGTTCTGGATGGGGAGGCTAAGGGCCTCATCCAGCATCTGCCCGTGTCTGACGAGGCGTACCAGACGGCTCGGGCCCTAATTACCCGTAGGTACCATAACAAGCGTGGCCTCGCCGACACGCATATTGAGCAGATTTTGGGTTTGCCGACGCTCACCCGGGTCTCTGGGTTGCGCACCCAACTGTTGAACCCGCTTTTGGTGGCCATCAACGCAATTAAGTGCCTTGACCTGCCCGTGGACCAATGGTCCTATCTATTGGTGCACATTGTACTAAAAAAGCTGCCTGCCGACCTGAGGTCGCGTTTTGAACAGCGCTTTGGTGGGGATAGCGCGACCTATCTGCCCCCTTTGCTGACCTGGAGAGGTTCCTGGAGGATGAGTGCCGGGTCTTGGACAACTCCGGTGGTGACACGCCGGCTGAGACACAGCCGCCCAAGGTCAAGGAGCAGGCTCGCGTTCACAGCCGAGCCAATGTTGACCGGCGCCCTCCTCGCTTTGCGGTCACGCAGAGCCCAGCGGAGTGCTCCTACTGCAAGGTCACGGGGCACAGAACGGCCAGTTGTAGGGCATTCTTGGACCTACATGTCGCCTCTCGTAGGCGCATCGCGAATGCCCGCCGCCTTTGCTTCTCTTGCTTGGGGTCCCACTACCAGCGAGACTGCCCAAACTCTCGCCCCTGTCCTAACTGTGGAGGACAGCATTTGGACATTCTCTGCATGAATGCCAGAGAGGTAGGCCGCTTGTTCAACCAGCCGTCGCCGCGCACGGGCGGGTGTTTTGAAGGTGGCAGCCGAGGCTCACCGGCGTGTAGCCGAGAGTCGCCTCGCTTAATTGATCGCCGCTCACCCTGCTTGGAGAACCGTAGCGTGCGCACGCCTCCTCTCTCTCGCGCACCTGAATGTGTTGTTCAGCGTCACCAGCACCATGACTGCTGCCCCAGGTATTCCCCTCCTTTGGCGGAGCGTCCCCGCCTTGACTCGCGCCCACCTCGTTTTGGGCGGGTGCGTCATTATGACCCCCCACAAATGGCGCGCGGATCGAGTCATCGCGCCTTTGAGGACTTCAAGCCGCACTCTCATTTGGACTTGCCTGGTCCTGGCCAACGGTAGCCGCCCAGGCAACAATAGGTCATTGACCCCTGCTCTATAACGCCAACCTCCCCCATTGACACCGTTATCCTACCAACGGTTGCTGTTAGGGTCTGGGGACCCACGGGGACCTCTGTTGTTGTCCGTGCTATATTGGACACAGGTTCACAAGGTTGCATTGTTTCCACTTATTTGGTGGGGCAGGTTAAATTAAATATGGGCTCTTTTCCGAATTGTATACGGGGTATAGGTGACGTAGCCTCTAATGTTGAAGGGCAAGTTAAGGGTTTGTTTGGCCCCGTTGAATCTTCACACCCGAGGATTAAAACCTCGGCTATTGTGCTGAAGAATATTTTGGGTATGCATCCACAGAAGCAGCTACCTGCTGCTGTGGTGAATTTGACATCGGGATTGGAACTGGCGGACCCCAAATTTGACACACCGGGACAAATCGACTTGTTGATTGGCTCTGATGTCCTCGGTGGAATTTTGATTGGTGGGAAACGGGTCTTGGTGTCAAATGGTTTGACTGCCATCCCAACCATATTTGGATTTGCTTTGATGGGACCTGTACCTAGGGACCCCCCTCCACCCGAACTTGATAATTTGTTGGCTGTAGGCTCCGCTCTCTCTGATGCGGTTCAGAGGTTTTGGGAGGTAGAGGAGCCCCCTCAAGCTGCCCGTTTGAATCCAGAACATGAGGAGTGCGAGCTGTTCTTCCAGAACAACACTGGTCGACTCCGTTCTGGTCGGATTATTACGAGGCTACCCTTTCTGTCTGTTCGGCCTCCGCTTGGTGAGTCACGACCTTTAGCCGAAAAGAGATTGTTGGCTATGGAGCGCCGCATGGGTCGTGATCCGGAGCTCAGACAGAAGTACATTGAGTTCATGAGATAATATGAACAATTGGGACACATGTCCGTGTCAAATTTGGATTGGCGTTCGGTGGAGCACTACTTTCTCCCGCATCATGCGGTATTGAAGCCATCAACTGGCAAGCTGCGCACCGTATTTGATGGTTCTGCGCAGACTTCAACAGGCGTATCCTTGAACCAGTGCTTGCATTCTGGTCCCAAGTTAGTCAAGGACCTTTGTGACGTCATCACCAGCTTCCGACGACATCAGGTTGTCTTTGTGGCCGACATAAAAATGATGTTCAGGCAGACGATTATCCACCCTGATGACCGTCGCTTCCAGCTGATCCTTTGGAGAGAGTCTCCTCGTAATCCCATGGTCGTCTACGAGCTCAATACTAATACGTACGGGTTAAGGTCAAGCCCCTACTTGGCAAAACTTTCTCTTTGGGAGTTCGCAGACCGCGAAGGCTTACGTTTCCCACGAGCCTCCGCCATCTTGAAAGACGATATTTACGTCGACGATATTTGTTCAGGCGCCTCCACAGCGGACGAGGCGATCCTTCTGCGGGACGAATTGATAGGTATTTTGGCCTCCGCTGGTTATGAGTTGCGTAAATGGATTTCCAACTCACCAGCGCTTTTGGAAGGCTTGCCAGAGGATTGTCAGCAAGATCCACATTTGTTTGAGATTGTTGACAACCCCGCCATGATGGCTGTTCTAGGCGTTCAGTACAGACCAGTCCAAGACATTTTTACGTATAACGTAGACTTGAAATTGCCTTGTTCTTGGACTAAACGTCTCGTGTTGTCTACTGTCGCCAGAACCTTTGATCCGAACGGTTGGATTTGTCCTATCATATTTTGGGCAAAATGCTTCTTGCAGAAGCTTTGGACAGCAGAATTGACCTGGGACGAACCTCTACACGGCACTCTTGTTGAGGAATGGACCTCTTTTGTATCCTCACTTCCTGCCGTCAACGAGATCTCCTTGCCTCGTCCCATCCTTCCTCCCGGGAAGTACAAGGCCACCCTTCACGGTTTTTGTGATGCCTCGGAACGTGGTCACTTGGCCGTGGTGTACTTGCGCACAGTCAGTGCCTTAGGTCGGGTGAGGGTTTCCCTGATCATGGCGAAGAGCAAGGTTGCACCCCTTCGGACATCTTTGACCATTCCGAAATTTGAGCTCTCGGGAGCAGCCCTACTTGTACGCTTATTGAACCACGTGTCCAGTACTTTGGGTAAAAGCATTTGTATTAATGGGATGTACGCCTGGACAGACAACTAAATTGTTCTTTGTTGGTTGAAGGCTTCTGTCCACACCTTGGAGGTATTTGTCGCTAATCGCGTTTCCCAAATCCAAAAATCCGAAGTCAAACTTGTTCGGAGACATGTGCCAGGTGAGCTCAACCCCGCTGATTGTGCCTCGCGCGGATGCTTGACGCCTAGTTTGATAGGTCATTCGCTGTGGTGGGGTCCGGAATGGTTGAGTCGACCAGAAACTAATTGGCCTCGAACGCCAGTTTTGAATACTTCTAATTTGCCGAGCCTACGAACACTCGCTCTTGAAAAGGTGGAATGCGCCTTCGACCCCGATTTTTTGTTGAATCGTTACAGCTCCCTCGACAAGTTGTTAGTTGTCACTGCTTGGATAAAGCATTTTGTTTTTAATTTTAGGCACCCACAACAGAAACGTCTGACACCCTTTCTCTCTCCACAGGAACGACAGGAGTCCCTCACCTTTTGGGTTCGTTCTGTGCAATTGGCGCATTTTGAGAAGGAGATTGCTATCCTTAAGTCAGGGAGATCGAAATTATCCGGAGCTGTATCTAAATTGAACCCCTTTTTGGACGAAACGGGTCTCTTGCGCGTTGGAGGGCGTCTCAAGAACGCCAACCTCCCTTACGGAGCACGTCACCCCCTTTTGTTACCTAAGGACGGTCATTTGGTACGCTTGTTGGTGACTGACCGTCACCTTAAAAATTCGCATGCTGGTTGTAATGCGCTCTTGGCCATTTTGCAACGCGAGTTTTAGATCTTGTCTGCCCGAAGAATTATTCGGAGTGTGGTCTTTCGCTGCATCCCTTGTTATAAGCTCAAGGCTTCTACCATGCAGCCGTTGATGGGAGACTTACCGGCAGATCGCGTAACGGAGAGCAGGACATTTGACGGTGTTGGCGCGGACTTCGCTGGTCCCTTTGTGGTGAAAACGTCGACACTTCGAAACAGCAAGACTGTTAAGGCCTACTTGTGTGTTTTTGTTTGTCTCTCCACAAAGGCCGTACATTTGGAACTGGTCTCCTCGCTTACGACCGAGGCGTTTGTAGCCACATCTTACAGATTTGTATCCCGAAGAGGGCTGCCTTCCTTGATCCGCTCTGACTGCGGCACTAACTTCAAGGGCACGTATAATTATTTGAATGAAGTTGTTAATTTTCTTGAAACCAACAAGGCTGATATAGGTGATAGGCTTGCCCGACGTGGGATAAATTGGTTGTTTTCCCCACCAAATTGTCCACACTTGGGTGGTATATTTGAGGCCGCCGTAAAATCGGCCAAAACACACTTGCGCAGGACAATCGATGAGTCTGTCCTTACATTTGAGGAACTCGCAACTGTGTTTTGTAAGATTGAGTCCGTTTTGAACTCTCGGCCATTGTGCCGGATCTCCTCAGATCCGAATGATTTGGAGGCCCTTACGCCGGGCCATTTTTTGATTGGTCGCCCACTTGTCGCCTTGCCTGAGTACCCCTACATTGATACGAGACCTGGTCGTCTCTCGCGTTTTGAATTGGTACGCCAGATTACTCAGAGCTTTTGGAAACGCTGGAATTTGGAATATTTGCACATACTCCAGCAACGCGTTAAGTGGACCGACAAGACCGATCCACCCAAGATTGGTGACCTCGTTTTGATCAAGGAGGCTAACCTTCCGCCACTCAGATGGCGCAGGGGGCGCATCCTTCGTTTGGTAACTGGGGCTGATGGAGTTCTCCGATTTGCTGAGGTCTTGGTGGACGGTTCGATTCTGAGGAGAGCGGTTGCAACATTGTCACGTCTACCAACTGATTAGCGGACCGGTAGGCCGGTCCGGGGCGGATGGATGTTTGAAATAGAATTAGTTTTTATTATAAGTCAAATCGATTAGATCGATTGAGTAACATTTTGTTTAGTCTATTGAAAATTTCTGACAATGGTCACACTGAACTGTCACTTCCATTCCCGCCTTGAAAAATTAACAGGCCGTTTGCTCTCTCTCGCGTGCCTTGTACCTAATTAATAAATTGATCGCCTTTTGAAAGCACATAAACCAGCTTCGCGAATTTGTATTGTGAATTCTCATAAACTGCCGCCTTTGGTTTGCCCGGCAAAAGTTGAGTTGAACATTGACATTTGCAAAACTGAATTGTGAATCCTGTGAACGTGCATCGTGCCTCCGTGCCAACGGAGAGGACATCAAAGTGGAAGGAACAGCTTAGTGGATAATTCATTCAATCTATCGTGGCCACCTTAGTTTTGTTTGTTTTTCCCTAACTTAGTTTGATAATTTTATATAATTATAATTTCTTTTTTTTGACATTTTCAAATTGACATTTAATTATTATGATTTATTTAGTGACATTTTAATTATGTAGATGACATTTTATTGTATAATTTTTATTATTTTAATATTATTGTTTACAACATGTATTCAACCTTATGATAAAATGTAAGGAGCAATTACAATGCGGGAATTAGTAAACTTTTCAAGTAATATTAGTGGCAACCTGTCTGGTGGCTTAGGCTGGCATGCTTATGCATACACCTACTGATGGCGTGGAGGCATAATGATTCAGGTCCTGCTGGCTCCCTCAATCAAGGTTGAGCCGTACGATGGCTGTTGAATGCGGGCCATCAGCGGGCTGAGTCAGTTATAAGCGTCAGATGATATCCTGCATTGTACTCGCATCTAAACCTATTATGTCTGGACTACAAAAGAATATAAACGAAGAGATGAAATAACAAAAAAGCAATGACTCTGAGTTTGTTTCGGCCTTTCTTCTCAAGAAGTCATTTAGCTAGGAAAAGCCGGCTTCATCTAGAATAGGGTTTTGACATGTATAAGTGTTGTAAACAACCAAAATGCAGACATAAATATGTCTTTATGTCTTTATGTCTTTAAAGCTTTTGAGACTCCTTTTTTAACATTTTTTATTTATAGTCTTGCGCCTGTATCCCCGAAGGGGTAGGCAGAGATGCAAAAATTACACCCACACTAATAGGGGACGAGCCTATTGCCGTTACTGGGCACATCGCCAGACTCCGGGCTGCTACGTAGCAGCCCGGAGTCTGGTCATGAGAGTATTCTGAAAAACCCAGTAACACTTTTGCCCGATCCGGGAATCGAACGCAGGACAAATAAACTTCATAGATTCTTTCAATTTACACCTCGAAAACGTGGAAATTAGCGCAATAAATCAATATTTCTACGACTAAATTCCATCCGAACCAAGTAAAGGTTTCTAATTGCTAATATAAAAACTAACTTGTTAAATTATAGAGTTCAAATTAATATATTTTACACATATGCTTCCTTTAGTCTTTGTGGCTTAGTGTTGGAATCTGAAGACCGCCTAAGGTCGTTGGAGAGTACCAACGATTCTTGTAGTGAAACAAGACCTAGGACAAAGAATACACCTATCGAACCATACTATTACGTAGACACCATAAAAGAAATATGTACGTCAACGCAATATTTACTAGTCGCAAATTCTCTTTTTACCGCGGTGTAGTTTTGGACCTTGCCTCTTTTCAATCTATTGCTGCGACAAATATCAGATAAATATATATGTGGATAAATAAAGTATCAAAAATATAATAGAAAAAATACATAATACGTCACAATAGCATTACTTGGAACAAGTCTTCAGTAAATGAACTCAAAGCAAACTGTGAGTGTTGATATAAAATTTCATAATTCAGTATGACAAAATGTCGTTCACCAGTCACTTCACCCCTGCCATTTCACATCTTTTTATTCTTTAAATATGTAGCAAAGTTTATTCCAACTTAAAAATTCATAAGTCACTGCGTAATCCATGAATATTGCATAGACTTTTCATGCAAAACTAACGATTCATTGTTTTATTTGACGTTGATGATTTATTTTTATAATATACGGGATAGTGTTTAATCAAGTAATTTATTTAGTCATTAGTTATGTATTTTAAGTAGATACTCGAATTGACAGGTGACTTAGCTTGGTTTTGTATTTGTCAGCAGAAATAATTAAATCAAGAGCGAGTCGGATTCGCACATGAAGGGTTCCGATTTGCGAGAGAATTTTGTGTTAATTATTATCCGTTTTATTTGTTTTTACACATTTTCTTATTCATTTGTGCCTCATGTTTGCTTTTGTGATGCTTACAGAGAAATATCACAGATTGTGTTTCAAATCAGTACCATAAAATGGCCGATAAAAAGTTTATTTCAGATTCATATTTGTCGACGAATGATTCACGTATGCCCCAGATAGCTTTTTATATCTAGTCAACCATCAAATATGTAAGTTCTTTTCTGCCTGGCGATTATTAATCCCGGTCTATACCATGGCCCACCAATACCATAAAATATTTAAGTTGTTCTTATTTTTTTTTATGAACTCCCGCCTGTAATCCCTTTCCTGAGCTGTGCCTGTGAACTCCTTTTCAGGGATGAAAGGGTAGGCAGAGGTGTAATGCACCCACATTTCTCCATGAATTTGCAGGTCCCAAGTAATAGCGGGTGAGCCTATAGCCGTTACCGGGCACATCACCAGACTGCGTGCTGCTACTGAGAATTCACAAAAACTCAGTAACACTTTTGTCCGAGCCGGAAACGAACCCGGGTCCTCCAATCAGTAGACGCATACACTATCCACTGGAGCACGGACGTAGTCCTTGTAATTGTTCTAAGTAAATAACACTAAGCAAACCGCTACACTTAAACCCAAATTATTATTACACTATTGTACTATTACAGTAAGGATGCTTACTACAGGAGCTTATAATCCTTGAGGTTAGCCTAGCCACTACGAGATGTCTTAGTTTATGTGCCAAAGAAGGCATATTGATATACATGTAGACATGTGATCTCAGGAGTAGAAATGAAAAGCAGTTTTCGCAGCGAAAGTATGAAATGTAATGACAAAATTATGAGTATGCACAATTATTACAAAAAGTGACCAGTCATGTCGGTATGTGTAAAATTAAAACGCCTGATAAAATACAATGGCAAGTATAACAAACAATAGTTGTCTTAAGAGTACAGTAGGATCTTAACATGCCCCCGGGCGTTGAAAGCTTGTCTTTCAACCATCTTCTTCGAGGAGACAACAAATCTTACTGAACGGTCGTTTCACCACGCCAGTGGCAGTTTTAACGTCGGCCACACGAGCGACTCCATCTTGTCCAGGATAAACAGCTACGATGCGGCCCAGCTTCCACTTTAGTGGCGGTAAATTATCATCCTTCAAAACCACAACGGTATTCAGTTTCAAGGAACCAGAGCCTTCCTTCCACTTAACTCTTTGTTGAAGCTCGCTTATATATTCTTTACTCCAACGAGTCCAAAAATGTTGTCTCAGTTGCTCAATACGCTGGAACCGATTTAGATGAGACATCTGGCAATCATCGTAGCTTGGAGCTGGCAAAGCAGTGAGTGAACGCCCAACAAGGAAGTGTGCAGGAGTGAGCGGTGACAAGTCGTTCGGGTCAGTTGATAAGGCAGTTAACGGACGTGAGTTCAGCAATGCTTCAATTTGCACCAGAACCGTATTTATCTCCTCGTACGTTAAATGACAATTGCCCAGTACTCGATTTAAGTGAAATTTGACTGATTTCACTCCCGCCTCCCAAAGACCACCGAAATGAGGAGCGTATGGCGGAGTGAAGTGAAAATTGATCCCTTCGTTGGCAACAGTATCAGAAAACGAATCAGAGTGAGATTTTAAAAATTTACCGATGTCGTTGTACGCACCAACAAATGAGGTACCGTTGTCAGAGTAGATGTTCTTAGGCTTACCTCGTCGTGACATAAATCTCTTTAAAGCCGACAAAAAATTATTACTTGTTAGGTCACCTACAAGTTCTATATGAATTGCTTTTACAGCGAAACAAACAAAGACAGCTATGTAAACCTTCGTGAGTCTACATCCTCTCCCTTGACGACTAGCTGCCAAAATGGGACCGGCATAATCTATTCCTACATTTTCAAACGGAAAACTTGGTAGGAGACGCTGCTTTGGCAAGTTTCCCATAATGGGATTGCTAATTTTTCCCTTAAAACGATTACACAACACGCAGTTGTAGTAACACCGCTTCGACAAGTTTCGACCACCGATAGGCCAATAATTTTCTTTAATACATGCTAATAACAATTGCGGTCCAGCATGCATTAGCCGTTTATGCTCATAATTAAATAGAAGTTTTGTAAATGGATGAGTGGACTGTATAAGGATGGGGTGTTTCTTATCATAAGAAAAGTCAGAATTTTTTAGACGACCACCGACACGAATTATCTTATTATCGTCTAGAAAAACATTAAATTTTAGCAAAGGGCTTTTACGAGGTAATGGCTTATTTTCCAATAATAAATCATATTCCGGAAATGATTCCATTTGAGACAATCTTATAATTAAATGTAAAGCATTTGAAAGTTCCCTTTCACACGGATATGGAGTAGTCATTGGTTGCTTTTTACAAACTGCAATGAATCTTAAAACGTAAGCTACACATCTTTTGAGCCTCAGAAAATTTGAAAAGCGATCAAAATCTATCAATTTATCTGCATCTGTAATGACATGTAAATTTATCTCAGATTTAGTTTCTGGCAGAACTTTCATTGCAACAGGATTAGAAGGCCATTGAGATGGATCCTTTGTTAAAAACTGTGGACCGTGCCACCACAAGTCTGATGACTGAATTAGTTTAGGATCTAATCCTCTCGATATAAGATCGGCAGGGTTTTGATCAGTGGGAACATGTCTCCACGTACAAGAACCGGTTTTCTCAAGTATTTCACCTACACGATTTCTGACAAAGGTTTGTAACTTACTTGGAACTAGTTTTAACCATCCCAGGACTATCGTTGAGTCGGTCCAAAATGTCGTATGCCTGATCTGGAGACGCAAAGAACTTATGACTTTATCATAAAGGCGAACTCCTACCAATGCTCCACACAACTCGAGCCTGGGTATTGTGGTTGGTTTGATAGGAGCAACTCTGCTTTTACCACTAAGTAAGCGTACTAGTGTGTTTGTTCTATCACCACTCATGACATACACGCAAGCACCATATGCTTTTTCTGAGGCGTCTGTAAATATGTGTAAATCTACATAGTCATATGAGTCACAAAGTACTCTACGTGGAATACGAACACTATTCAAGGCGGGCAAAGCGCTTATCAATTTCAACCACATGTTGGTAACATCTGACGGTAATGGATCGTTCCATGATAGTTTATGTAACCATATTTTTTGCAAAATAGTCTTCATTAAAATAACACAAGGTGACAAAAGTCCAAGGGGATCGAATATTGTAGCTATTGACGAGAGGATGCTACGCTTTGTTAAATTTGGGGTAATCTCACCCTTTATAGAAAAGCAAATATCGTCACTGTTAGTGCACCATCCAACCCCCAATGTATAGCAGGGTTCTACGTTACCTATATTTAAGTTAACAGATGCACATGAAGATGACACGAATTCAGGGGCGTTAGACTTCCACTTTCTCAATTTCATACACGCAGAATCTAAAGCAGCAGTGACTCCCTCTTTAATTTTAGTTATATCACTAATACTGTCTCCGCCTGTCATTAAATCATCAACATAGAAATCGTGTTGAATAATTTCCGAAACAGTAATATCTTCACTCTCTATTCCAATCTGCTTAATGCATCTAACAGCTAAGAATGGAGCACTTGAAGTCCCATATGTGACTGTATTTAACTGATAAGTTTTAATTGAATCAAATGGATCGTCACGCCACACAATTTGTTGAAGACGCCGATCGTCTGGATGGACTGTTACCTGTCTGTACATCTTCTCTATATCAGCAGCCAATACATATTTATGCTGCCTGAATCTTAAAAGAATTGACAACAAATCATCTTGAATGGTAGGCCCTACCATTTGAATGCTATTTAGAGACGTGCCAGAGCTGGTAGGTGAGCTAGCATTGAAGACTACTCTTAATTTAGTAGTAGAACTGCTTTCACGTATTACTCCATGATGAGGTATGAAATAGACTAATTGTTCTGAGTTCAACGTGCACTCTGACATGTGACCAAGCGCTAGATATTCAGACATGAAGTCACAATAGTCCCTCTTGAATAAAGATTGACTTTTAAATCTGCGTTCTAAAGATAACAAGCAATGAGTCGCACGTTGTAGTGAACTTCCTAATACCTTGGGTGATAGCTTCAAAGGAATGCGAACACAAAAGCGACCGTCAATAAGCCGGGTCGTATTCTCAAGAAAATGCGTTTCACATTGTTGTTCTTCAGCAGAATAATATGATGACTTATGGCATTCTTCAAGCTGCCAAAATCGACTTAGTTGATTTTGAATGTTATCATCAAAAGGCTTGTCATCTAAATTATTTAACTTATTAAAATTACATTGAGCAAGCTGGAAAGAGTCCGATGCATAGCCGCTATTAAATGGACCAGACACCAGCCAACCAAGACTGGTTTCATAAAGCACTGGACTGCGAACCCCTAAAGAAATCCTTTGTGAACCTAGTAAGTCCCAGAATAAGTCAGCGCCTATAATCAAATCGATGGCTGATGGGATATTAAAATTAGGATCAGCTAATTCAACGTCACAAGGTATATTTAAAGATGACAAATCCACCGGTTTGCTGGGTATCATATTAGTTATTGAAGGCAAAACAAAACAATTTAAACTATTACAATAACTCTCATTTAAAGATTTCATTGTCACACGTACCATTTTACTTATATGAGAAATTGAATTATTAATACCTAACACAGACTTGTCTACTTGATATGTTGCTAAGTTTAACCGACGGCACATGTTCTCGGTTAAAAGACATGATGTGCTACCACTGTCAAGGAGGGCGCGAGCAACATGTGGCCTATTATAATTATCATACAGTTTAATTAATGCTGTTGACAATAGTACTTCACAACCATGCGTGGCAGAAGCAGAAATACAAGAAAGCGTCACACTTTCCTCACTTGTATTGATCTGTGAAGGTGGTTTATTTACTTTATCATGTGATAAATTGTCTGACACTGACTTCAAATTCGAATCTACATGAATAAGTGTGTGGTGTTTACGTCTACACAACCTACACCCATTCCTTTTACAATTATTAGCATAATGACCCGTTCTGAAACAGTTACGACATATTTTATAATTATATAATAGCTGCAACCTATTCTCATTACTAAGTGCTAAAAATGATGAACAATTATACAAGTAATGTTCGCCCTTGCATTTAGGACAACATATCACAGGTGGTGTGTTGGTGGATTGACCATTATTCGGTTGCTGTGAGTTTGTAACTGAAACCAAACTTTTAATTTTTACACCTTTGACATGTGGAGTGTGACTGCAGCGAGTCATTTCTAAAGTCTCTAATAAGTCCGCTCGACTGCGCAAAAAATCAACAAAGGCGACTAATGTCATGGATGAGTCCTTAGGAAATGTTCCCTTATGCTCTTCCCACTCACGGTAGGTCTTAGTGTCTAATTTGTTAGCGACAATGTAAATGACGAGAGTGTCCCAATGTTTAGTTGGTTCACCAAGTGAATCTAATGCTCTTAAATTTTTATTTAATTGATCTATTACGCGTTTTATGTTGTTAGCAGACTCTTTGTTTACCGATTCTATGTTGAACAAAGCAGACACATGATTTTGAATAAGCAACCGTTTATTTTCAAAACGCTCACATAATAAATTCCACGCAATTCGATAATTCTTAGCTGAAAATTCAATCGATTGGATGACCAGAGCAGCTGTCCCCTCCAATGAGGCCCGTAAGTAGTGAAATTTATCAATATCAGCTATGTCGTCATTGGAGTGAATGAGACTACAGAAAGTATCATGAAATTCTAACCAAACGTCGTACGATCCACTAAACTTCGGTAGTTTTATAGTTGGCAGCTTAATAAACTTATGTTTGGTACCTTTAGATGATCCTACTTCGCTTAAATTGTCACTATTATCACTATTACGCGATAATATAGCCTGCGCCTTAGATAACGCTTTGTAATAAGCAGACTCAAAGTCGTTGCGCTCAGACATTTGACTGTCTATATCATCCACCAAACATTCTAGCCTTGACTGCACCCCATTATATTGTTCGTACAACGATTCGATACGCTGAATACGTAATTTAAGCTCACATACCTCTGATGGGTTCAATATTTCCTCCAAACCGTTTAAATGCGACGTAAACAATGTTATACGACCTTTGTAACTACCACGCTTTCTGATCAGCTCCTTAATTTCCTCTTTATCGGACATCTTTGAGAGTGGGGTGTCACCAACCTGGAATTTATACAATGCAAAGCTTCAAATTAAGTAATAAATAACCTATAACCTGTAACAAGATTTAATAAACAAAGGTTGAGGTTATGTTTGAAAATAACGGAAAAAACGACGAATTTAATTTGTATGACAGTATAAATTGTTTAAATAGTGATATAATATTAAGATGATTACATTTATAAGGTTATACAGCTGTTGTAAAAGTACATCATTTGACAATGACTTGCAACATTTGGTTAGGTACAAAACCGTTATGAAAATAAATCTATTTAGGTGGGCCGTTACAAAGTTAAATACTAGTTTTTAACTGATTGTAATTAACAACAATTACACTGTAAGCAAGCTAATGCAATATTACTGGTGAATATTGCTACCTAAGTTGATTTTGCAATGACTTGCAACATTTGGTTAGGTACAAAATAAATCTATTTAGATGGGCCGTTACAAAGTTAAATACTTACTAGGTTTTAACTGATTGTAATTAACAATAATTACACTGTAAGCAAGCTAATGCAATATAACTGGTGAATATTGCTACCTAAGTTGATTTTACAATTACATTGAACAGTTTACAAATGACAAGTAAATTACATATAAGTTAATGATCTACCAACCTTAAATTCGCTGGAAATGCAAATACTACCTGATTACTGAGCGAGTACTGGGTGAAAATACTGAGAATAACTAAGAATTACTGTAGAACTGGTGCAATTCTTAACCGCCGTCGTTGATGAGACATCTTCATTCCACGCCCGTACTTTTCTTGTAAAATATGCGATGATCCTTGCAATCCGTTATAATATTGCCGCTGATTTTACGATCTGAAGTCATTCGGCTCGATCCAGGGCCATGTAGACATGTGATCTCAGGAGTAGAAATGAAAAGCAGTTTTCGCAGCGAAAGTATGAAATGTAATGACAAAATTATGAGTATGCACAATTATTACAAAAAGTGACCAGTCATGTCGGTATGTGTAAAATTAAAACGCCTGATAAAATACAATGGCAAGTATAACAAACAATAGTTGTCTTAAGAGTACAGTAGGATCTTAACATGCCCCCGGGCGTTGATTTATTTTTATAATATACGGGATAGTGTTTAATCAAGTAATTTATTTAGTCATTAGTTATGTATTTTAAGTAGATACTCGAATTGACAGGTGACTTAGCTTGGTTTTGTATTTGTCAGCAGAAATAATTAAATCAAGAGCGAGTCGGATTCGCACATGAAGGGTTCCGATTTGCGAGAGAATTTTGTGTTAATTATTATCCGTTTTATTTGTTTTTACACATTTTCTTATTCACTTGTGCCTCATGTTTGCTTTTGTGATGCTTACAGAGAAATATCACAGATTGTGTTTCAAATCAGTACCATAAAATGGCCGATAAAAAGTTTATTTCAGATTCATATTTGTCGACGAATGATTCACGTATGCCCCAGATAGCTTTTTATATCTAGTCAACCATCAAATATGTAAGTTCTTTTCTGCCTGGCGATTATTAATCCCGGTCTATACCATGGCCCACCAATACCATAAAATATTTAAGTTGTTCTTATTTTTTTTTATGAACTCCCGCCTGTAATCCCTTTCCTGAGCTGTGCCTGTGAACTCCTTTTCAGGGATGAAAGGGTAGGCAGAGGTGTAATGCACCCACATTTCTCCATGAATTTGCAGGTCCCAAGTAATAGCGGGTGAGCCTATAGCCGTTACCGGGCACATCACCAGACTGCGTGCTGCTACTGAGAATTCACAAAAACTCAGTAACACTTTTGTCCGAGCCGGAAACGAACCCGGGTCCTCCAATCAGTAGACGCATACACTATCCACTGGAGCACGGACGTAGTCCTTGTAATTGTTCTAAGTAAATAACACTAAGCAAACCGCTACACTTAAACCCAAATTATTATTACACTATTGTACTATTACAGTAAGGATGCTTACTACAGGAGCTTATAATCCTTGAGGTTAGCCTAGCCACTACGAGATGTCTTAGTTTATGTGCCAAAGAAGGCATATTGATATACGAGAACTTAACATAGCTTATTAACACTTAGTGTTTTTGTTTTAAAAATCCGTGTGTTGATCTGTATTAATAAAAATTTCCGTTTCTGACTGACTAACAAAAAGAGCATAAAAATACTGACCCCAAGAAGCTAAAATTTGGCATGTGCACTCCTGCGTAGTGCAAGGAAGCACTAAGAAGAGACTAGCAAAAATCCCACGGAATCGCGAAGAAGTGGTTAGATTAAAAAATAACGAGCGGCCGTAGCTACTGGCATCCTGTAGTAAGTAGCATTATCAGTTGTTTATTTTATGTATTTATTTAAAAACTTTATGCACATACAAACTGTACAATGGTGGACATAATGCCTTGAGGCACTCTCTACCTGTCGACCCTTAGGTAGTGCAGAGATAAATGTGGTAGGTGCACAAGAGATTTGTGTATTTTACACGTTTTCAAATAATATATATTAACTGTTAAGGTGAGCATATTAGCAATAATTATGAAATGTAATAGATAAAATTGGATATAACAATAATTATACCTAACTAAAACATGGGATACTATACATAATATAATAAGTACATAGATAAGAATAACATATAATAATAAAATGATATAATAATATGATACATACGTATAAATATATCCATACACAATACATTATGTAGATATTTTAGAGCAAGTGTGGAAGGGACAGGACGAAGGGGAAGATCCAGGCGGACGTTCTCTGACCAGATTGGAGACATCCTAAAAACAGGACAGATGAGAAGTACCCTGAACAGAAGAGCATGCATGAGAAATCGGATGGGAGTGAATGAAGCAAGAGAGATATGTCAGGATCGTTGCAAATGGCGTTCAGTAGTCTCTGCCTACCCCTCCGGGAAACAGGCGTGAGTCTATGTATGTATGTATGTATGTATGTACAATACATATAAATACATACTTATAATAAAGGATGAGAGGGATGTGCTGATTCCTTCAATTTCTTAAACAGGAGATCACGTACTTTCATTTTGAATGCGTAACGGTTAGTGGACATTCTGACTTCAAGAGGGAGCACGTTCCAGAGTAGAACAGACTGGACAACAAAGGAAGAGTTGACAAACCCAGAGGAATGACTGGGACATGAAAGAAGTAGATTATGGAAGAACGGAGACTTCTCTCGTGAGTAGAAGATAGATACTGGAAGTATTCAGTATATATTATGTATTTCAGTACGATAAGTGTGCGAGGAAAGGGACTTAAGAATCGTGAAGAGAGTAGTGAGAGCACGCAAACTACGGTGTTGACGAATTGGTAGCCAATTAAGTTCGGAACGATAAGTAAAGACATGGTCACACTTACGAAGGTTATAAATGAATCGAATGCAGTTATTGAAAAGTCAGTCGTATTTATTGAGAAATTCTGCATTCAGGTCATAAAAGCACATATCACCATAGTCGATTAAAGGATATATTAAGGTCTGCACAAGCATAGTCTTGGTCCTGGATGGGAGGAAATGTTCAAGACGATATAGCGCTCTGAGTGATCCTGTAACCTTCTGACTAACTTTGGTCACCTCTGCCTGCCAGCTGAGAGTGGAGTCGATGTTCAGGCCTAGATCTTTGACCTCAGAGATATCTTAATATATAAAATCCTTGCGTTACTGACTGACTGACAGACACGCTACAGCCGAAACTATTGGGCGCAGGAAGCTGAAATTTGGCATGTATGTTCCTTGGGGACCGTAGGAGTGCACTAAGAAGGGATTTCCCGAAATTCCCACGGGATCGTCCAAAACGGGTAAATTTTAAAAAATTGCAAGCGTAGCTGCTGGCTTCCTCTAGTAAGGAATAATTAGACCATTAAACAAGATGGGCGGCAGAGTATTTAAATCTAATCTGGGCATTAAACGGTGACTGCCCCCAATAATGGCCTGACATTTTGCTGGATTTACGTCCAGGCCGAATCTTTTGCACCAATCCATTATCGACTCGAGATCTCTATTTACGTCACCGATCGCTACTAATATATCATCCACTCTCGCCTGGGCGTACAACTGCAAGTTGTCAGCATAGAGATGATACGCACATCGAAGATTAGGTGTTAAGAAATTAATAAAAATTGAGAAAAGTAAAGGAGAGAGAATGCCGTCTTGAGGAACGCCAGAGTGAATGTCGTGTCAACTTGATGTAGTTTCGTCATCGCGTACTGACTGCTGACGTTCCTGAAGATAGGACGAGAACCATTCCAGTACAACAGGCGAGGTCAAGAGATCGTGACTGACGGTGCTAAAGGCATTCGAAAAGTCAACCAAGGTCAGCACAGTGACCATGGTGTTCTCCATGCCCGCCCTAACATTGCCCATCACTTTTAGGAGGGCGGAAGTCGTGCCGTGCCCAGGTCTAAATCCTGACTGTAATGGACTAAGGAGCTTATTATGGTACACAAATTGAGACAGCTGCTTCTGCACACACGCTTCCAGGACTTTGGAGAGGAAAGGAAGAATGGAGATAGGACGCAAATGGTTAGGTAGGGTAAGATTCGAGATCTTAGGAAGAGGGATTACGAAGGCTTTACGCCACAGGGAGGGAAAAGAGCCGCTTTCCAGGGAAAAAATTACAATATGATTAATGGGAATTATGAGATGATCGAAGATCGGAGTAATCATGCGGGGACTAAGAGAATCGAACCCCACAGCGTTAGATTTGATGGAGAGGATTACCTTCTTGACCTCACCCAATGTAACTGGAGAAAAATTAAAGGGATCTATCTTGGGACGGGGAAGAGCAGCTATGTAATCCACCGTCTGACGCCTGGTCTGGTGATCTAGTGCAGAAGTAGTGAAATGGATGTTTAAATCCTCCAGACCAATCGTCACACGGAGATCACTATGTTGTTGTTTGCCAATAGCTAGAGTCCCGAGAAACTTCCAGATATTGGCAGGGGACGAAGAGTTTATAGTGTCGAAAATATGGCGGCGTTTAGCGTTACGAATCATCTGATTACACTTATTCCTTGCAGTTTTGTACAGGCTCCAATTCTCATCAGATCGGTCCTTTTGAATCGCCGGAAGGCTCGATATCGACGCCTCATGGCCATTTGGACACCTCTTGAAAGCCAAGGTGCCGGCGGACGTTTTAATTTGACTCTCATAACAGGCGCGTATTTGTCATACAGATTAAGCACAATTCTGTTAAAGATATGAACCTTTTTGTCTATGGTGAAGGCTGCTATTACAGGGTTCCAATCCATCTCGGAGACGTCTTTTTGCAGTTTTTCAACATCCATACGTCCAAAACAACGCACGTGCAGAACCTTAGGACGAGGTTTTGGCGGTTTGAGGTTATATGAAAGGTAAATTAAATCATGATGGGAAAAACCAGGAGCAAGGAATTGGCCATGGGAATGGACTAAGGATGGGGCAGAGGTAATAATTAAGTCTATCCAGGTGTGATGACCTTCGATGTTGTGGTAAGCGGGTCCTAGAGGAAGAGTGTGTAGACTGGTAGACTCAATTATTTTTAGGAGTTGAAGGGTACGTGGAGATGTGGGAGCAAGGAGATTGGTGTTGAGATCTCCCATGATGACATGATGTGCATATTCTGACCCTAAAGATTCCAGAATCGATTCGAGACTGGAGAGGTAGTTTACGGAGGGGGGCAATAAACAACTCCAAGAACAGTTTTAGCTCCATTGACTGAAACCTCGAGGAAAAGATACTCCGCGGAGGCAAAGTTATTAGGTGGAGAAGAAAAAAGAATTTTGTAAGAAAGACCACTAAGAAGGTATATAGCAACCCCACTCCCTTTCCTATCCACCCTGTCGTTGCAAATAAAAATGAAACCAGGGAGGAAGTAGGTGGTAGAAAGTAAATGAGGTTTCAGCCAGCTCTCTTAAATCAGAATGGCATGAACGTTAGCATCGCAGAAAGCATCGTACAGATCAGTGTAATGACTTGGTACACTTTGTGTATTAATTCGACAGACATTGAACAAGTTCTTTGTGGATCGTTTGAACGTCTATTTAACCAAGTCAACAAGCGACTCAGTAACAGAGAAAAAGCTGTCATTATTTGATGAGTTTGAGGAATCACAAGCAGAGTGAAAAGAATCATCATCATCATCCTGTAACATAAAGTAAATCAGTAATATAAGATACAAATAATTATATTCGACAGCTGGATATAGGCTCTCCTGTGATATGCTTCTGTGCTCGATTTCCATCTTCTAGTATCCAGACATCCTGCCATTTTGCATATACCGTCATTATACTTAGTTTGACGGCGTGGCATATTTTGTAAGTATGTCAAAAGAGGATTCTAAATTAATAAGATTCTCGAGGAAAAACATCAACCAGCGTCTGTACAGAATTAAACAGTATTTACATACTTTGTGGCTATTTCAACATACAGGCTACAAAACAAAATGAGGCTCTTTCCACTCCAACAAAAGTCAATAGCCAGATATTCAAAATTATTAATAAAAGTGTCTCGAGACAGAAGATTCAACTTTATGAAACCCATATTGAAACAGATATAGTTTGAAACGTCTGCTTAATTAAAATATACTCAAATCTTCTTATTTAAAGTAACCTCGAATCTTATTTAAGGATATTATTTCGTTACATAAATGTGGAGCGACACTTGATATTGCCCTCGACATTTAGTTTTATTGCAAAACTCAGAATTCGGAATCATAGAAGCTGTCGTAATGTATATGGATCTTTGTGCTCGATGTTCCATGTCTGTTAAGTCTTTTGCAATACTAGAATTATTTCTACTGCGGGATGTGTCTTTTTGATAGAGATTTCTCTTACAAACAGTTAAAAATAATGTTTCCTTTTTAAATATAAAATTATAAGGAAAGCTCAGGGAATAAATACTGTTCCGACGGTCTTAGCAAATATTCAATCACCGGACTCAAAGAAAATGTATGTTTGAAGTAACAATTTGTAGTTCAGACAAGGCGTTGTACAGCGTGGGGATCGAACCCACAACCCACAGCATATGATGAACGATTAAACCAAATGCCGTAGAACTAAAATCCATTATGCTGATTTTACTACAAAATAAACGTGTTTTTTTACCGATTAACAAACGATACTAACACTGAATAATAGGCTTTTCTAAGCGCTAATAGTAATATATCCTACATAAAGATACAAAAGCAAGGCGTGCGTAAGTTGCGAACGTTGACCGACCCCGGAAACCGCACTAACAAAATATAGTCCATATTTTTTTTTATATTCATAGTTATCGTCCTAAAACCAATAATGACTGGATAAAAGCCACCGCAACTGTTCACCAAAGAGTTATGGCCTCGGTGTCTGCAGCTAATGGCAATTTATTGACTATAAAACTTTTACATGGCCAGGTATGTTTGACAAAGTGTTATGATAGCATCGTGGTTTGTTACTTTTTATGTTATTGTTGTTTTGTGATAATCATGTTATATGTGTGAGTGTCTTTGTATCTGCGAACTCGTTAGAAATTAAAATAACGGCAGCAAGTCGTAGATGTAACAGGGATATTGTTTGTCTAGGAATTGATGTTTTATGTGAAATCTTCCCTTATTCTACAGCGGACGATGTACTTGATACGAAGGCACTTGACTATCTCAATATATTTCTCATGTCCATCTAGAACAACCCAGACATATTTTAAACATGTGGGTTTCTTCAATGAGCTATAATAAACGCACTGCATCAGTTTTACCCCAAACTTATCTGCGTAGCAGTTTGTTGGTCTGTTCACTAGGCTTTCGCTATCGAAGATAGGATCATTAAAATAGAATTTACAAAAATTGGTACAGTCGTACGTACAATTCTTTTAATTGTTTTGACATTTTAAAATAAATTTTTAGAATCTAATTGACAAAAGGCGTGCTAGTACTACAAAATTATTATTTTCAACATTAGATTTTTATGTGCAGTGTCATCCTTGGATTTTCTCGAGATATTTTTGTTGATCCTACGGATTTTCGTTCTAGATCTCACATTCTAATTACTTACTAGATAAAAATGTCGCTACTTCATAATTACACTTATGTTACGATAAGGGATGGTATGTAAATATTACTTTCATTACCTTGACAGACTATAAATAATAACATACATAACGTCACGCCTTTTATCCCCGAAGGGGTAGGCAGAGGTGTATTTCTTTACCCACTTTTCGCCAGATATACTTTAGTCCCACGTAATAAGGGGCGAGCCTATTGCCGTACCGGCCACATTTCCAGACTCCGTGCTGCTACTGAGAGTTTCGGAACAGAAAAACCCAATAACACTGCCCGACCCAGGAATCGAACCCGGGACCTCCCGATCCCCCGCGCACATTTATGCCGCGAGACCAACGAGGCAGTCGTATAGGGTTTAATGTCGAGTTTTCCGTCTCTACGCAAAGATGGTATTTGCATCGTGTTATCCCTTAGTCGCCTCTTACGACACCCACGGTAAGATAGGGGGTGGTGACACTTGTATTCTATGCCGTCAACCACACGGCAAACTCTATAAATAACTCTGATAATAATGATGTATCACTTTTATAAAAATTAAATTAAAAAAATAAGTTTGAAAACTATAACCCGACTACGTTAAAAAGGGGGTCTGAAAAGGACGAAACAAGAAAATAGCTCATTCAGAGATAAAGCTAGAGCCGTGGTCACACCTTTTGTATACTATTATACATTTAGTTACCTGCCATGTTTGTTTAATCCAGGTTAAGTATTCCTGGCATATACATTAGGTAGGTATACAATAGGTGCGACCATGGCTCTAGCTTTATCTCTGAATGAGCTTTTTTCTTGTTTCGTTCTTTTCAGACCCCCTTTTTAACGTAGTCGGGTTATAGTTCTTAAACTTATTTTTTTATTTAATCCTTTTCCGTATCCCGATGGGGCATGTAAACTAACCGTACAATATTTACATTATCATATGAAGAAAGAAACAAAAATAGGTACTTAACGCAAAGCATCTGAACCGCGCGAATTTTAAGTTAAACCGCGTTTTAAACTTATATTTTGACTAAGAGGACTTAGGAATTTTCTTCTTACTGCCACCAAAATTGCACTTGCAAACTCTCTTCTATTACCCATTATTGATTACGCAGATGTCAGTTATCCAGATCTTGCCGAAAACCAGCTTGAAAACTTGAGCGCCTTCAAAATCTCTGTATACGATTCATATTTGGATTACGCAAATACGATCATGTCTCACAATTTCGAACACAACTCAAGTGGTTACCCATACGATATCGCCGGAATGCTCGCATTCTTTCTTTGCTTTACAATATACTTTTTAACCCTTCAACTTCCTCCTACCTTAAAGGACGATTCGAATTCCTTCATGATACGCATAACCGTTATTTAAGGTCATCAGAAAATTTGAAACGGTAGATGCCAGTACATTCAACAGCTTCTTATGATAAATCGTTTTCTGTTACTGCTGTTCGGCTATGGAATGCCTTACCGTTTCACATTAGCCAGGCTCAGACGATAACAAGGGATAGGTAGAGATTTAAATATCTAGTCAAGGATCACTATCTATCATTATAACATTCCTTACATAAAATTAAGTAGGTATGTATTAAATATGATTTATGTATGTGTATATATATGTATAGTTATTTATGTGTGAGTATGTTATATTATTGTACTATTATATATAAAGTATGATCATAATTTACTGGTACACTGACAACTACCATTTCTTTCCTACCAATAATATCCATCCAAAGGTTGCCAGGAAGAAATCGCTGTTAGCGATAAGGCCGCCCATTGTAATATTATATGTTTGTAAAATGATCCATTTTTAATGTCCAACTTAGTGAACAATAAAGTGTTAAATAAATAAATAAAACAGAATAATATATGTACATATGTGTAATCTGCTCACCAATAGCTTACATTTGGTACCAAACACGTAATGATTATCTCGGTTTAGATTTTTTTGAGGTTGGAATCTGAAGTATTAATTCCGTAATAGAAAATTCAGATAAAATTAATTTAGCCTATGTCACCCGGGCTATTATTACGAATCTATTGACACCCCATTTATTAAAATCGGTTCAGTAGTTAAGTCACTACGGTGGAACATACAAACATACATACATACTTACATACATAGACTGCCAAAACCATTACCATTCTTTTTGGCTTCGCCGTAGTCGGGTGATAACTCTACCAATAACTCTACTCTTACCAAATTTACCAATATATCTATAGCACGCTATGGATATACACTGGTAATTCATTTGATATGCAATTTCATAGTTCACAACAGCAACGGTCGATAAATACTAACCAAATGAAAACAATTAACTAACGAGGTTCGGATCGTTTATTCTTAATATTTTTGATGTGCCGTTATACATTTTTACTCGTAACAATTTTATTATACTTTTTATTCAAGAACGCCGAATACATTTTTTATTTTAATATTTTTATACGTGTGCTTTGATTAAAATACACAGAGTGACGCTTGCCATAGACTAAAAATTTATTTATTTATAAGTAACACGGGTTAAAACAGAGTGGCGCTAGTAGTTACATTTACCATATTATTTTGTTACATTATTAACACCTCCGCTTAACAAAATCATACATACTTTAAAACAGGTAATATACCAAGCTTTTTTGCAAAATATTTATGCTTTACAGATCCCAAACTTTTAGTAAAAATATCTGCTGGCATTTCAGTAGTTTCTAAATAATCAATTTTTACAAACTTATTTGCAACTGCTTCTCGCACAAAATGATACCTAATGTCTATATGTTTAGACCTTCTATGATAAATTGGATTCAAAATTAGTTTTTGTGCACTTTGACAATCATTATATAAAGTTATTGTTTCTGAATTACCTAAAATTTCAAACAATAAATTCTTTAAATAAATAGCCTCTTTACAGGCTTCTGAAATAGCAACGTATTCGGCTTCTGTTGAGGACAGTGCCACATTTCTTTGTTTTCTGCATTCAAATGAAATAACTGATCCTGACAATTTAAAACAAAACCCAGAAAAAGATTTTCTATCATTTGAATCTGAACCCCAGTCTGCATCAACATATCCCTCAATACAAGATTTATCTTTAGTAAAAACAAGACCATAATTTTTAGTACATTTTAAATACTTTAAAATTCTTTTTAAGTGTTTCCAATGAGTTTCATCATAAGAATTATTAAACTGGCTGGGATAACAAACACTGTATGCAATATCTGGTCTGGTTAAAACAGCTAAATACATCAAGTTACCTATCAGCTGCCTATATGGAAACTTTTTATCACAATTACTATTCTGAGATTTTTCTAACCTTAAATTAATCTCCATTGGAGTTTCAGCAGTTTTACAATGTGTCATATTATACCTTTTTAATAAACTTTCTATATACTGCTCTTGATCAACAGTTATTACATTTTCAGACATATTTACTCTTAAGCCTAATCACTGCTTTATTTGACCCAAATCTTTAATTTGAAATTTACAACTCAACTCATGTATTAACTGATTAGTTGCCATTTTACAGTTTGAAAAAACAAAAAAATCGTCGACAAACAATGCTATTATGATTTTAACATTTCCTTCAAATTTTGTAAACAAACAAGGTTCATATTTGGATTTCAAATATCCTAAAGCCATGAGGTAATCATTGACCCTCTGATACCAAGCACGTGATGACTGTTTAAGTCCATAGATGGCTCGTTTAAGCTTTAATACTTTGTTATCATCACTACTTTCTTTGTAAGTTACAGGTTTTTGCATATATACAGATTCATTCAAAAAACCATTTAAAAAGGCTGTAGTAACATCTAGATGACGAATGTCGAAACTTAGTTTTGCTGTTAAAGAAAATAATAATCTTAAAGTTGAATATCTGAGCACAGGAGAAAAAGTTTCATGATAATCTATGCCAGCTTTCTGTGAAAAACCTTTTGCTACTAGTCTCGCACGATAACGCACATTACCAGCACTATCATATTTTTTTTAAACACCCACTTGCACTGCACTATTGTAGAGTCATGAGGTCTATCTACAAGCTCCCATGCATCATTTTTCTTAAATGATTCAAGTTCCTCCTCCATGCTTGCTCTCCAAAATTTATTTTCAGGTCCATTTAAAGCTTCCTCAAGTGTAATATCTGTTAGATTTTGATCTTCTGACTCTGTAATACATAAGTTGTTATAGCCAAATCTATCAGGTACTTTTCTCACTCTTTTGTTTGGCACATTTAAATTTTCTAATGAAACGTCTGGTTCTGATGCTGTTTCGAAAGAGCTGTCAAATGAGTCACTTACCGAAGAAGCCTCTGGAACATATGTGGTATCATTATCTTCACATTCAACATCTGTATCTGTGTTTCTGTTTTCCTCTTCTTCCTCATATTTTTCTTCCTCCGCTGAAGCTGCGCACTCAATGGGAATATCTACTGTACTTTCTGCTGTTTCCATTATAATGATGTCTCTGCTAGTTGTGACAGAGTTATATTCTGGGTCATAAACCCTATAACCTTTCACGTTGTCTGCATAGCCAACCAAATTAAGTTCTTTAGCCTTCATATCCCATTTTAATCGCTTTTCTTTTGGTATGTACATCATAACCTTACTTCCAAAAATACGCACATGACTTAAGTTGGGCTTGCTCCCTGTCCAGGCTTCATATGGAGTCATATTATTTAAACCGGTAACAACTGACCGATTTCTTAAATATACAGAGGTATTTACAGCTTCTGCCCAAAACTTTTTATGTAAACCAGCATCAAATATTAGACATCTAGCCTTCTCAACTAATGATCTATTCATTCTTTCACACACACCGTTTTGTTGAGGCGTGTAGGCATTACTTTTTTTTATGTATTATTCTTTGTTGTTTTAGATATTTTTAACCGACTTCAAAAAAAGGAGGAGGTTAACAATTCGTCGGAATTTTTTTTTTTATGTATGTTCCCCGATTTCTCTAAGACGCCTGGACCGATTTCGAAAATTCTTGTTTTGATTGAAAGAGTATACCTCTTAGTTGGTCCCATGATCATCAGGTCAGGATATGATCATGGAGTCCTGAAAAATCGAAGGAAATCTTCAAATTTTATAAGCACACTTGAAGCGATTTGACGATAACAACCCAATGCCGTCGAGTTTGGGCTCGTTTGAGTCGTATTTACATAGACTTTGATGCTGGATGATTTCCATGGTCTGATGATACAGTTGGATGGTAACCATGAAATCTTTGTGATGCAATAACCCAATCTCATCGAGTTTAGGGTTGTTTGATTCGTATTTACATGTACTTTGGTACTGGATGTTTTGCAGGGTCTGATGATGGAGCAGGAAGGTGGCCATGGGATCTTTGTAAGACAATGACGCAATCCCATTGAGTTTGAGCTCGTTTGATTCGTCTTTACATGGACTTTAGTGTCGTTTGAGTCGTCTTTACATAGACTTTGATGCTGGATGATTTTCATGGTCTGATGATAGAGTTGGAAGGTAACCATGAGATCTTTGTGATACAATAACCCAATCTCATCGAGTTTAGGATTGTTTGATTCGTCTTTACATGGACTTTGGTACTGGATGTTTTGCAGAGTCTGATGGTGGAGCAGGAAGGTGGCCATGGGATCTTTGTAATACAATGACGCAATCCCATTGAGTTTGAGCTCGTTTGATTCGTCTTTACATGGACTTTAGTGCTGAATGTTTACCAAACTCTGCTGATAGAGCAGGAAGGTGGCCATGGGATCCTTGTAATACAATAACGCAATCTCATCGTGTTTAGGCTCATTTGTTTTATCTTGGCAAACACTTTGGTATTGGATGATTTCCGGGATCTGATGATGGAACTGAAACGAACGTGTTTAGGCTAGTTAGTTGATAACAAAAAAAATACTTCAAATTGCTAGAAAGGTACAGGTCTACATTTCAGAATTGAAGCACGTAAAAAAGGCCTCCCCATAATTTACCACCTACACTATCCTATGTAAGTACCTAATTACCACCTATTACTATTTTTTATTAGTATACCACTAAAAAGCAAAAAATAAAAATTATTTTTAAATAAAAAGAAACTGACTTCAAAAAAACACTAAGGAACTAAAAAACAAAAAATAATTGGTTTTGGAGGAACAATTTTTGGAGTCGGTGCCAAGCACTTACGCAAAAAGTTACTAAATTACAAACTACCTATTCTTTCAACAACAAAAGTTGTATAAAAATGTGTAGAGGTTTTATAGTCAGATCAGAAATACTTGGCTTGGCACCGACTCCAAAAATTGTTCCTCCAAAACCAATTATTTTTTGTTTTTTAGTTCCTTAGTGTTTTTTTGAAGTCAGTTTCTTTTTATTTAAAAATAATTTTTTTCAAACTCTTGACTGCAGAACTCACCTCCATTGTCTGTCCTTAGAATTTTAATTTTCCTGTCTTTTTGTTTTTCTACCATTGACTTAAATTCTTTAAAAAACTTAAATACCTCAGACTTTGTCTTCATAAAGTATATAAAAGCCATTCTGCTGTAGTCATCCATAAACAATACATAGTATCTGGATCCTCCAATGGACAATTGTTCCATAGGACCGCACACATCCAAGTGTACCAATTCTAAAACATCCTGTGACTTTGTCAAGCTAGGCTGAAAAGGTTGTCTAGCCTGCTTCCCCTTACAGGACACAGTACACTTAGATTTATCTATGTCTGCTATATCTGTGTATGAGATACCTTCTGCAGCTCCATTCTTCATTTTGTTTAAACTAGTACTGTTGATATGTCCCAAGCGTCGATGCCAAGTCTCACTCGATGCCTTCGCTGTAGCTGCCAATAACTGTTCTGTTTTCTTAGTATATAATCTGTACACACCTTCTACTAATTCTGCTATTCCAACTAGAGTTTTTTGTTGATTATAAATATAGCTAATGTTCTCTTTAAAAACTACATGATTGCCATTCTTAATCAACTGGCTCACTGAAAGCAAGTTTGTAGTTAAACTTGGTATGCACAATACATCTGAAACTGTGATGTCATATTCTTCACCATTTGCAACTGTAATGATGTTTACATCACCAGAACACAGCACCGGGACTCATGTTTTGTTAGCAACAATAATCTCTTTGGTTTCATGTTCATATGATTGATTCACTACATATTTCTGTTTCGCTGTCATGTGTTTGCTGGCCCCGCTATCGATATACCAATCTTCGCAGTTAAATTTTCCACTTAAAAAAATAGCACTAAAGGCATTGGATTGTTTTCTTTTGCTTGATTCGGAACCAGGACATTGGTTTTTGTAGTGTCCCGTTTGCTTACATTTATAGCATTTTATGATTTAATCAGCTTTTGATGTTTCTCCCGTCACATGTTTTTGGTCTTTTTTAAAGTATTGACCATATTGCATACGTTGTTTACTTTTCGCAACAAAAGCATTCTCCGAATCCGAGACAGTTCCAACTTCACTACACATGTCCAACAACTTTGTTTTAATGACGTCAGCACTAACATCTATTCCCGAATGTTCTATGGCCATTAACATTGGACCATATTTTTCGGGCAATCCTGCTAACATTAACGCACCAATCCATTCATCAGTTATTTTGAAACCTGTACCTTGAAGTCTCTGGCTTGTTTCAACAATTTGAGTAACATACTGGGTCATCGAGTCATAATTTTCAAGTCGAATGTTAATGAGTTTACGCAATAAGCCAATCTTTTTTGTATAGCCGCTGTCATCAAACATATTCTTCAACTTGTTCCATAAATCATAGGTTGTTGCAGCATGTTTTATGTGTACATAAAGTGATGGGTCGATTGTTAACACTAGTTTCGCCTTAGCTTTTGCATCTTCATTTGTCTGGCTTGTCGTAGGAGAAACCGGTAACCTCTCAGTAATGGCGGATGCCATGTTTTCTAACACCAACACATTTTGCACTGCAAAACACCAATCCTCATAGTTCTCGCGCCCTTTTAACTTTGGAATGTTAGCGATGTAGTTTGTCGTCATTTTCACACTAAAAAAAACAATACTATACGTTCCGTCTATTAAAAATATTTTTTAATCGCGTTCGCCCATAACCTGATAATAATACACAGAGTGACGCTTGCCATAGACTAAAAATTTATTTATTTATAAGTAACACGAGTTAAAACAGAGTGGCGCTAGTAGTTACATTTACCATATTATTTTGTTACATTATTAACATGCTTTAATTATTTTGTAATAGTGTTGATGGATAAACTAAATGAATAACACATATTTAAAAACTGAAATTTCGATATCTTCGATACTTTTTAGCTTGTTGGTCTCATTTGAATTTGTGTTCAGTTTACTTTGATTAATTCTTGGTATTAGTAAAAAGTTTACGCAAATAACTTTTGATGAATATCAAGAATTAATTAAAATAAACTGAATACAAATCTAAAATTAAGCCGATTCTTTGGAAGTGGCTGGCAGCAGCTAGACATGAAGAGTCGAACATCGAGGTAAGTGGCGTGCTATTGGATAGGTCTTTATGATACGTAGATTCAATTATCAATACTTTGTAAAAAGTAAGGAAGGGTTTGAATGAAAACATGATAATATAATACAGTAGTTTTTGGGTTTACGTGAATGTTACACATTTAAATTAAACTTCAGTTTAATACTAGTTTAACACTTTTACTGATGATCATGATCAAGAAAGTACATTTTTATCAGGCGATTCAGCTTCAGACAAAAATAATTCATGTAATTTCTAGAACATGTGGTTTAAATGTAATCGCACTAAAACCAATATATTGCGATGAAGTCTGTAAATGGTTGTTTAATTTCAACTTCTTATTTATATTATTTTCTTGGGTTTACGTGAATCTTACACATTGAAATTAAACTACAGTTTACGGATTTTATCGCGTTATATTGGTTTCACTAGTTATTATATTTAAACCGAATGATCTAGAAACTACATTTTTATTATTAGCCGACGTTTTGAATTCTTTACAGGATTCATGTTCACGGCAGACTTATTTCTGTTTTGGTATATTTCTCTTTTAGTAATATCTTAGTTACATCGTAATACATTGACTCAATCAGATACAATACCAATCACCTTTCTATCGCGTAAGCTTTATTTTTCTCTGTAATGCAAATTTTAAGGTCTCTGAAGTGAGTACTGAAAAGCCATTTTTGTCAAATGATTTCCTATAATGGCCTTCGTTGACTACAGTGAAAACAAACGAATGTTCAGTGGTGAATATAAACAATCTTTTTTGAGGGCCGTGGTATCATTGAAAAGCCTAAATACACCATAATTTTATATACATAGACTGCTTTCAAACTGTTTCATTGCTATTAATTCACCCATCTATAGCTATTCACTGACTACCACAAACAATATTTTCTTTCATTTAAAGCCAGTACACTAAGTAGAGTCTGTAAAGAAATCTTTTCTCCTATTTAACTCTAATTAAAAGTAGAAATAAATGCGGGTTGTAGTGCAGCTCTGCGTGCGATCCGGTCATCTCCGGAACGTAGTAGATTACTGAAGAGTTTTATAGAAAATGTCGTCACCTTGAACGAGATGAAGCATCGGCTGCTCTCCACTTTAATTAATTATTTCTTGTTCATGTTACCGAGTGTTTGTGTTTGTTTGAAAAACGTTTTTCTGAATTTAATCAGTGTTTCTGCTGATGTGCGAGTAGGTTAGTACGTAGGTATGTAACTGTAGTACGTATAGACGTTAAGTGTATTTTTTTGTACAGCCTACCTTAAAGGCAGATAAATAAAATGTTTTCCAAAATTTCTAGATTTTTTTTAATTTTTGAGTATTTTGATATCACATGAATACATGGGTATTTTGCAGGACGTTAAGAGTAGTGATAAAATTTACAAAACTACTGATTGCTTTTATGTACCTACTGTTATTTGGATGTGTGTTTTTTTAATGATTCATACGCCTCATTCGATAGATTTTTGTAGTGCGCGAAAAGCTTAGTCATCATCCAAAACTCTAAATGTATGAAATAATAAATTATTTGTTTAACATACATTTATACGTAGTGTATAACCGTAAAATGCCCGTGGCAACTCCTCACTATGGTCCGGGCATATAGAAGATTTTCACATTTTTGTGTATTTATAGAATTCTAGCATTATTTACTGACTGAAAGACAACTTATAGTCAAAACTATTGTTCGCAAGGAGCTGAATTTTATAGGAGGGATTACTTGAAATTCCAACATACCAGATAAAAACAGCTAAATTAAAATACAATATCTGGGCTGGGCTATATAACAAAATAGCTGCATTATACTTTATTACGGGATCCCCATTACATAAAGACAAGTCGCGAGTGTATTTATTTTTAGGTTGTCCCTCTCTGTTATGTGAAATTTTGCCTATAACATAGGTACAATAAAGAATATTCTACCACTATCTTTTTTATCAAAAGTATCCTGTTACCTTCGCTTGAAAATTCCAATATTCACTTGATCCGGTTTACTCCTTCAGCAAGTTACATTTAAAGTGGCGGCTCAAGTAATGGATTAAGAGGTAACTGTTTTGTACGGGCGAACAAAATAGGAACCTCGGTTATGCAACTACAGAAAGGTGAAGTTTGTTGGAAACAAAACGCGTAGTTGTTTTGTAGGTGGTTGATTTTCTTGGGAGGAAACGTGCCAGATTTCAACATAGACTCTGGCAGGCGTGGCATGCTATAAATAACCAGTTCGGAAGGTTAATAATACGTAAGAGGTAAATAATAAATAAATCATTTAATAAATCATTTAATGCAGAAATGTCGTTGTTGTCAAACAGTAGCTTTAATTGAATTAAGTTAATAATACAATTATTTCTCTTTAAATAATGTACTTACAGTGATGGCGCACATGCAGTCATGCGCAGCAAACCTTTCACTATCAAACACACAAAAAACGAACATGTGTGGTAATGAATTTTGGACTATTTCAAAATGAAAACAAGGTCGATAATAGTTGGAATCTCTTCACTGCGTTTCGCTATATGTGTCATCCCAATAATACACAAGATATGTTAATTTAGTATAATTCGTACTAATAGTATAAATGCGAAAGAATGTTAGTTTGCGAGTATGATTTTTATGAGATATTAAAAAACTGGAGAGTGACATGAGCTACTTTTTACCGTGACAACTGACGCCTTCACGGGCGACGTCAAGTATATAGTAACAAAAAACAAATTCGCAGGAGCGTTTAGAATAAAATCATAAATATAATATCTTTCACGTCAGTAAACCCACATATTGCATAACTATATAACATTGACCTGAAAATGCGCAAGCACATACGTCGCGAACAAGAACAAGCTCATCAGCGCTATTGTAATCCAACTAAATAGCTTGCCAATAACGGCCCATTCATGCTGAAATCAGCAAGGCTCTACTACCTATAAACCTCACTGCGCGGATGGTAGTGATTTAAGTGGTCGTCTTGTACTTAACCCTTAACTTGGCAGAGAAAAATATTATTGAGTATCAAAAGAATTTTTATACAACATAATATTTATAACCCACAGATGCCTAGAAAAATAGAAAAAAAAATCTTATGCAGGTAGTTTAAAAAAAACCACATGTATCTTGTGGGATACATTGCCATGAGGCCTTAAAAATATATAATGATTTCAATGTATCTCTAAAGATACACTGCCAAGTTTGATATAACTTTGCTGTAGAATCGTATATTATAACAAAAAGGAATAAAAGATGCATTTTCATATAAAAACAGTATATTTTATTAAAATATAAGTTGAATAACATGAATAGAACTTCTTTCGTAACAAAAATAACAAAATCTTCTTAGGTATGAATTTCTACCTGGCAGTAAGCATAGTTTGATCCGCATTTCATATACGTGACTGTGGTCTGATCTAGTACGCAAAGCTTGCATCGACTCTTGGAGCCAAATGAAGTGAAATAATTATATCCATCAAATCTAACATCTGTAGTCGGCCTGGCAGTACTAGGTATCGTTTTCTTTGGTACTGGTGGCATAGAATTTGATTTATTTATTGGTTGCAACCTCCCAGAATATAGCGGCCCTTGTTCCGTAACCATATAATTATGGTAATGGAATCTTTTCAGGTTCAGTTACTTGCAATTATTCAAGTGTCAAGTCCCGGATTTAAAATTTAGCTCAACACCGGGTTTGTACTACATATTATGTACTATTTGTTCCCGAAACGAGACATTTATACCTCTGAATGTGATTAACCCTATACTTGACGATGTGCATTTAAATGCACACTTTTTTTAAAATATTCTACAAGCAAAATTAAGTACATTTTTTATTTATTTACTACTCATTCACCCATGAAATGCCCTTATTTAACATAAAAAAATATTACTGAGCACTGGCGACACTTGGTGTACGCAGTATATCGCAAGATAGTGGAGCGTGCGCTTGCGTCTACTGCCTATAAGGTAAAAATCGATTGAAATCATATTATTTATTAACGAAATTGAATAAAAAAGTGATAAAAACAGTACCTAAATATACAGTCTTGTGAATTAAATATAGATTTTTTCAATTTGAAATAGTTTATTCGGATTTTTTTTCATTTGATCTTGCATGTGTCTTTAAATGCACATTGCCAACTATTAACAGACCTACCAACACTAAGCTGTGTGCATTTATAGATACATTGCCAGTTTGAAGGACATTGCTTTTAAAAGAACATTATGAATTTCAATTAAATTATTTCTTTCTATTAGCTGTTTATTTTTTATATTTCTTTATTTTCTAGCCTTCTTCAAACAAGGACTTCGAGAATTTTGGCGTCGGTACCTAAGTCTGCAGCTAGTTCCGACATAGAAAAAAGTAGGTAGTTCTTTGGAAAATGAACTTCATTATGCATGTTCAGTGCCATACTTCGACAATTTATTCACTTCAGTATAATTTCTGGAACATTTGAGAAATGTTTATCTACGGTATTTTTGCCTTAGGGACTATCAGGCAAAACAGGAGCTGCAGCCAAACTACCTACCTACTGATAAAAACCTAAAAAAAAAGATCGTGGATCTTTTGCCCAAGTCGTTTCGAAACCAAAGATGTAAAGCGAATGAAACTAAAAGACTTTCGATGTGCCATAAGTAATGATCTCACCACCTTTCAAAGAACTAAGAAGTTTTCGAATACGTCCAGAGGTTCGAAATTTGTTAGACCGCAGACGTCTGACTACGGCAGATATGACCACTTTGGACACTTGCCATCATTACAAATAAAGGCAGATGCAAGAATTGCATAAAAGTCAGACTAAATTAATATGTGTAAAATGCAACGTGAGGCTTTGTTTGGTATATGGTCGTTATGGTTTTTATGATTATCATACAAAATAATAATAATAAATTTCATTGTTGACATGTCTGATTACTGATCTCTCATTATTAATAGTATTTTGTGTGTTTACAACATTTGTAGTACTTAAAGATGATTTTTAGTGTTTAAAAGGACCTAAAAGGTCATAGACAATTATGTTGTTGTCTTTATTGCTCATATTTGATCTCGTTACTAGTAGTTTTTTTTTAATAAACCGTTGTTTCATCTTAAATAAGTCACGTTTCAATTTCGTCTACACATGGCAATGTGCATTTAAATGCACACGTTTTTTTTTCGACGAAGCTGGCAATGTGCATTTAAATGCACATGCTATATTTCCAAAACTATATATGTATGATTTTTTTTTGCATTTTTTAGATGTATTTGACACGTATTAGACGCGATATATGTGAAAAAAATAATGAATATATACAAACAAAACCTTTGCCAAGTAAAGGGTTAAAATACTTCAAGATGTCCCTGGACCCGCGACTTTGACTGTCAAAGTGGCAGGACGATCTGAAACCGCTTCACAAGGCCAGGCAATTCACACCCCAAGGATTAGTACTACATATGGACGTGTTTATACTCAATGTTCATTACAATTGGAAGTGCCATAGAAAAGTTGGGTGATTAAAACATTGGTCCCGCCAAATTGATGATTTATTTTATCGCTGAATTTATATGAAACTCGTAAGCAATCGGGCAAATTCAAATGTGGAATCGTAGTACGTCTTAAGTACATGAAAATGTGCAATTTTCACATTCTTAAACTAAGTACTTACATCAAAAAATTGTGGTGATATTTTCTACATGGCTGACATTAGGTGGCGAGCAAGTGAGAAATGGAAGCTTTTTTTTTTTTTAATAATGGTTACTCTTTTTTTTTCAAATTAATAACATTTTATCACTTAAAATGCAAGGATATGCAATATAAGTAAGGAGTATGTTAGGTCTCTTGCTGTGATAAAATTTGAAGTAGGCGATGTGCGACGGTGGCATAGATGAAAGTAGAGAATCTTGAGCAGAACTTTCTTCACCATTTGATGATTGATTGGGTTCTGGCACCAAAGCAAGAATTTGTTTAGCTCTCGAAAGCACATGGAGCTTTTTTACCTATAAATAACAGAAAAAACGGTAAACTTTTGCAAGTGTAATAGGCTTGGCACTGTGCACCATGGGATACATCCCTAGTAAATATAAAACTGTTGGGTACTTGGCGGTGTGCACGGAGAGATACATGCAGTTAAAAATCCAATAAAGCCCTCCACCAGACGATGTTGTGTACTCCAAATTGATTATTTTAGTAGAAAAACAATAATAATTTATAATTTTAGAAATAAATGCATGAAATACATACAAGAAACATTATTTTATGCATATCACTCACCTGTATGCGCGGGAGCATGGCGTCGATCGATAATGAAATAATTTTGACAGCTCACCAGTGCCGACAACTTGAAAAAAAAAACTCGTGTTCGAAAACAAAGAACTAAAGTAAACGTTTACATAAATTTATTCTGTTTTAACAAAGAAATGTTCGGTTTAGAATTTTTCAAACTTTGATGTATCTCTAAAGATACATTGCCAAGAAAAGGGTTAACTAAAAGCATAGCGCCAAAGATCGAATCGCGATCGAAGAAGCGAAAAATCTTTGTGAGTTTCAGATGTGTTTTTTATACAAAATTTTTCCAAGCGCGAGTAATACTAAAAAAAGATATAATGCATTTTCTGTATTAAACACGAAACGGCTTGAAGTCCTACCAAGCCATTCACTTGAAAGTCTGATCTCAATACTTGACCGAATGATGACAAGACATCATGCTTACCGATCGAACTTCTCAGTAGCCATTGTCACGTAGCACTCCAATAACATCACAGGTTACCTAAATTGGTATAATTACTTAGTATTTCATGAAGTAAATGTTAAGATTAATGAACAAAGAACCACTAATTCTCTCTCTCATCCTCCCTGAGGTATTGCAAAAATAACGATAGACAAAGCGAAATGGTGACGCTTTTTAGGTATCAATGTAAAACGAAACGTATCTATCACTTTTAATTACTGAATATTCAAATGTTGCTACTGAAATATATTGTAACGTATGTCCGGTACTTACCGCGTTTGCGTCACAGTACCGCCCATACGCTCGGCCAATCAGAGAAGGCCATCGTCGTCCGCGCTCGCGAAGCCTGACCAAATATGGTCATGAACGGACTTCAACGCTGATGGAGGGCCCGGTATATAAAGGGGCCGACAGAGAGGCCGGCACCACTACTCTAACGTCGCTTCTACTACCTACCTACTATAACTAAGCGTACCTACTGACCCTACGTCGTATCTACGTGTAGGATACACGTAGATACGACGTAGGTCCCAGCTACGGGTAAGCTACTACATTTACTGCGTTAGCGTACTGCCCATCTCTCTACCTGCTAGCTGAGGCCGGCTGACGCCGCCTGCCTGGCTCTATTGGTTGTGGCTCTCCTAATACTGCTTTCCTTCAGGTTCCAGGTCCACCTTAAGGCTCCTGGCTACTCTAACTAGACCGCTACACTACCCTGCACCGTCATCGACGTCACCTCTGCCGAAGAGCCTGGCCTGCCCTGCTCATCGCACTCAGACCGCCGGCACCTGCCAGCTGAACCAACGGCCTGCGAGGATCTGCCCGCTACGCGCAGCCCTTCGAGCAACCTGCCCTGCACACTACCGGAGGGAACAGCGTGGGAGACTGCAGCCCTTAGTGTTCAGGCCAGTGTCGTGTTGTTGGTCGGTCATACTCTTGCAAGGGAAGTGAGACAATACTCGGCAATAAACGCATCTAGATCCTCTACTGCGTTTCTATTCCCGTTACAATATTTTACTATTTCTAAATAGAAACGCAATTTATAGGTTTTAGTATTTTTTTTGTGAATGTGTGTTTTATTATTTTATGTGCTGGCTGTCGATGACTCGAATGAAATTTATTCAAATAGTAGGATACATTTTATATAATTCTCGAAAATAGTACCTAGACTCGTACCTTTTCACAAAGAACAGGCACGTAAATGTACCTAATTATATTTCTACAACTTGATTGCCCAGATGGTGTAGCTTTTTAAGAGGCCGCCTTGGATTTATTACTATGGTGGGTTTTTTGTAGAAACGAAAAAGGTTAGCAAATATACACAATTTTACTGAACGTAGATGCATATTATTTGTAAGTTATATTTAATTATAAGATCAGGTTTCAAAATTATTGTTTTTTAACAACATGTAACTATCACACACATCAGCGTTTCGCAGTCTTCTGCTGGACGTAAGCATTATGAGCTATTCCATCTTGACCAATCTGTCAAGATAAGATGGAATAGGATTTAGAGACGAGACTTCCATCTTTTCCCAAATATACTATTTGCTTTATCTTTTGTCCTTTAGTCGCCTCTCACGGCATGTCATAGGGTAGTGGCACTTTGAAATAATCCATCACCACACAAATAGTAATAACAATATTTAAAAAAAAATTGAACTCAAATGCCACTACTAGCTCAACAGCTGCATGCCAATAATTTTAAATAACATAAATACTAAAATTTAAACAATTTCAACATCCAAACCGTATCTGCTAAGTCAACGCCACATGAATGTATCTCGTTTGGAATGTTAAAGAATTAACAATACTGGGTATCTTTGGATCGTCTGGAATTCGACCCTTTCACCGCCAACGGCACACCTCTCGCATTCTTCAATTTGCTACGTTACACCGAAGAGTTCCGATCGAGTAGTCGATCTTAACTATCCAGGAAGGTGGTTTGTATGCGAAAGATTTTTTAATTTTCTCTTACAACGGATAAGATATTGCTGGTAACGAGATGGGGACTAATTTTGTTTGTGTTTTAGTGTTGTACAATGGTTCGTTGAATGTAGATTAACATAAAAATACAAGGCGTTAGGTTTAACTCCAAAATGAACTATTTGTCGTCTTAATCCATACTGAAAGTCTATCTGAATGTCTGTGTAACATGCATTTACGGCATAAAAATTGGATCTCTTTGTTTTTTTTTATTGCATCGGGAGATGCAAAGACAAACGATCACCGCCGCTCCTAGACACCCCCCTTCTGTTCTTAAGTTCTTACAGAAAATCTCTTCTTACAAACAGAAAGATATGTGTATCGCTGCACTGGGTCTTCAATTTGCTTTATTCTACATTTATGACCTAGCTGTGAGTGTAGCTACAAATTGCCTCGTAGCAGAAAAGACAAACGATCACCGCCGCTCCTAGACACCCCCCTTCTCTTCTTAAGTTCTTACAGAAGATCTCTTCTTACAAACAGAAAGATATGTGTATCGCTGCACTGGGTCTTCAATTTGCTTTATTCTACATTTATGACCTAGCTGTGAGTGTAGCTACAAAGTGCCTCGTAGCAGAAAATAAATATATTCCACGTATACATGCGCAATCCCTCAAGAATCACAGAGATTCAAAAGCGTATGTACCCGACTAGATCGGAGCTTACCTTTCACGACGACTGAAGTGATGAACCTGCAAAATTCTACCAGTGTTGAATTTGTAATTCAGAATCCATCAGGAAACAGACAAAGCGTAAGTTTTCTATTATTATAAGTTTATAACATCTACGTATGTATAAAAATATTTTTCATCGTATTAAATTTTTCGTCCGCAATGCTCCATTGTTTATCACTTGCACCAAGTAATAACCATATTTTGAACATGCCGCAGTGCAACTGCTTGAGCTCATCTAACTTATTATATACAGCTGTTGCACTGTTTGCATCGTAAATTACACCAATAAAGAGGTTCTACGTATCATTTTGGTTTAGATATCATTCCGTCTAATGAGAAGTATTTACATACAAATTTGGAGCTTTGAATGGAGAGTCCTGTTACCACTTAACCCCTCCCGCGCCGGGCGTGAAAAATAACAAATGGCTGGTAGTGCCGGCTGCTTTACCTCTTGATCGAGCAACAGCTGATCGGCGTCATTATTTTACCTATATCTCAGTTAGTTTTAAACGTATCACAAAAATAATGACGGTTTTTGCATCCTTGAAATATGGTTTGAAAACTTATTGTAGATATATAATGTATAATTACCTTTCTCTGCAGTTCGTTGAAATAAAACTTGAAAACACGAAAAAATCCTCTTTAATAAAACTTTTAACACAAACTATCTCACAAATATTTAGCATTTTAGCAATTATTCACAGCATCTTATATACCTTACTTAATTAATTATTGAATGAATATTAACTTTACTTATATTTTTATAAATCAAAAAAAGTTTAAACACATCATTGGAATACGAAACGGCCGCCATAATCGTGCGCGAAACTTTGCTGATTTTAATTTAGATACACTTTCGTAAATATCAAAATCATAAGTTTTTATTTTATTATTGTTTACTCATTAGTTTGTGATAAATAAGAAATGTTATGAGTAATAGTACCGACTTTTAAATACCTAATCTTACAAAACTGAAATGCGAACGGATGTATTTACAACTTGCCGCCATTTTTGATAATGATATTTTGAAAATCATTTTTCGTTATAATTTATACAATGATGATATTTTAACTATATTTTGTAGCAAACAAGATTAGTTGCCAAGTATAATGACATATAATACATATACTGAAATTACGAGATTGCGACGCTACACGCTTTTCAAAGCAGAGCTGTCGTCACTCTAACGCGCGCGAAGTTGAACTTGTGGCAAACAATTTTCAGTCGTTATTTTTGCAAAAAAAGTTTATAAAAATGACAACCAATTACAATGCAGAATTAAAAAGAGTATTCATACTTTGCAATAGTGAGGCATAATCTTATTGGTGGAATTATTTTAACGTCATTTCAAGTAGTGAAATATGGCGCTGTCGTTGCGGGACATACGTGTTTCCCGCAAGCGCTGGACGGAACAAATTTTCCTGGGACATACGTATGTCCCGCTGGCGTTCCAGAGGTTAACATGCTGATGTATGGGTGTGCGGGTCAAGTTGGGGTAAAGTTGGGGTTGGTTTGGAAATAGACTTAAGTCAGTGCGGAGTACTTTCATCTAGAGTTATTATATTTACTACATTTAATAAAATGATCGGGATAGCACTCTTTTTAACTTCAAAAATAAAAATAAATTATGTGTGTACTAATATGCAATGATTGACTAATAAACTAGTATATTGATAATTATATTGTTCACTTTTAAGGACTCAAAAACATATTTATTCTTGCATTTTGGTTGTCTAGTACACATATACATGTTAAAACCCAATTCTAGATGATGCCGACTTTTCTTAGTTAAAACGAGTAACAGGCATTACATGCACAACATACAGTATATATTTACGTAGTTCGACTTCAAGTTTATGCTAAATTATTTCTTTTGTTTTAGATATATTTCAGTATTACATACTAGGGTGCGTTTTTAAGTCCGCGGAATGGAGGGGATGGGATTTAGTGGTGGGATATTTTTAACCGCATCGTGTTCTCTGACTCAATATTAGTATAAATACCAAGTTTTGTCTAAATTGGGTCATTAGTCTTTGAACTATCGCTTATCAAGCAACTCAATTGGGCAGAAAACTGAAAACATGGAGAAAATCGAACACCGCGCCGTTATAAAGTTCCTGACTAGACTGTTCATTTATTTATTTATTTATTTCATGCACAAAACAAGTTACAATTTTTACGTGAACATATAAAACTTATAACTAACTTAGATCTAAATTATAACTCAGCAATATGTGCATACACAAAAACATAATAGTTTCACGTGACTAAGTATACATTTCGGCATGAAATACTGTGTACATACAAGATTAACAAAAATAGGGAGAAAACAATATAAGTAAATTATATGTATTTTACAATATTAAGTGTCGGTCATACAACATTTGAGTATTATAACTCTTGAGAAGGTTGTGGTTTTGAATGGAGGATATCTTTGACAATTTTTATATATGATAGGAATCTGGGATTAAAAATATCTAAATGTAAATTACTAGTCGCCAGCTCGTTATATTGACGTGCCATCCTTACTAGGGGGTTGAAACAGGAAATATTGTTTTTGTAAATTTGTAATGCAAAGAGATTAACATTATTTGATCTACGATCACTATATCTGGTATCTATCGAAATATCAGAAAGCAGTACAGGGGAGTCAATAATAGAATGTATTATTTTATACAAGTAAACAAAGTCAAAGTACTTGCGGCGTATTTCTAGTGACTGGATTATAAATTTTAACAATCTCTGGTCGAAGTCAGGGCATGCGCGAACCATTTGTTGCCGATAACACAGAACTCTTAGGCACTTCCTTTGAACCCGTTCTATATGGCCGATATAAACTTTATAGTATGGAGACCAAATTGGGGAACCGTATTCCAAAATACTACGTACTAGAGCAAAGTAAGGATAAAGTGTGCTACGAGGTTTTTTAAAACCTTTAGTGGATCTTAGAACAAAACCAAGCAGTTTGTTAGCCTTTGTAATAATATATTCATTATGAGGTCTAAAAGAGAGCCTGTCGTCGAACAAAATACCCAAGTCTTTGGCAACTGTGGATCTTTTCAGGACCTGTCCATTGATTGTATAATTGTTTACTATTTTGTTGCGTTTATTTAAAAATGATATGATGAAACACTCACTAACATTCAAGTACATTATATTTGCATTGCACCAATCCGAAACTGTATGCAAGTCTTTCTGCAATTGTAAACAAACATTAAGCGTCATTATCCTAGTTAATATTTTTAAGTCGTCGGCGTACAAGAGGCATTGACAAGACAGACGCTCGACCAGATCATTCACAAATAAAACAAAAAACAAGGGACCCAAATGAGACCCTTGCGGGACGCCCGAAAATACTACCACTGGTAAAAAAAGATATCCTTTTAAAGCTACTAGTTGACTTCGGTTACTAAGGTAAGAAGATATCCAACGAAGTAGGTTGCCCTGAATGCCATAGCATCCAAGTTTCTCACAAAGCAGAATATGGTTCACTTTGTCAAGTCGGTGTAAATAGCATCTATTTGCCCACCCACTGCAAATCCCTTGCAAAGATATTTTTTTTATTCCAAGAGATTGGTGACTGTGGATCTGTCTTTGACAAAACCATGCTGTTTTTCTGAAATAATAGGCTTAACGTGATTATACAGATAATTATACACTAGTGACTCAAATAATTTGGCAAAACAAGATAATTTGCTTATTGGTCTATAATTTTCACATCATGATTTGTCGCCGTTCTTGAATATAGGAGTGATATAGGCTACTTTCCAACGTTGTGGGAAATACCGTTACAAAGTGATTTATTAAATATTATACAAAGAGGACTCGATAACTGTTCAGCACATGACTTAATAAAAGAAGGAGGAAGGCGATCGGGGCCTGCACCCTTGCTTATGTCTAATTGTTGTATTTTTTGTAAAACTTCTTTATTAGTAAATGATATGGAAGACAATACAGTACTTACATTACAGTTTGCGACATTAAAATCAGAATCATTTTCTGATGACGAGGATGGATTATCACAGTTAGATGTGTCAAAAACAGATCTAAAATAAGCAGAAAATAGTTCGCAAATACCCTGGCCCCCTGATGCGAAAGAAGAATCACCCATTGACATTACTCGTGGCATGGAAGTTTGGTTGCCCTTTCTATTATTAACAAATCTCCAAAACGATTTAATATTCTTATTTATAGAGTCTTCCATGGAAGATAAATATTGTTTGTAACACTCATCAGCTAGTCTATGACATTTAGAGCAAAGTAAAGAGAAGGTATCGTAGTCACGAGGGTTATTATACTTTTTAAATAGCTTGTGGTATTTTTTCTTTTCTTGGTTACATTTGATTTAACTTTTACTGTACCAACATGGGTAAGTTTGAATTTTAAGCTTTCTCATGGGTGTGTGTTTATTTATTATGTCGAACAGCTTTTTATAGAAAATGTCAGTACATATGTCAACATCATCCGCAGACAAGAGTTCATGCCAAGGCATCGAATCTAATTCGATCTTAATGCGGTCTTAATTACATTTGGAAAACATTAATACTTGGCGAGTACATTTAGCAAGTTTTTTTGCTTTATAGGGCAATACAACGCCAATTGTAAGAGCTGGATGGTGTTTATCAATTAAACTTAGGGGAAGTGTATCGCCGACAGTGATGGTATCTAAATTCGAATAACTAAGTGTAAGACATGCCCATTCTTATTAGTGATACTATTGTATTGTTTAAGACTACAAAGTGCTATGAGTTCTTTCAGTAACAATAGTTTTATAGAATGTTTCACAGTACTCGAGTCAATAGTGGAATTTATAAAAAAGTCTGGAGTATTAAAATCACCTATAAGCAAGTAGTTATCATCGGGCTGATCGTGCAGCATTATTTTCTGACAATTGGAATAGAATTCATCACGTTTAGTAAGATCAATGTCAGGAGGCAAGTAACAGACATAAATATTCAGATTTGGGACATGGAACTGATCTGAAATTAACGTAATCCAGATATCCTCCAACCCAGTTTGCCACGACAGCTGGTGAATAATTTTAAATATTTTTAAAATAGCAACCATAACACCACCTCCCTCACATTTAGATGAGGTTGTGCTTTCACGATCTCGTCTCAAAATATTATAGCGAGCATCAATAATCTCTCCATCGAACACGCCTGAGTTAAGGTTAGTTTCTGTTAATCAAAGAATATCAAAGTTACTATTTAAGACATTAATATAAAACTGTGTAAGTTTGCTACGTATGCGATTAACATTTTGGTAATAAATACTAATCATTTTATTTGATAGACAAAAATGTATAATATAAAATCAATATGTATTACAGAGAGGAGAATACACTTTAATTCAATTTACTTAAGGTATCGAGATTTTTTACAAGTATTGCGGGGCTTTTTTCATCTTTGCGAACATAAATTTGCCCAAAGCGTACCCAGACAAACATAAATTTCTTATCTTTACAGAACTTATGAGCGCTGCTGTGTAGCTCTTTAGCTTCGGGAGACAAATGTTCTGACAAGTAGACTCTCCGCGTTTCGCCAGTCAACCCGATATGTGTCGTTGCAAGCTTATCATTAGAATGAGCCTTATTAAATCTTGTTACAGATGACAGTACGAGATCACGAAGTCTTTGTGAGGAAAGACTAATCAAAATGTTGCGTGGTCGTTTAGATGAAGAGTCCATCTTAGCAACGCGACGACAAGATTTTATATCGCTGTCGGGGATAACGACCTGCAGACATTCACAGAATTTCTTAAACAGTGTCATCAAATTTTCGTTTTTGTTTTCGGGAACCTCATGTATCTCCAAATTCAAATTTCGGGAGATTTTCTCCATATTATACAACCTGGTTTCCAACTTTTGTATGATATATTTGGACTTGAAAACTTCGTCTTCTAGTTGTTTTATGAGAGAGTCCCGCTCTTTAAGATCAGATCTGATATCCATCTGTTCGGCTGAGATAAAATGCGTAGTAGCGGTGAAGTCACTTTTGAGTTTCTCCACCACTCGACTGACTTCCGTAGATACCATTTTTTCGACATCTTTTTTGAGCGCAGATCTAAGATTCATCATAATTGCTGAATCGGGAGCAAGTTTTACGACGAAAAGTTTACTAATACTCTCCATAGTGACGGGTTCGTTTACTGAGTTAGCGCCTGATGGAATGATGGTAGCAGCGCTTGCGTTATATGCTACTGACGCAATGTCTTGACACGGCGACATGCTCATGGTATCATCCAATGATTTGGCTTCACGGCGTTGACGACACGGCGTGCTGTCGTTGGTTTTCCGTTTCGTTATTGTTTCGTCATATTGACAGTACGGGCAGCTTAAAGTAGCAATCTGCTTAGTAGTTAAGTTTCTGCAATCTTCGGTCGTTAAATTTAAGCATTCGTAACAATATTCTGAAGAGCAAGTATTGCATTTTAAGAATTTTGAGCCATTAATATCATTTGTACAACCCTGGCATCGCATTTTGAAGTGTAGGCAAGAAATATAAGAATAAAAAAAAATATATAAAAAAAAAATGTCTTGAAGTTCGTAGAAATTTTTATGACTTTTGTATCCGTTTTCCTTGACGTTATTATAAGATGGATAAAGTTCAAAAAGAAAAGTCTAAGCCAGGTTTCGAACTCGTATACGTAGACTGCGGATCACCGTCTTCTTCGCCTGCGCTACGATGATTCAACTGGATGAACTATAATAACCGTTCAGTATAATACAGTTAGCATTTGTTGAACAAATAATTTAGGTATTGAATAGATTAAGGCCCACTTGCACAACGATTCTTAAATTGAATTAAGATGTATTTAACGAGAAAAAAAATATTAAACACCACTAGCGTCTTGCACAACGAAAAATTTGTCGAGTAATATGATTTAAGAACTGTCAAAATTAATCACCGAAAATCGGCTGTTTAGTGGCTAATTTCATTTAAGAACTGTCACACTGATGTTGGCAGCTTGTCATTAGCGACGAAAATTATTAATAATTATATAACTGGACCGGACGACGCAGCAGGGGGAGGCCTATGTCCAGCAGTGGACGTCCCTAGGCTGACATGATGATGATGATGATATTACTGATAACAATGTACCTACTTGTGTAATTGTTAACCCTAGAATCCTACACTATTTGGCGCACATGTTATTCCTACACTGGGGTGCTGGAACACCCCATACTAAAATGACTGTAATCCTTAAAAAAAAAAAAACAATTCATGAAAATATGTTTTACTAAACATAATCGGTAACTTGAGATCACAAATCAGCCTTATTACACATAGTTAAATGTAGTTTGAGCAACAGCGCTTGTAGGATTTGGTCTTTTTTTGAGGATCACTGCAATGGACTAAGTTGGCATCCGGTGACGGTCCTCCAAATGTTCATGTATCAGTTCCAAACCTAATTTCAAAACTGTCTGCTGAAACTTTATATTTGGCTTATTATTTGATCTTGAACACTTGTAAAGAACCCAGGAATTACAACTGGTCCCCTCCTCGCCAGATTTGTGGTCTAGAATAGAGCTTATTTCTTCGTAATTCAAACCTCTGACAGCCATCCGAAACAAAATAAATAAACTTCATTGAATTTTACCTTCATAATATCTAAAAATATCTGTATTTAATTCATATAAAACTATTGTTTTAATAAATAATCAAATTTAATAACTTATTACATATAAATGCATCAATCGTAATAAATAAATAATCTTACAATTTTACTACACTGGGGTACTGGCGTACCCCACAGCACTTATACAGGCGACCACACAACGCGGTCCCTCGTCACGGTATTGACGTAACGCGAGCGGTTGACACCAAACTAAAATACTCCGACGCGCGATTTCGTGGATATTAAAGAAATTGAGATATTTAGAAAACAAATCGTTGTGGGGTGCACCTGCACCCCATGTAGGGTTCTACGGTTAATGCTTAAAAGTTTCTAGTTATTATTCGTCAATTGTTATTTCGTTGCTAGGCGACGACAATGCGTTTTGTTTTATGCTCAAAGTATATATAGTCTAAGGTTTTATGCGAAACCATACGCATAACATCGTTAAAATCGTAACAAAATGGCTTCATGCCATGAAACAAAACGTAGAAACTACTTTACCGACCTCATAAAATGTTTAACTAAATCTAAGCGTTGTTGTCGTTGTGCAAGAGGACGCTAAATACTTTTAAGTTAAATTATTTTATGCTGTTAATTCTGTTCAAAAAATTTAAATTAAGGAGTGACTTAACTCAAACGTTACGCAAGTGGGCCTGAGTGTACTTGCTAACTTAAATGTTATTGCAGTTACCCACAACCACTATTTACACTCGTATAACATTTTAGTCTTTTCACTATTGCGCTTCACTAGTGTGCACTTTGACGTAATTTTTACACTATTTTGTAGCTATGTTGGTCCAACGTACAATACGGTATATAACACTGCCCAAATCGTTCAGTTTTTACTGTCTTTATGATTTTATAAACACTAGATGTACACGAACACATCTGTCACACGTTACCATGTTTTGACATCTGAAGACGACATCAAAACATTATGGAAGAGATGTCATTGGTTTACGGGGGATCTTGCCCCGGGAAAACAATGATTTATAAGTGGCATGGACTTTTTAAGCAAGGCAGAGAGTCGATTGAAGACGACCCCCGACCAGGTCGGCCTATGGACGTGACTACTACGGCACTTGTTGAAAAAGTAGAAAAAATTGTACTGGAAGATGCCCGGCTAAAGAAGAAACAAATTGCAGAAATGTGTGGAGTATCCGATACGACCATTTTTTAAATCCTGCATGATAATCTTGGCATGACAAAAGGTCAGTGCTAGATGGGTGCCAAGAATGCTCACGCCGCCGCAAAAACAACAGCGCGTTGAATGTTCACGTGCGTTTTTGGACCTCTGTAGTGAGGATAACGACGGTGTATTGGCCCGGATTGTTACTGGGGATGAAATTTGGCTTCATCATAATGAACCTGAGTCTAAGCAAGACTCCTTGCAGTGGCATAAAAAAGGGACACCACCGCCCAAGAAGTTTAAGGTGACACAATCAGCTGGAAAACTCATGGCGACGATCTTTTGGGATTCAAAAGGAATATTATTGATCGATTACAAAGATAAAGGTATTTCTATAATGGGAGAATATTATGGTTCAATATTCGAATAGCTCAAAGAAGCAATGAAAGAGAAGAGAAGAGGAAATTTGACGAACGGTGTGTTGCTCCTGCATGACAATGCTCGGGTTCACAAGAGTCGCGTTGCGTTGGCTGCCCTGCACAGAGTAGGCTTCAATATTATAAATCATCCATCTTATAGTCCAGACCTAGCCCCCAGCGACTATACTTGTTCCCCAAAATGAAAAAAGAACTTCGTGGAAAGAAATTTACAGGCGATGAAGAAGTGTAAGAAGCAATTTCAGCGTATTTTTCGGGGAAATATTCAACATTTTTTTTTGAAGGTATAAACAAATTAATTGATAGATCTGAGAAGTGTATTATGGTAATGGGTGAATATATTGAAAAAGAAAAATAAAATTGCATTTTTATTTACTATCCTTATTCTCCATTCCGCGAATTTAAAAACGGCCCCTCATATTAACCAATAACAGGATTATAGATTGGAAGTTATTATTTTAAACTACAAATCCTATACGATACATTAAAAATAATTTACCCAAAAAGAGTGTCAGACATGACACCCTACAATCAATGGCCAACCTCAAACCAACGAACTAGTCCATTTAGAAGTAAAATTATTTAATCTTACTGTGTTGAATTTCTTTGCTAAACAGTGTAAAGAGAACAGCTAAATTCAACAAGAGTATACTAAGAACCGATTATTGGAATATCTCAAACTTTTTTTATTAAGCAATCGGCAAAAGAAAATGATCGCTTTCGAAGAATCTTAACAATGGCATATTTATTTCGTTTGGTTGTCTATTTTATTTATTAGCATTTCAAAATGAAGATATTGTAAAAAATTATAGTAAAAATTGAGAAATGTTGTTATTGTATATCTTTCAAAAGCTAATACTTGATTTTACAAATACAATCAAAGTCTCTTCATCATTCTCTAAGCGTTATCCCAGTTTCAACCTGGGGTCCGCTTACGAGTCTAACCGGATTTGGCTGAAAATTAGCTTTTCCACAGAGTGACTGCGTGTCTAACGTCGGCAACACGAAGGGATGGCCATATTCCATGGTTTAGACTAGTGTCAGTTAGTATTAGAAGGTACTGACGCCCTATAACGACTGTCAAAGATCTTTATGACAACTTTGACTGACGGCTTAACGTGCTCTCCGAGGCACGAGGCAAGCGATAATTTATAATTCCATACGCGCATAACTGCTCGACTCTCGACTGCCTCGTTGGTCTCGCAGACTGCCTCGTTGGTCTCGCGGACTGCCTCGTTGGTCTCGCGGACTGCCTCGTTAGTCTCGCGGACTGCCTCGTTAGTCTCATGGCATAAATGTGCGCGAGGGATTGGGAGGTCTCGGGTTCGATTCCCGGGTCGGGCAAAGTGTTACTGGGTTTTTCCGTTAGGAAATTCTCAGTAGCAGCACGGAGTCTGGTAATGTGCCCGGTACGGCAATAAGCTCGCCCCCTATTACGTGGGACCTAAAAATTCATGGCGAAATGTGGGTGTAATATAACACTTCTGCCTACCCCTTCGAAAAATAAATAAATAAAATCCCTAATTAAGTAAGGATTCTTTTTAAGCTATTACTGTTGTTAATTGTGTATTATTTTGGAAATTTTATGTTGGTTAGCCCAAAATGCATCAATTTTAGTATACTTTTGAGAAAGGCAATATGGTTCAAATGCCTGTCGTAAAAAAATAGCTGACAGTAAACTGGCTCAAGCATCGTCTTAGAATAAAACAATACGAGAGAAAATGAATTTAGCGCCATGTCAACTGACACTTGAATAAGCACACTGATTGTAAACATTGTGATTGTGATACGCCAGAGTGAAGTAGTTTGATGCAGATACCCATTAGAGGAACTGCAGGATGAAACAAAATGACCTCTTACTAGATTATTATTAGTAGATATAGAAACTTAGGCCATCATTCAGCTACATTTATAAGATTTTAATTTAGTTGAATGCAAAATGGGATAAAAGACACAGCTTATTGTTTTGGTTTAATGCAAAGTAGGCCAAACGACAAAACCACAACTACGGTGAAAAAGCCAAATGCCTTAATCGACACTCGTTATAAAAGTTCGAAAAATCAAAATAGCCTAGGTCATCGAGTTCTCAAATTTGTCTAATTTTGTGTCGTAAGTATAGATCAATGAGCTTAGAAATGAGGTCTGTTTTGCTGTAGGTGCTAAGCGCCATAAAAGTAGTAAAAAAAATAGAAACCGGACTCTAACGACGGAGAAAAAATTGCTGATTCCGAATATGTATATAACTCAATGTCGCAAAAAATGTCGCTTGAACCAATTAGCCTTTCAACCGTCGATATAATTATAATAATAAACTTTAGAAAGAAATAAATGTGCGTTGAATTTAAAATAAGAGAAGTGGCACTAAATAAGTTATTGGAAACTAAAGAAAAAACGCAATAATTTGTACTGATTTAAGGACGCTATGTTCAAACTCGTTCTTAGACTTACAGACACATGATATTTTTTTCATGTCATAATAGTTTTATCAGTGACAACTAGATAGCAAGTTTCAATATATTTTAGTCATGTACAACAGTCCCACTATCATTGCCTTATAAAATATAGCCTAATAAAAATCAGCAATGTTTACAAAATGATTCTGTTACTGATGAATCTACTGTTCCTCATTAGACATGTATGTTTTCCTTGGGAGTGTAACGGAGTACCAGGAGAGCGCGGTAACAGAAAAAAACTAGTAGCAATATTCAATAAGGTAATGACAGTGATATCCATCACCTTATTATAATTTCTTTCATTCTTCTAATAATAAAATAAACGTCAATTGCTGTGTGTTTTGTAAAACTTTACTTATTCCGCGAAATCTATCTCCAACACAGAAAGGAAGTCTTCCAAGGTTCAATAAACGGTAGATATCTGATACTTGAACGCATAGTGACGTGCACTAAATTAAGACAAAGCTGAACAGAACAATGTCCAGAAATTAAGGTCCCTTGAAACATATTTATTTCTCAAGTTGGAAGGCAATTATAACTTGAAATGGAGAACGTAGGAAGTTGAAATTCTTAATTCTTTTCCATTTAATTTCATCTTCGAGTTCAGATAAATGTGCTGACGTACGGATCCTTATTTATTAAAGCAAGACGTTCATGTATGAGGGCGTTTAAAAACGTTTATTTTTGTAATTTCACTTAGATTACATACAATACAATAAACTAGTCCTACCAAATATTAGAACAGACATATCCAGTAGAAATAGCTTTGCAATGTCAGTTCGGATGTATAACCACCTTCCTCAAAGCCATAAGGATTTAACTGTCACAAAGTTTAAAAAGCATCTGATTAGATTTTTAACTGGGTGAAGTTTTTAAATTGTAAAATATAATTAATTATAAAAATAATATATAATGGGAATAGAATTAAATGCTACCAAATACAATATAATGTAAATGATGAATTTAGAGATTAAGCATAACTGACATTAATTACAATCTTATTAAAACATTCGTGTGCCTCTGACGGCGAGATATGATGTACCATAATTAATTTGTAACATCCAATTAACCATGTCTTACACGAATAAATTATCACTATCATCATTACACTTAATTTTGATAATCAAATGCCATTGTGGTTTATTTTAGTCCTGTTTATCGAGATTCGTAGTGCAAAATAAGTCTTAATAGTAATGTATAACTGATTAATAACTTGAGAGTTCTTAGGATACAATTATGTAGCTACCATTAAGCTGTTGTGTAGTCATGTTTTATAATTTTATGCATTGTAGTGTTGATTCTGTTTTTTAAACTTGTTTTTTAGTCCACGAAACCAATTGACCGTGAAAAATTAAATATAATAGATTTAGAATATTTATCATGTCATGCGACAGGCTGTGTCAGATTCCGAATGTTCCTTGTGTCTCCGCTATACTTTCTCTACAACGTATAAAATTAAGTTATTCTTATGAACGAGTTATAAGCAGTTTATTTATCAATGTTTTATGTATCGATTTTATTTTAAATTGTCCCTCTTCTTTAGGTGCAAACAAGCCTATGATATACAATAAAGAATATTCTATCTCTTTCTATCTATCAACAGTATCCAGTTACCTTCGCTTGAACATTCTAATGTTCACTTGATACGGTATTCCTCCCTCAGCAAGTAACCTTTAAAGTGGCGGCTCAAGCAATGGATTAAGAGGAACTATTTTGTACGGGCAAACGAAATACGAACCACGGTTATGCACCTACAGAAATATGAAGTTTGTTGGAAACAAAACGCGTAGTTGTTTTGTAGGTGGTTGATTTTCTTGGAAGGTAACGTGCCAGATTTCAACATGGACTCTGCCAGGCGTGCCAGATTTCAATAAATATGCAGTACATAAGTTTAATATTACGTAACTGGTAAATAAATCAATTAATGCAAAAAAAAATTGTTGTTGTCAATGAATATTGTATAATTACGAAAACAACAGCTTTGATTGAATTAAGTAAATAATACAAATATTCAACAGCTAGATGTCTCATGACATTGACTTAATAATATACTTAGAGCGATTAGGGTCGGCGCACATGTAGTCAAGCGTCAAGTCACAAAAAACTAACATGTGATAATTAATTTTAAAACAAGGTCGATAATAGCTGGATGCTCTTCACTGCGCTTCGCTATATGTGCGCCGTAAATAAGGTAGGCTTTCATGTCATCTCGGTAATAAATATGTTAATTTAGTATAATCCATACTAAAAGTATAAATGCTAAAGTATCTTTGTTTGCGAGTATGATTTTTATGTGTGGAAATATTAAGAAACTGGAGAGTGACATGTGCTACTTTTTACCGTGATAACCGACGTCCACGCGGGTGACGTCTAGTTTGACCGGACTCTAGATACTTCTAGAGTCCGGTCAATTTAGACATCAGCGGGATTATGAGGGGGGCACCAGAGGGGGTCGGAAGGGGGACGATTTTCAGCAAAACGGTCATTTTTATCAGAATACTTGCTCAACAAAAATTGTAGATTAGATAATTATCTATAGAAAATATCTAGATACTTTTTCCTAGAAGTACCGTTTTTCAGTTAAACCCGTTTTGGTGACTTTTGATACCGTGTAATTTTTTTTCCAGGAGTCGGATCAATGAGGACTTTTAAGATTCCATTTATAATGGTGTTTTAAGCAATCCTATAAATTTACAGATGGGTGCGAATTATTGTAACCTCATCCCAGTTTTCTGGTCTAATTTGACCAGACTACTAGGAACTTAACATAAATTCACTGGAGCTTGTCGAATAAAATCATAAATATTATATCTTTCGCGTCAGTAAACCCACATATTGCAGAACTATATAACATTGACCTGAAAATGCGTCAGCACATACGTCGCGAACTAGAACAAGCTCCACAGCGTTATTCTAATCCAACTAAATAGCTTGCCAAGCAATAAATGTTATCATAAACTTTTAACAACTTCGATTTTCCTAAATTGTTCTTCAAAAAATTCCTTATAAACGGTTATTTGATTAAACTGCATTGGTTCGATTGTGGAGCTTAATTGTTTATAGAAGCAGTTTTGAACGTATGAGAAACTTTGGTCATATCTCAGTGACGGTAGAATAAGCTACCGGGTAGTTCTAGAACAAGCTACCAGCGGGTTTTGAGCTGAAATTTCGTATTTACTTTGCTAGTTAAATAGTTGTATATCAGTAATTTCTAACAAAGTATATGTTTATGACTCTTGGATAAAGGATTTCTTGATTTTTCTATGATACTTATGATAATGATAAATCATGAAGGGTACGTGGTTTACTAACGGTTATACATCTCAAGTTAAAAAGAGGTCGCAGAACGATTTATATTCTTTGATTGATACACTGCTAGTAGAGGTGTGGATGGCAAAAAAAATAATTATATCTACGCACGTCAAAACTGCCATGTTGGGTTATCATTTAATTGTATTTAAGGTAACACAAAATCACAAAACGCCAGGTAAAGCGAACCTAGTTTTACGTAATTAACAACCATTAAAAAAATGCCATTTAGAAACTCAAAAAGGGCTTCAGCTAAAAATTAGCGCTGCTATCACTAGCGGGTAGCGGCATTTGCTGAGCTGTGGCCTTTTGGGTGAATTTTGGGTAGCGCACATGATGATAATGTATTACATATAATTAATGTATTATATATACATTCTACGTTTGTACCAACCTATTTGTGATACTCATTATGAATCCAATATATGTATATTCTTTCTTTTTTTCTTTCTAATTATGGTCATAAGACGTACCATCAACACTTGACCAAACAGCACAAGGCGCAATCCGGGTAATATATGCCATTTTGCAAACCTTGCTGTTATATTGTATACTACCTTGGTGCGGTCTACATTTGTATCGGATGTACTCGTACGCTACACAATACAGCTGTCTAATGTAGTCGGTTTATTATCTTAACTACGACACTTATCATATAGTAATCATATAGTAGGAAGCTCGTTTAGCCGGCAGCAAGCAGTACATGGTGGCTCGATGATTTTACTTAATAAGCAACTTAAATTTAAGGAGCGTCATGATATTGTAAGTCTGTCTGTTGAGCGAACTATTGAGGTAGCCTGTGTGGAACTGAGGAGATTTATTGTAATAAGTGTATACAGGCCTCCTTCAGCATTGTATGATAGCTTCGAGCGTATTATGGATGAGATATTAAACAAAGTTGCAAAAATAAATAAAAATGTTGTTGTGTGTGGTGACTTTAATGTAAATTTATTGGAGGATAGTAGTCTTAGTACAAAATTGAAATCGCTGTTTCTATCATATAATCTGAAGAACTTATTCTTAGAGCCCACAAGAGTTACTTCCTCTACATCTACTTGCCTAGATAATATATTTACAGATATCATAGTAGAAGACAAGCAAATTATTAGACAGTTAGACTCAGACCATTGTGGACAGCAGATCTCCTTTAATGATAACAGTAAGAATGTTTCTAGGCAAAATATAGTTGTAATACCTAAAACTGCAACTCGTTTTGCTAGGTTTCAAAGTAAACTAATGACTAGCTGGTCACTGTTAGATGATGAAGGTGATCCTAATTTGTTATATAATAGCTTTTTCAAAGCATTGTGTACAGACTTTAATTCGGTTTTCACACCTAGAACGATTACAGTTGGAGGTAATGCAACCTTCTGTGAATGGGCAACAACTGGGCTTCACAAAAGTAGAAAGAGATTGTATGAGCTATATGACGAGAGAAACTTTAATTTAAGTGAACAATTTCAGGATTATGTTAGAAACTATGCTAGGATATTTCGGAAACTTTGCAAGAAAGCTAAGTCTCTTTACCTGAGTTCAAGGATTAGGAGTAGTGACGATAAAATAAAAATGACATGGAATATAATAAACAGCGAGCCTGGGAAAGTTAAAAGTAAAAGTTCAAAATTTTGTTTGAACATTGATAACGACACTATTACATCAGACTCAAGAGTTGCATCGGCGTTTGAAAGTTTTTTTACTGATATCCCCGTTATTACTACTAGATCTTTGGACTCATCAACCAATGCAGCGGAATTTCTTTTAAAAGAAAACATGAGTACAACCTATAGTAATTTCTCATTTCAGTATATAAATTCAAATGATGTTATAAAAGCTTTTAATACTATAAATTTAAAGAAGACTTGTGGGGAAATTCCGTTACTATTACCAAGTCCATTATTGCTTTAGCTGCTAACACATTAGCTTTAATATTTAATAAGTGTGTTGACTGGGGTGTGTTTCCTGATCTTATGAAGGATAGCAAGGTAATACCTTTGTACAAAACAGGTAGCACATCAGACGCCACCAACGATAGGCCAATTTTTGTGCTGCCCACATTTAGCAAAATTTTCGAGAAATTGATACTAAACCAACTGCAAAGTTATTTTAATAACAACGAGCTTCTACACTCTAAACAATTTGGTTTTACAAAGGGGCGCTCCACGACCGATGCCGGTGTTGAGCTTGTAAAACATATCTTTGATGCCTGGGAGGATTCACATGATGCTTTAGGTGTCTTCTGTGATTTGTCCAAGGCCTTTGATTGTGTAGAACATGATACATTGATCAGGAAATTACATCACTATGGTTTAAGTAGTTCTGCTCTGCATCTTCTGCACTTCATATTTGAGTTATAGGATTCAGAGAGTTGATGTCAACGGGACGCGTTCGCATGGGTCTGTAGTCAAAATGGGCGTCCCACAGGGTTCAATCCTCGGTCCATTTTTATTTTTAGTTTATATTAATGACTTACCATACCTCGTCAATGACAAGCACGGGATAGTACTGTTTGCTTATGATACCTCACTTTTATTTAAATTAAAACGACAGCAAATTGATATGGACGATGTAAACATTGCTATCTCAAAGGTGGTTCGCTGGTTTGAGGTTAACAACCTGCTATTAAATAGACTAAAAACTAATTGCATTCGATTTTTGATGCCTTACGTCAAACAAGTGAACACCATAGTAAAGGTTAAGGATGATGTGTTGGATCTTGTTGATAACACAAAATTTTTAGGCATTACACTAGATTCTAAGCTGCAATGGGGACCACATATTAGTAAATTGTCGAATAGACTCAGCTCTGCAGCATACGCAGTCAGGAAAATTCGCCAGTTAACTGACATTGACACTGCCAGGCTTGTATATCATAGCTATTTTCATAGTATAATGTCATACGGTATTCTCCTGTGGGGAAATGCTGCCGACATTCAGACCATCTTTGTTCTGCAGAAAAGAGCTATTCGAGCAATTTATAATTTGGATTATGGGGCTTCGTTAAGGAATAAATTCAAGGAAATAAACATTTTAACATTTGCAAGCCAGTACATTTATTCCAACCTAATATATTTATTCCAAAACAAGGCCTCATACTCAAAGAAAAGTGATATCCACAATTTGAATACTAGAAATAAGAGTAAGCTAGTAGTGCCGGCTACCCGGCTAGAGAAAATAAAAAAATATTTTCAAGGCCAATGTGTGCGCTTTTACAATAAAGTGCCAAGCAATATTCAAAATCTAAGTTATAATAAATTCAAAAAGATTATAAAACGTAAACTTTGTCAAAAAGGGTACTATTCAGTGCTAGATTATATTGAAGATAAAAATGCTTGGGATTAATTTGCTTGGTCCCACAGGCTACTTATGTTTGATTATTGTTAAGTTTCATGTGAGTGTGAGTTATTGTGTCTATATTATGCTAGTTAGTACTTTTATGTTATTATTAAAAAAGCCTTATTAATTGACAACAACATTATAGACACACCAGCTCATATACCTATGAACAATTCAATGTAGTTACTTAGTTTTTAAAATGTATAGAATCAAGACGTAGAAAAGAGTGGCCCTGAGTTTCTTGCCTGATTCTTCTCACGAGGTTCTACTTTCTGAACAGGCATTTTTTTCAATGCTCAACTATGTTAATAATTATGCATTTAAAGTAACTTTTATATTTTTTTTATTTGTATGACTTTCTGACGTGTCCAAAAAATTTAAACATTTTTATGGAAATAAACATATTTGAGTTTGAGTTTGAGACACGTGCGAAGTGTTGACTCGTTAGGAATGCAGTGCGGCACCTAGTCTAAATAACCTCCGTACTAAACATCTCCACCGCATCAAAGGAATTTTCGTGTTTATTAAGTGGAACCTCTTACTTAGACTGGGTGTCTTTTCGGCATAATTTTCCCACACAAATAAATCTCCATAATCTTTTTTGTAAAATTACCAGCAGTTTGGATTCAACATTAGTATTTATTAATCTCCTCTTTTTAAATGCTATACTTAGTAGAATTACATAGTAGGCAGTATAATTTATTAGTTTGTTCCTAACATGCTAAATACGATATTTTACAATCCATTGTGCAGTTCCTATGAAAGGGTAACATTCAAACAACCTCACAATCATAATACTATATTGAGAAAAAAATTTACGGGTTGCAGAAGTTAGACAGTCATTCAACATAAAAACCGGTTAGACTAGTAAGTGGATCCTGATTTGCAACTGGGATAATGCGAGGCGGATGATGACGAAAATTCTGCAAGCTGTCAGTATTATGACTGCGTGAATTGCGGTGATTCAAGCTGCCGCTTCTCAGTTTAGCCCTGCACAGAATGCTATGGCTCAGCTCCACATTCGGGTAAACAAGTTGTGTCTAAAAATTGTTGGTTTATTTCTCAATGTTTTTTTTAATCCTCTAATGGAATGTTACCTTGTCACCCATGGCTCATGCTTTATTCGTAGTGCAGGTTTTAAAAAATAATGATTTTATTTGTACTAAACATGTTACATCTTGAAGTCCTACCAAGCCAATCACTTGAAAGTTTGGTCTCAGCACTTGACCGAGTAATGTCAAGACATCATGCTTATCGATCGAACTTCTCGGTAGCCATTGTCACGTACCACTCTAATAACATCACAGCTTACCTAAATTGGTATAAGTACTTAGTATTTCATAAATTAAAAGTCAAGATTAATGAACAAAGAACCGTTAATCCTCCGCCTCATCCTCCCTGAGGTATTGCAGAAATAACGACAGACAAAGCAAAATGGTGACGCTTTTTAGGTATCAATGTAAAACGAAACGTATCAATTACTTTTAATTACTGAATATTCCAATGTTGCTACTAAAATATATTTTGCTGTTTAATTGTCGAGCTTCAAAACTCTTAAAAATGAAATAATGAGTGCAAAATATGAAATTCGTAAACGAATACTAAAAAAAACTTAAAGCTCTTTTGAACTTCGATTACTTTAAAAACAATCTGTTCTTAATACCCTTTCTAACGATGTTAGACATGGCCTTAAAATCTTTCAATATGTAATCACAAAACAAAAAAGACTACCTAGCCTGTGTCAGGATAATGAAATAACAGTTTAGGTTTCAAAACGTTTTTATTGAATCTGTTTACAAATTTTTTTCGAACCGACTGGAGATTAGAGGAGGGCATATCCTAGATATCCCCTAATCCCCAAAAAAATGTGTAGGTCCAATCGCCAAACACCCTGTATAATAAGGTAAGATTTCAAAATTATAGTTGTTTAACAAGACGTAACTTAAACACAGACTTTTTAATCATGAGGCAATAGAAGGGATTGGCCTACTATACCACGCTGGTTAGATGGGTTGCTATAGGATGTAAAGACGAGACTTTTGTCTCTTCCCAAAGATTACTATTTGCTTTGTGTACCGATAGTCTTTAGTCTCCTCTTACGGTATGTAATAGGGTAGTAACACTTTGTAAAAGTCCATCACAAACACAAAGAGTTATTATATATATATATATATATATCGTGGGTATAATGGAAGAACTAAATAACTCAGATTTTGGCCAAATTGACCTTTTACCATTTCCGTGAACCCCAAAATGTGCCGCATCTTTAGGTCTAACAAACATTCTTATATCTTAACCCGGTCCAAAAATAAAGCCAATTTTGTATTTCAATTATAGACATAGATAAGTATAAATGAACATTAAATGTTAGTAGAAGAAATGACTAACTCTATAAATAAACTAACAACTGTGACTTCTGATCACTTGAGTATGAAATAAATTAGCTAAACTGAGTTATTTAGTTCTTCCGCGCACGAAAATATTTTAATGAAACTCGGCAAGTTGAAGAAAAACTAAACAACTTGAGTTATTTAATTCGGGCATTAATGAGCATTCATTCGGTTTTTAAATAAGTATTTTTATTTATTTCTTCTTCGAGAAAATGTAAATTTATAAGAGATTCCAATCAAATAAATGTCAATAGGTGAAGTTATTTAATATTTCTATTTAAAATATACGCACGTAAGCAAAGTTATCGTGCAATTCAGTAGTACAAATTAGCGCGAAATAATGTAAACCTATAGACCAACCATTCTCAAAGTGTGCTCCGCGGAGCGCCAGGGGTCCACGAAACATCTCTAGGGGCTCCACGAAAATTTTGCTCCAATAAAAATAAAATTACTTAAATATAACTTAATCACTAGGTAGCAGAATAAACTAATAAATAAATATAAATCGTTTATTGCCAATAACAGAATAATAATATAGGAAAATGATCGATTTAGATTCTAAACTCACTGCAACTTAAAGTAGTAGTACCTGCAATATGCTATGTTTTTACTGGTGTTTTATTACAATCGGATAATTATATTTTAAACAGAAATACTATTATTAGACATGTTATGTTCGGGGAGATGGGCCTCGTTAGCCTTGGTTGGCAACCTGTCTAGGAGAAGGAAAACTCCGAAATTAAACCAAACGTTCGGGGAGATGGGCCTCGTTAGCCTTGGTTGGCAACCTGTCTAGGAGAAGGAAAACTCCGAATTTAAACCAACTTTCAGGGAGCATACCCGAAACAAAACTCCGATCTAAGGTGTGAACCGACCCGTGCCGAGGGATTCGTGGCCAGAGGGCAAGCTGGTCGTAAACGGAGGGTGCCTGTGTTGGTGGTCACAGGGCACAGCTGATATTCCGCCTTACCCCCGTCAAGTGCTATGCGGGGATGGACCGTCTAGATCCCTAAATTTCGTGGGAACGCTATGGGAACAAAAAATTATTCTTCTCCATACGGCGGCGACGCGGTTCGCAACCCGTCACGTCTCGTTTCCCGCGAGGGCGAAAAGCGGCCTACGGAAAGCAGGTTTGCGACATTGAATGTTGGTGGAGGAATGAACGGCAAATTGGATGAAGTATGTCAGATGATGGATGATAGAAAGATTGATGTTCTTTGTGTGAATGAAACAAAAAGAAAAGGGTGTGACACCACCAAGCATGGTGCATATACGGCGTATTGGTCTGGGGTAGATAGTACCTGGTGGTACGAGCCTGTAAGGGAGTCGGTGTAGTACTGTCTGCGCGAATGAATGAGTGCGTAAAAGAGTTTGAATGTGTAAATGCTACGCTACTGTGGATGAGAATGAAAGTAGGACTTACTCGTCTCTTTATTGTGGGGGTGTACGCCCCGGTCAATATAGTTACGGGTATGTCACAAAATGAGCAAGACGAAAGGCAGGAGTTTTGGGAGAGTTTAAGAGAGATTTTGAGGAACTGCAAGGATAATGAAAGATTGATCTTGTTAGGGGATTTCAATGGATGGGTGGGAGTAAAGCGAGATGGATTTGAAAGGGTGTTAGGTGCATTTGGTGATAAGAGTGTGAACGAAAATGGAAAAGCACTGCTTGAGATTTGTTTGGAGTGGAGCATTTGTGTGACAAACACCATGTTTGATCATAAAAGGATACATATGTATACGCGACAGGCGAAAAATGTTAGAAGAAGTATGATTGATTTTGTGATAGTAGATGAACGATTGAGAAAGAATGTGTTGGATACAAGAGTATATCGAGGGATCGGCATCCACACAGACCACTTCTTGGTGTTGAGCTGGATAAGTGGGCTCTTTAAAGGATGGCGACACCGAGAACATAATGAAAATAGGGTCTTGGAAAGAATAAAAGTTGAAAATCTACAAGAGAAAGATGTGAAAGATGAGTATAAACGAAGATTGATAGCAAGATTTGAGAGATTCGATGGCATAAATGATATGGAAGAATTATGGCAGGCCTTTAAAGAAGAGGTAGTATGTGTAGCGTCTGAAGTATGTGGTATGATCAAGAGAAGGAAAATACGAAAGGTTAAGAATACATGGTGGGACAAGGATGTACAATCAGCAGTGTCAGAGAAGAAGAAAGCTTGGTCAGATTGGTTGGCTGCAAGAGCAAATGAAAGAATGGGAAAAGCAACGAGTGTAGACATAGATGAAGCAAAAAAGGAGTTTGTTAGGTCAAAAAAAATAGTGAAAGAAATGGTTAAAAGGAAAAAAGAGGAAAAGAAAGATGAGTTTGATAGCAGATTATCTGACGATTTCCAGAGGAACATTAAGTTTTTCTGGAAATCCGTTCGTGCAGTTCGAGGAAGAACTCAATCCTCAGAACACACATCCATCAGAGACGAGAATGGAAGTATAGTAAATGGTGAATTGTGCGTGCTGAAGAAATGGAAAAAGTATTTTGAAAGTTTATTCGAAAGAACGGCAATAGAGACACCGATAGCTGAAGTGAATTATAATGATAGCAATTATGAAAGCGTTATTGGCGTGGATAAGATCGTGAAGGCACTGGGAAGTATGAAAGTAGGTAAGGCTGCAGGATATGATAGGATTACAGTCGAAATGCTGAAGGCTGGACAGGGCATCATAGTTGGTCAGTTGCAGCGGTTATATAACTTGTGTTGGAACACCGGCCGAGTACCTAATGACTGGACCACAGCTGTAGTTGTGCCTCTTTATAAAGGAAAAGGCTCGCAACAAGACTGCAAAAACTATAGAGGCATTAGCCTTCTCAGCATTGTTGGCAAATTTTATGCAAAGGTACTTATTGAAAGAGTTACGGAAGTGACCGACAAGAAAATATGGGATGTACAAGCGGGATTCCGAAAGGGTATGGGATGCACGGATCAGGTTTTTTCCTTGCGAAGCATAGCCGGAAAATGTTTGGCCAAAGGTCAAAAGGTCTATTGCGAATTCGTGGATTTGGAAAAGGCTTACGATAAAGTGGTGAGGAATGAAATGTGGTCGGTGCTGTCAATGAATGGGGTGGACAGCAGCCTCATTCGAGCTCTGAAATCCCTTTATGAGGATTCTAGAGCTTGTGTGAGGATAACCGGGGCATACACTGACTGGTTTACCATCGATAAAGGTGTTAGACAGGGATGTGTAGCGTCGCCGTGGCTGTTTAAACTCTTCATGGACAGTTGTTTGCAAGATTTAAAACATAGTGACTGCGGATTAAGGATGAATGGGTTACTCGTCAAATGCCTCCTTTATGCTGATGATCAGGTTATACTTGCATCTTCAACGGAGGAGTTGCAGGAGATGGTAACAATCATGCATCGTGCGTTAGAAAGGAAAGGAATGAAAGTGAATGTAAGTAAAACGAAAGTTATGGTTTTTGAAAAGGAGGAATGCGTTACGGCTTGTAATGTTTTGATCGATGGACAGCGAGTGGAACAAGTGAATGAGTTTGTTTACTTAGGTACGTTGTTTACAAGAGATGGTAAGAATGAAGCAGATATTGAAAGGAGAGTTAATGCAGGTAATTGTGTGAATGGAGCTCTGAAGGCGTTTATGAACAGTCAAAACGTGTCCAAAAAGGCACGTTTGGCTGTACATAGAGGTGTGTTAGTGCCTACCCTTATGTATGGTAGTGAAAGTTGGGTATGGCAGAAGAGATTTGAAAGTAGAATAAATGCTGTAGAAATGAGAGCACTGAGAAGTATGTGTGGTGTGTCTTTGACCGACAGAGTAAAGAATTGTGTGATACGAGAGTGGTGTGGGGTAAAAGAAGATGTAGTGACAAGCATTGAGAAAGGCATGTTAAGATGGTTTGGGCACATGGAGAGGATGGATGACGATAGACTGACAAAGAAAATATATCAGGTTAGTGTGAATGGGACAGGACAAAGGGAAGACCTAGGAGAACGTTCTCTGACCAGATTGGAGACATCCTGAAAAAAGGACAAGTCAGAAGTACCCTTAACAGAAGAGCATGCATGAGAAACTTGATGGGAGTGAGTGAAGCAAGTGAGGTATGTCAGGATCGTTGCAAATGGCGTTCCGTAGTCTCTGCCTACCCCTCCGGGAAACAGGCGTGAGTCTATGTATGTATGTATGTATGTTATGTTCCTAAGGTTGGAAGCGATAGCCTAGTGGAGATATCAACAGACTGCCATTCACAGGGCTCAGGTTAGAATTCTAGGCACTAAATTTTCGAAGTAATGTGTTTCAATTGTTAATTATGGCTTGCCTCGTGCCTCAGAGAGCAGCTCTTTAAGACTGGGCGGTGTGGAAGCCCTTCCCTACTTTTTTCTGACATCAAGATTTGATGTCTTCCAGCCACCGGTGCAGGCTAGGTTTCTTAAAGGCTTTAGTACCGTGGGCCAAATCCATACAGAGCATAATTTTCATAGGTTATTTAGAAATCCGAAGAGTAAACCCGGCTGCTGTGGCTGGCTTTTGTGGATTACGAAAATGCCTCCAACCCCATTGGAACTGAGCTGTCCTGCAATGCACTGCCTACACTACATGTCTCTCAGAGAGCTATGAAAAGGACAATGGATAAAGGATAATAGGACTTCGCTGACGGATAATTTCCAGAACGAGATTATCCGGCAGAAGACCAAAGAAACTGACATAGATCAGAGTTATAGCAAATTTAATGGGGGAACTTATGGCCAATTGTTTAAAAAGCAGGTTCTTAAATTAAGGCCACGCCTCAGCAAGCATAGTGTTGGCCGCCAGAATGGGTCTTGTGGCATACCCTGGGGAGGCCCACCTCTAGAAGTTATAGGCTGATGAAATGAGTTAAATAAGAAGAAGTAGTTAATATACTTGTTTGACCATTATACGCCCCCTCCCTATTATGAAAGCCTAAAGGTGAGAAAATATGTCACGAGATAACGAGCAAGGCGTGACGTGGCAAACCGATACTCCGAAAAGGTAGACAGAAGTTGTAATTATTGCACCCACATTTGGCCATATCATGCATTTTTAGGTCCTACGTAAAAAGGGGGTCTATTGACGTTGCCGGGCACATTGCCAGATTTCGTTCTACTACTGACAATTCAGAAAAATCAGTTACCTAAACTCTAGCCTAACCCGGGAATTGAACATAAGACCTCTCGATCAACAGACGTATAGGTTATTTACTGTACCATGGAGGCAATCAGCGACAAAATAAATATAAAATATACGAAGATTTATGTCACTAATATAGTCTTTTCGCCAAATGTGGACCTTTTTGCTCAACGTCTTCCTTCAATTTGTCTAGTAATTAAGCATAGTATATTGCAGTAATAGTTATCCCTTTCGATCTCTCTCCATGAACATCTCAAAAAGCAGTCAGCATTACTGTCCCAGCAGAATAAACGGCCTTTGTCTTTTGGAGTCGGTTCCTCCTTAGCAATTTACTGTTTGGAATGTATTATTTATTTGGGCGTATAATGGTGTATCCACGTTCCATCTACAGTCTTTATTTGGACCAAAACTTGGACTTATTACGAGTAGGCCTTAACTACGCAAACAGAGCTTTAAAAAAATATTCATTCGGCGGGTCAACGCGGTTTTGGTCTTAACGTGAGCAAACACAGAACCCATCGCGCTGGGAGCTTGCTCATGCTTAAATCTTCATTTAATATGTAACTAATTCATTTGTTGGTCATTGTCATACCTCTGCTATATCTCTTACTCAATTCAGCGGTCGTCTAGCACCATTTGGTGAAATTTTGCGAGGTTATCTTCAGTGGTTGCAGTGTTTGGACGTCCCGGACCTTAGCTCCCTAGCTCTTACGACCAGGTTTAAATTCAGCTGCCCAAAATTTGTAGTAAATGATGGAGCAGTGAGGCAGCGATAGCCTAGTGGAGGTACTAATAGTTGTCCATGCAGGGGATATCGGGTTCGAATCCACGGCACACACCAATGACTTTTCAAAGTTAAGTGCGTATTAAATTGTTAATTATCGCTTGCCCCATGCCTCGGAGCACGTTAAACTGTCGGTCCTGGCTGTCTGGAAGATCTTTGACAGTCGTTACGGGGATTCCGTACCCTCAAATAAACTGATACTGGTCTAAACCATGGAATATCGCTATCTCTTAAGGTTGCGGAGATCAAACGGTTGTCGCTTTGAGGAAAAGTTGAAATTCTGTCATACCTGATTAGATCAATAAGCGGACCTCGGGCTCTAAGACGTGTAAGTCTTGGATGCAACCGGGATAAGGATAGTGCGATCATGATGGAGCAGAGAGTCCCAATAAACAGAGTTTTAATCAAACTTGAATGGCGTCGGCGTAGTGCCTTTTAAAAACAAGAATTTAATGCCAGCTCGATACAACATTTCCCATTTTCACAAAACACACTCACATCGACTTAATCGTATGGCTGTCAAATAGCAACTACTGGTACAAAATAGCTAAAATGTTGGTGGTTAACTGCCACAAAAAGTAAAATTACATCCACAACACTTTTTTGACGAGTGCTGCTTCCTTTTGGTTGAGGTCGGAAACTTTTCAGACCACCAGTATGATTTAATGCAAAGGTAAGTTATTTTTGTTTTTTAAGATTTATAATAAGTCATTTAGTTGATTTTATTACATAATTATAATATTTTGTTGTCATACCTAATTCTGTTATTTTTTTATATTGTAATTTTACGTTTATTTTTTTATATATACAATGTTACTACTACCAATCCAGGTTTTTATTTCATGTGAGATCAATAATCTTAATATATAAAATCCTTGCGTTACTGACTGACTGACAGACACGCTACAGCCGAAACTATTGGGCGCAGGAAGCTGAAATTTAGCATGTATGTTCCTTGGGGACCTTAGGGGTGCACTAAGAAGGGATTTCCCGAAATCCCTACAGGATCGGCCAAAACGGGTAAATTAAAAAAAAATGCAGGCGTAGCTGCTGGCGTCCTCTAGTCAATGATAAAATTTAACAAATAAACTTTCACTAAGAATGCCTAACTTTCGTGTTTAAATATTTCTTTAGGTTCAAAACTCAATAAGTGTACTTAGTTGACCCAAATTCATGTATTCACATTCATTTAATGTGTGGAAAAACTGAATAACTACATTAAATAATTAGCTAACTGTGTTTGCAATATCTGGGTGTGGCAAAATTGGATAACTTGGTTGGTTCATGATAAAAGCTAGTTTTATCAAGCATAGAATGGACAGCAAACATGCTTAAAGCATATTATATAAAATAAATACTTATATAAAATAAAATACTTATATAATCAAATGCCACTACTAGGTCGACAGCTGTATGCCAATAATAATATAAATATTTACAAACAATTTCAACATCCAAACCGTATCTGCTAAGTGAACGCCACATATTACCCCGATATATTTTGTGAATTTATCTCGTTTGAAATGTTATAGAATTAACTATACTGGGTATCGTTGGATCGTCTGGAATTAGACCCTTTCGCCGCCAACGATACACCTCTTCGCATTCTTCAATTTGCTACGTGACACCAAAGAGTTCCGATAGAGTAGCCGGTTTTAACTATTCAGGAAGGAGGTTTGTATGCGAAAGAGTTTTTAATTTTCTCTTACGACGGATAAGAGGGATGGATATTGCTTGTAACGAGATGGGGACTAATTTTGTTTGTATTTTAGTGACAATGGTTTGTTGAATGTAGATTAAAATAAAAGTACAAGGCGTTAGGGTTAACTACAAAATGAACTATTTGTCGTCTTAATCCGTAATGAATGTCTATCTGAATATCTGAGTAGCATGCATTTTCGGTATAAAAACTGGCTCTCTTTGTTTTTTTTATTGCATCGGAAGAGACAAACGATCACTGCCGCTCCGCGCCGAAGAGAAGGGAGGTGTCGAGACACCTCCCTTCTCTTCTTGAGTTCTTACAGAAAATCTCTTCTTACAAACACAAAGATATGTATATTGCTGCACTGGGTCTTCAATTTTCTTTATTCTACATTTGTGACCTAGTTGTGAGTGTAGCTACAAAGTGCCTCATAGCAGAAAAAAAATATATTCTAAGTATACATGCGCAATCCCCCAAGAATCACAGAGATTCAAAAGCGTATATACCTACCCGTCTAGATCGGAGCTTACCTTTCACGACGACTGAAGTGATAAACCCGCAAAATTCTATCCGTGTTGAATTTGCAATTTAGAATTCATCAGGAAACAGACAAACCGTAAGTTTTCTACATATTATAAGTTTATAACAGCTACCTATGTATAAAAATGGCATTTCTAGAAACAATTATATTTTTTCAAGACAGGGTAATTTTTATTTACGACTAAAAGAGCAAATATTGCGAAGCTATGAACAAGGCCAGAATCTCCCGTATTAAATTTTTCATCCGCAGTCCTCCATCATTTATCACTTGCACCAAGTAATAACCATATTTTGAACATGCCGCAGTGCATCTGCTTGAGCTCATCTAACTTATTAAATCCCGCTGTTGGCCACTGTTTGCATTGTAAATTACACCAATATAGAGGTTCTACGTATCATTTTGGTTTAGATATCATTCCGTCTAATGAGAAGTATTAACATACGAATTTGGAGCATTGGATGTGTTTGTGAGAGTCCTGTTACCACTTAATATTCATACATCAGTATGGGTGTGCGGGTCAGATTAAGTTGGGGTTGGTTTGGAAATAGATATGAGTCGGTGCGGAGTAGATGGTTTCATCTAAAGTTATTGTATTTACTACATTAAATAAAATGAGCGTCAAATAAAATGTCTCTAATGTCATAAACAAATGATATAATTATAATAATAAACTTTAGAAAGAAATAAATGTGTGTTGAATTTAAAACAAGAGAAGTGGCACTAAATAAGTTATTGGAAACTAAAGAAAACAAAATAATTTGAAATGATTTGAGGACTATGTTCAAACTCGTTCTTAGACCTACAGACACATTATATTTTTTACATGTCATAAAAGTTTTATCAGTGACAACTAGATAGCAAGTTTCAATATATTTTAGTCATGTACAACAGTCCCACTATCATTGCCTTATAAAATATAGCCTAGTAGAAATCAGCAATGTATACAAAATGATTCTGTTACTGCTGAACCTGCTGTTCCTAAGTAGGCATGTGTGTTTCTTTGGGAGTGCGGTGGAGTACCAGGAGAGCGCGGCAACAGAAAAAAGCTTGTAGCAATATTCAATAAGGTAATGACAGTAATATCCATCACATTATTATAATTTCTATCATGCTTCTAGTAATAAAATAAACGTCGATTGCTGTGTGTTTTGTAAAAGTTTACTTATTACTCGAAATCTATCTCCAACACAGAAAGGAAGTCTTCCAAGGTTTAATAAACGGTAGATATCTGATACTTGAACGCATAGTGACGTTCACTAAATCAAGACAAAACTGAACAGACCAATGTCCAGAAATTAAGGTTCCTTGAAACATATTAATTTCTCAAGTTGGAGGCAATTATAACTTGAAACGGAGAACGTAGGAAGTTGAAATTCTTAATTCTTTTCCTTTTAATTTCATCTTCGAGTTCAGATAAATGTGCTGACGTACGGATCCTTATTTATTGAAGGAAAACGTTGGAAATTATTGCTTGTTTACTGATTCGTGTATGTGGCCGTTTAAAAACCATTTTGTGTGTTTTAGTATTATTGACACTATGTTTTTAATGGTTTATTTAATGATTATATATCGCCGTCCCCAACGAATAACATCGTAATCAAAAAAAGTAAAATTTACAGGAAAAATAAAAAACCGTTTTTTGATTATAACTTCTTATCAGTTTTACATAGCAAACCCGTTGACATACAATAGATAGGTATTTATTTGTTGTGTAAATAGATGTAACTTAAAAAAATATTAGTTTTACACCCATAAAAATATAATAAAAAATCCATATTACCAAAATTTAAACACTATTTTCAAACCGTAATGCAACAATACGATTTTATTCGAGATAGATATTCAATTAGATTGTTGACAATTAATTGCGATCGTCTTGACTGTAAAGTAGCGAGGTTAATTGTAATGATAAATTTTTATAACTATATTAATCACAGCTCAAAATAATATATAGTGGTAACAGTAAATTGGTTAACATTAATATTCCATAGCAAAAGGAATGGCAATATACTTTACCGAAATAAGTTATATTTATTGTACCCGAATAAAATTGTAATTACGGTTTATTGGAAAAAGGAAAACTTCTAGGGGTCAGTATTGATTCATTATGATGATATTCGTCACAAAAAATAGTTTTTATTTATAGACGAATAGTATAGGTAAATTCATTACAAATTGTCTAACTCGAAAAGTAATCGTACAAATCTCGTGAAAATTCCCCATAAAAGCACTTCTATCGCAATTGTTTATTACGATATTATTCGCTGGGGACGGCGATATATATAAACATTAAATAAACCACAAAACGATATTCATAGTGTTAAATGGGTCTTAATGGTGATGTATAAATAATCTTAGTTAATTAAGTAAACATTCAGTTAAGAAAGAAGACATGCTAATAATAGGAGTGCACTGCTACAATAAAATTTGAAACGAATTAGATTTATATCAAAATTTAGTTTCTGGAGACCTACTAAGCAATGCCTGTATTTTAACATGGATTCAACATTCATTATTTAGACTTCACCAATATTATTATAATTATTTTCAACTATAAGAGAATTTGTTGTTGAACTTTACCTTTGATTGTCCATAGAGATTTTGTCATGTGTTAAGATAAGTTTTGGTTCGGCTTTTATAAGGCAATACACTGAAGTAGAATGGTCTTCATCTTTAAACTCTAAATCTATGTGTGTGCGTGACAATTTATTGTTAATATGTGTTTTTAATATAAACATCAATTTATTACTTAAAAGCAAATAGTAAATATATACTGAATAATCAAACTATTTTCAATCATTTGATGACAAGTATATATAAAAGTACTAAATTTATGAGTTTTAGCAAGCAGCTATAAAACAAACGTTGTAGTGTGTACGTAACTGATGCGTGACACACGTATTTGTGTTATAATTAATGAATAGTAATAATTTGGTTTCTAAAATTACACCTGCCATTGAATACTACCTATTGTTAAAACACCTAAAACACGCCAGAATTTGATACTACGTTGTGGCGTTAGCTTAGTTATTTAAAATGGCTCTAAATCTTTGACATCAAACCGTAGCTATAGCATTAAACCTTTACTACCCTGATATGATCATCCTATTCATCAGCAAACATAATTCACATAAAATCCCGAAATTACGTAAAAGAGTTCCGAATATTGTCATCATATACGCGTTATTTTTATTTTATAGCATTTGGCTATTTCCCTTTGATTTATGATCTCGTTTCGACGCAGGGTCCCTTTGAAGATCGCAAAACTGTTTTAGAAGTGGTCATTTATAGTCTTCTGATGGTATTATCTTGCCGTTGATTTTTGACGACGAAGGGATCGGTATTATGCTATTATTTTGTTATGAGATCTCATCGTGATTCAACTTTCTGTAAATAGACGGATTTGATTGATTTAACTTTTTCTTGTGAAGTACAGTCAGTTTAAGTCATTATAAATTTACGTAATTTTATAATTTTTTCTTCCCAACTAATTATCATTCTCAATATCATGATCTTACATTTTTAAGTAATGAAAACGTACCTGAATCATATTATATTATGAATAAAAAAATAAAGCCGAGTTTTAATCCATAACTCACACTCACCAAATATATTTGAGGTGTGTATAGACTTTTGTAGTAGCCCTGCTATACCTATTTTGGTTTTAATTCAATAGTTATTCACTCAAGAGGTAAAATTAACCGCACATTTTATAAGAAAATTCTTACTTGATGTTAAGAAGACATTGTGACGTTTTGTCCGAATGATAGATCTTGTACATCTCCTTACCCAAAGCATGCTTGATAATTTAAATAATAAGACACAACATAATATTTTTGAAAACGCAAAGTAATTGCTATGGAAGCCTGTCAAATTTTTTGAACGCTAACTGATCTGTAACATGACTTCAATATTTATTGCATTAAATGATTTATTTACCGAACACATTTTCGCATGTACTGGTCTTTTATTACCACCACCTTTATTACCACGCACCTTTTATTTAATTACTTTTACAGCATAATTATAACCTATTTGCCATCTTTCTCCGCTCACATTGACCTAGGGTTCTATATCGGTCAGTATACTTGTGTCCTGGTAGGCTAAATTGGGTTTTATTTTAGTTCTTGGTTGATTAAGTATTTTGGAGAGTTCTCCAATTATTTAAAACGAATTTGTATGAAACCTATATCACGTTTCGAATAATATAGTTTTTGGATAAATCATAGTACACGGAGTATTGAATTGTTAATTATCGCTTGTCCCGTGCCTAGATCTTTGACAATTGTTACAGGGCGTCATTACCTTCTAAATTAACCGACACTAGTCTAAACCATGGAATATCGCTATCCCTTCAGGTTGCGGAGGTCAGACAGGCAGTTGCTCTGAGGAAAAGCTAATATTCTGCCAAATCCGGTTAGACTAGTAAGCGGACCCCAGATTGAAAACTGGGATAACGCTAAGAGAAAGAAGAAAAGTAAACGGAGTAACAGACGGTATGAAAGTGTAATAAAATCTGCAATTATTTTACATTCATATTATATAAAAGGGCGGGTCATCCAACTCACTTGTCTTGCAATAACTTGAGCTGTACCAGTTCTATTTCAGTGATCTAGTACAAACATTACAAAATAACTATGTAGTTTTACCGACAGGTATACGACGATAAACGTCAGCTTTGTTGTGTATCCTTGTTTTTTGTTGACTACGGTGAAAACTCTCCTTATGAGCCATCTTAACTCGTCGCCAACCCGGCCAGAGTGTGATCGACCGGGCTTGGGACTGGCGGAGGAGGCGTGTGGAGGCTCTCCCCAGGCGTTCTGGGCATACCCACTTAAACCACCGCGGTATCCCTACGTGTACCGTGTAGTGGCGGGGTCACGCGATTCGCGGATAGCATACTTTTACGTGACCCCACCCGGGACTGGCCCGCCGTCGGTGTTGGCAGGCCCCACCTCGTTACGCTACTTGGGAGGCGCGGACACTACGCCGCCTCCTTGCCTTTTGGCGGACGGGGAGCAAACCCAGCGCTCGCCGCCCGCAGGCACTAAAACGGCCGCAGAGGATAGGGAGGGCGGTAAACTGACAACACCGCATCTCCACTTCCTCTGCGGCCCCACCGCAACGCATCCAATGGTGCGCTCCCATTTGGTCACGGAAGATAGGGCGCGTGGCAACGCAACACCGACACGCCTCTCCTCCCGCGACTGCGCCCGACTGCGAGGGTTAGCCAGAACTGTCCCCCGCACCCGCACTTTGGGACGCATCCTACGCTGGCCTCACCCAAGCCCACGTGGAGAGTCCACGCTTAGCTTCACCGTGAGTGTCCAAACCACGGTTACTGAGCCCCCCCACCACGACAAGGTGGAGATCTCACGGAAGAGTTGTTGTGTTTCCTTGAGTAAACTTAGGTTATGCCTCTCGAACATCATTATAGTCAAATGTCTTCGAATTTGATCCCATAACCTTTTTTTTTTATTACGGTGGAAACTCTCCTTATGAGCCATCTCAACTCTACCGCGCTTGGGACTGTCGGAGGAGGTGTGTGGAGGCTCTCCCCTAAAGGCGTTCGGGGCTTACCCACTAAACCCATCGCGATGTCCCTATGGGTCCCGTGTAGTGGCGGGGTCACGCGATTCGCGGATAGCATAATTTTCTGTGATCCCGCCCGGGATTGGCCCGCCGTTGGTGTTGGCGGGCCCCGTCTCGTTATGACTTGGGAGGTGGCGCGGACACTACGCTGCCTCCTTGCCTTTTGGCGGACAGGGAGCGGCCCCAGCACTCACCGTCCACAGGCACTAAAACGGCCGCAGTGGATAGGGAGGACGGGAACCTGACAACACCGCATCTTCTCTTCCTCTGCGGTCCCACTGCGACGCAACAAATGGTGCGCCCCCATTTGGTCGCGGGAGATAGGGCGCGCGGCAACGCAACACCGACACGCCTCTTCTCTCGTGACCGCGCCCGACTGCGAGGGACAGAAAGAACTGTCCCCCGCACCCGCACCTTTGGACGCATCCTGCGCAGCACTCTATAAAGCCCACGCGGAGCGTCCACTCCCGGGATCTCACTTAGTTTTACCGTGGGTGCCCTAACCACGGTTACTGAGCCCCCCCACCATGAGAAGGTGGAGATCCCACAGGGGGGATTCCATAAACTGCTAACCCGTTTGATACAATAAGCATATAGATAATTATAATTGCTGCCTCGTAAAAAATTATGCTTTTAATGGACACAGGATTTTTTCTCACTATGAAAAGGTAAGACCATAGTAAATCACGATAAACAACTAAGGCACGGTAATATAATGTAACAGTATTGTAACTCGGCCGTCTTCGTGAGTTATATACCTACCAGACGCGCCGCATGCGAGCTGCGGCACGATAGCGGCTGCGGGTACTGTAGGCGCCGTCCGCCCAGTCTAATGGGTACTCTGCTCGAGGCGCGTAGGTATAACTCGAGTTTTGTGCGTTTGTATGGAGTTACAATACTGTTAGATATTATTACCGTGACTAAGGTGTTAGCAGGCGTCACTTGTTCTTTGAAAACATAATAGAGAACTCTCAGACATGCTAGTTTTCTCATGAAATATCCCTTATCGTTTAACAAGCCAAAAAATATTTATTCAATTTATTACGCACATAATTTTAAAGTCACTGGTGCAAGCCGTGGCCATGAACCCGAGACCCATCTAGCAGTATGCGTATCCGTCTGTTGGTATCGCCATTAAGCCAGCTCTGTACTATATAATATTATATCAAAATCTGATTAACACAAAGGAGAAGAAAACTCAAAATAAATTACTTTCAATGTTGCATAACATTGTCTAGTCAATCTGGTATTCAGATAGTTAGATGTAGCTATATTTTTATATAATTACATAAAACAAGCTTTGTAATATAATTTACATTACAAGTTATCGAACAAATCCTTCAAGATAACTAATAGATATCACCGCAACGCCCTGTATCAGATTAAGAACAGATTAGTAAACGTCTAGTATCTTATTTTATTTTATTTTATTTTATTTATTAGGTACAGATACAAACATCAGATCAATAATTACACGAAAGAAATGTGACAAAATACAAGTCATAAATCTGGTGTTCAATTACAACTGTACACAGCATTCAGTAGTAACTAACAAGCATTACATAATAAAAGGAACAAATAAGAGAATCAATAAATACAATTTAACAATGAACTTTAAGATACTGAGTTCTAAATACAAGTGATAAAAATTTAGAGTTGATTGGAAGACAACATTTCTGTACATAAGGTCTTCTTGAAAATAAAAAAGCTATCATGGAAAATGTCTAATTTAGAACAAACCTGATTATATTGTTTACATAATCTAATGAGTGGACTGTTTTGAGATACATTGTTATTTCTACCAGGTATGCTAAACAACTGTGGAGTACGCACGGATCGTGTTGGTATTTTAAAATGAATTTGATTTATCAGCGTACTATCAAAAGATGATGATTATGAAGATGCATTGCAAGGAATCGACAGGTGGCCAGCGATACATGATTGATACCAAACGTTGCCGTGTTTGCGACAATCAGATGTCATAGATCAATGTGGAAATGTGACCAATGTAGATGGTAGACATGTTTGCGTAGATATAGGATGAAGACGAAATTAGGTTTTAAATTTTCTACGTTTACAGCAGATCAGTTGTTGAAACTTTGGTTTTGTCTTTCGGAGGGAAGTCTATATCCATATATTACATACGTACATAAGAATAATATTTTTATTTGATTTGTGAGTCATGTGACAAGTGCGATTGGATGACATCTATCAGGTCTAAAGATGGCTGTCCACAAAAAGTCACACTGCTCCCCAGCGTCGACGAAACGTAAATTCCTAGGTTCGTTAATGGGAATCAGTGACTTCAAATGTACGAAATATAGTCAAAAGCATAGGAGATTGCTATCCCTTTAATTTGCGAAATCAAACGGCACTTTCTCTATGGGAAAGCTAATATTTATCAAAATCAATTTAACTAAAAAGCCACCAACCGGTTTCCACGAGAAACCCTTAGATGCAAACGCTTTGAAGCTAGTATGATGATAATGGCGATGATTCTTTGATTTCATTCAGTAGGTACATATATTTAATATTAGATGGACTCTGCTAAACTACCTAGCGATCAGAGTTCCGACCTGCAGATTACAAACTGTTATAAATGACACCAAGTTATTTTAAGCTCACAATCTGAACTACAAGAAAGACAGTCGTATTTACTCAGACGTCTCCGCCTAACTAGTCAGGTAGGTCTCAAAGTTTACTTTCCTAAGTCAAATCTATATCGCTTCAATATTAGTCTTTGTGCCATTGTAAACAGGCCATTGGTTTGTATCAATTACGGTATTAGTATCCGTAGTTAATATAGACGGATACTAACTTTATAGATCTAATCTTAGTTTAGTGTTTTGATCTAGTACTGATTAACATGTTTAGTGGAAACATGTTTAATAGATTACTAATACACATGAGGTTGAGTTGGATGAATTGGAGAAGCAGAGAGCGTATGTATTAGTTATTGGCCATCTTGAGTCACAATAGTCTTAGTTCTTAACATCCGGGTAGGCACCTCCAATCATCATGTCAGCCTAGAGACGTCCACTGCTGGACATAGGCCTCTCCCATGTTACTTTACATAGACCTAACTTATCTTACCTGCAATACGAAGCGAAAATATAGTGCCAAAAATATCCTGTAAAAGGTTACACTGTATCAAGGTTGAACTGTAATCAAAGTAACTAAAATAAAAGGTCTTTAGTGAGATGTTCATATACCGAAGTGATAAAAAGCCTACGATATCTTTGATGGCAAACGGTTTCTGTAGCGTAAGGACATAGACAATAGAAAAACTATGTCTCACAAATAAAATGTCCGCTGGCGAAAAAACACTATTGGACACAATGAATTTATATTAATTTGTACGATTGCCAATCAGATTTGGTCTATGTGGCAAGTATTAGCAAAAATATCGGGCTCAGTATTACCTTCTAAAAAAGAAGCAAAGATGCTACAAACCTAAATACATCAGTAGGCATATTACAAAGCAATCACATACCTTGTACATAAAAGCAAGGAGACTCTCCACCACACCTTAGTCGCCAAAAACTCTCATCTTCACGACAGCACTTCTATACATAACATCCAGTAATTTGCCATTAGCTATCTAGCAACGAACATTATATTGAAACCGAACCGCATTGGGAATATAAAGGAGCAATTTGAAAGATAATGTCCAATTGTGGAATTGAGTCAGGTAGCCACCAATCCTGTGGGAATACTTACAACATCGCCTTTACTGTGTTATTTCTGTTTTATTTTATTTTAATATGTGCTGATCGGTTACTTTGTAGCGGTTTTGCTACGATTTTATGGAGTAAAACTTGTACCGATATTTGTTGTAAGAAGAGTGCCTATGCAATTGTGACTTTTATTGAACACACAAGAAAAATTGGTTGGATGCATGAGGGTTTCCAACAAATTGCAATTGGAGCTTTATGAAACTTTTATACATAGTCACTTATGTGTTTATTTCACTCAATATTGTACTAACCTGAAAGTCGAAAACAACAAAATATGACCTTTGGCGTAGCCGTGTTCTTTACAAGTATATAGCCAATAGATAAAAGAATTTGGAAGCATTTGGAATAAAAATTTGAGGAACACACAAAGTATTGTCTCTGTTGGCATCAAAACCGCGTCACACAACGCAGTGATCATACGAGAATTCAAATACGTTTTTATCTTTCTTTACGTGAATGTAATTTCGGTGGAACGGTTAAACTATTTAGTTGATTCTTAAGAATCTTAAGAAAACACGAGACAGATGCAACGAGAAAACCTTTAAATTGCCAATACGCAGTACTGTATTAACTCAGTTACTGAAACAATTAAGCTAAGTTTAATCGTTAGAAAGAACGAGATATAATATGACAAGACATAAAAATCGCCAATGCAATATTAATGCATCTACCGATCGAAGATGCTAAAATCGCGAGTATGTCTTAGCTGCCGAACTAATTATTATTTTCGATGTCTTGCAGGATTTTTTGACAAAGAAAATATTACTTCAGTCACTGCCTCCGTGGTTCAGTGGACAGCGTATGCGTCTGCTGATCGGGAGTTCCCGGGTTTGATTCCCGGGTCGGGCAAAAGTGTTACTGAGTTTTTCCGAATTTTCAGTAGCAGCACGGAGTCTGGACATATGTACGGCATTTGGCTAGCCCTCTATTACGTGCTAATAATTCATAATACGGCGAAATCTGGGTGTAATATTACACCTCTGCCTACCCCTTCGGCAAAACAGGCGTAAGACTATTAAAAATATAAAAACATAACTAAAGCATAATTATAAATAAAATAATAATAATCGAGAAGCTTACAGTCATAAAAGACTCGGCAAAAATTTTGAGGTGTGTAGCGCCTTTTGTAGGTGATTATACTTAAGATAAAGGATCTTGTTGCTGAGAAGAGAAAACATTATTTATTACTTAATTGGTTTCAGTTATTGATTTTAGATATTTTAATTCTGAAAAGAGGATAATTAATTGGATAAAGTTTTTAATAGGTACCTGGTATTATTGAACTAGCTAGCCCAAAAAATATCAAATTAAACTAGCTCATCCTGCGGTTACATCCACGTTATTTAGGGTTACTGCTCCGCACCCGTGGTTTACAGCGTGATCATATCTTTCTTTTTGACAACTACGATTTACGCAACCCCGCCACTAACGTGTGTGATGTGGCATGCTATTTGCCAATAACTAAATAAATAAACGCAAAATATAATTGATAGTTTAAGCTCCGACCTAGATAGCTTACAAATTGCTAAGCCAATTCAATGTAACATAGACAGTGCCAAAAAATACATAGTGGAAAGTAAACATAGAATAAACATACTATCCCAAAACATCCGCAGTATAAATTGTAATATGAACAATTTAATCACCCTGCTTCAAAGATCACAAATAGTCTGGGACAAACTGGTATTAACTGAGTGTTGGCTACAAGCCGCCCGATCAATACCTAATTTAGACAACTACAATTACATTACCACAAGTTCACATAAGACACAGAACGAAGGCGTTATTATCTTAATATATAAAATCCTTGCGTTACTGACTGACTAACAGACACGCTACAGCCGAAACTATTAGGCGCAGTAAGTTGAAATTTGGCATGTATGGCTTCCTTGAGGACCGTAGGGGTGCACTAAGAAGGGATTTCCCGAAATTTCCACGGGATCGGCCAAAACGGGTAAATTAAAAAAAAATGCAGGCGTAGCTGCTGGCGTCCTCTAGTTTACTATAATAAGGAACACCTAGTAACTTATGAGGAGCCTAATATTGACGACGCAAACTGTCTTTTATTAAAATTAAATCATGATACATGCGTCATTGGTATTAACTGCCCTCCTAGTCAGTCGAATACCAATAATTTTGTTAGCTCCTTGGACCTATTACTCTCCAGATTGCGTAATTATAAAAATATATTTTTATGTGGTGACATTAATATAGACATAGCCTCTAACAATTCCGACAGCAGAGCTCATGAATACCTCAATGTTCTCGCTAGTCATGGCATACTTCCTGGCCACGTCATGCCAACACATAACCGCACATGCCTTGACCACATAATGCTAAAAATTAAAAGAGATAGTATTGCAAACTGTCTAGTCTTTGCATCCTCCATTACAGACCACGAGAGTGTCGCCGTCAGCTTTAGTAGCTCTAGTCCCCGAAAGTATTCTGACATAACTAGGAACAAAATTGACTATCCCGGCTTAGACGAAACCATTCGAAACATAGACTTTCATTCCATTAGCGACTGCAGTGATCCCGACATCGCAACTGATCTACTTGTGTCCTCCCTATTAACTGCTATAAAGAATAACTCAAGTGTGGTGACACACACACACACACACGCACACACACACACACAAACACACACACACACACACACACACACACACACAAACACACACACACACACACACACACGCACGCACACACACACACACACGCACACACACACACACACACACACACACACACACACACACAAAAACACACACACACACACAGGCAGGCACACAGACACTTAGACACACATATACAGAGCAAGATTTATGTCATAGCTAGGACGACTAATATAATTTTGGGATCTTGATATCAACGTCATATACCACATTTAGTTTGCATCTAAAGAAGAGTTAAAACTTATCTATACTAATATATTAAAGCTGAAGAGTTTGTTTGTTTGGAAACAAACAAGCGCTAATCTCAGGAACTACTGGTCCGATAGAAAAAATATTTCTGTGTTAGATAGCCCATTTATCGTTGAACGCTATAGGCTATATAACATCACGCTTTGAGCCACAGGAGCGCAGCACTAGCCCTAAATAACGCAGCTGTAACTGCGGGCTCATCTAATACAAGGTATAATGATCTCGGTGGGAATCTACATTTGGCCATTCTTCTGAGAGTTCAAGCTCTATGTGGGCTAGTAGTCTCGTGTCAAGAAGACACCCTTTACACGATTGATCCATTTGGATGAAAAAGCATGATTAGCTCATTCGTTTGTAAGGGACTGTACAAAGCGCTTCAATTTGCTATCGTGTAACCATATATAGTATGTAGTTATAGTTAGATGACGCTCTTGCGATTCGTTATACGTCCGTAAACGCCCAGATACGACATGTAAAAGACAATTTACTCAGTAAGAGTGTTATACTTTATACTCTGTTCATCTCTGGAAAATTTACAGTCTTGAATACGTTTCAGATTACTTCAATACGAAGACTTAAATTCGTATACCTTAAATCTAAATTTAACCTTTTCTGTTGTAAAGATAATTGGATGCATCAGATACCCAAGCTACAAAGGGTTAACAAGAAAATGGTTAAATTAGAAAATGTCTGTTAATTAACGTTTCAAATTAATCTCCTAATTTGAGGGTAAGACTAATTATTATTTTGTAACCAGAAATCCAAAGGATTTTAGAAGTAATAACCTCTTTTAAAAAAACCGTGCTCTATTGTAATAGAAGTCTTGAGTTCAATGATTAGAAATATTTTTTATAACTTAAACAATTACCAACATGTTTTGGTTGTTAATGAATCTGATATTTTGTGTTATTTTCTTTGTTGTACACAGATCCCTTTTGAGTCACGTAATTATTTAGCATGTGATGTGACTTTGACCGGTTTTTTTGTATTTTAGACTCTCGTCTATATTCTCCAAAAAGGGTAGGCTGAGGTGTTATATTACACTCAGATTACGCCATTATAACAATAAATCATGTCTGTGAAATATACGAGTATATTGGGTATCGTATCTTGTCATAAATTAGCGCAAGAGTATGTTGTCATACAGCATCCTCCTGCACTCCCTCAGAATGACCACGACCGCTCTACCAAGAGTGAATCAAAGAAAAAGAAAACTTGTTATACGTAACATAGACACGCACCTGTTTCCCGAAGGGGTAAGCTGAGACTACGGATCGCCATTTGCAACAATCCAGACTAATCTCTTTTGGTTCATTCATACTCATATTCTTTTTCATGAAGAGCATTCATAAAAAAAAGACAGTTCAGGGTACTTCTAACCTGTCCTGTTTTCGTGTCCTTCACATTTGCCTTGCATATCTTCTTGGTCAGTCTTTTGTCATCAGTCCTCTCCATGTGCCTAAACTGTCGTCTTGAGTATATTGCATTGTTATTAAAAATTTTATGGATATTCCATTTGAGTAGTTCTACAGCGTCCCTACTTCCTTCACCCACTTACATTTATGCCTGATTACCAAAATAAAGCTGACTGAACTTATACTGTGCTTCGAATAGGTTTTGTGCAAATCGCTTCAGTGGGTTAGAAGCTACGTTTTATGTACCATGGATGGATAACATGCGGACAAGTGCTTTATTTTTTACGGTTTACTGACGTTTTATTACATCCTACATACAGATTTTATGAAGTCTCAGCATATATTTTACAAAACGATTACTCCGTAAATATATTTTGCTATGTGATTTTGATATTAATTAAATTAATTCAAAACTAAGTTTGTTCTAATTGTATTTTGTTCCAGAAACATTGATTGCGACATTACATTGTTTAAAAAATGGGTGACTGAAAGAAAGAATTTTAAAGTTGAAAAATATTTCTTGTATACTGGTACAAACATTGTAAAACCGTTATAAATTTTGACTGCGTGGCACTGTATATGTATATTCAGATAAAACGTCAAGTCAGAGTCAATATAAAAAGCTTTACGGACTACATAAAAAGTTTCCTTTTGCAAGAATCAAACCCAAAAATCTGCCGTATCAACTGCGCTACCCATGTAGTCGGAAGTTGGTAAATTCTTCTTTACGTTTCTTAAGTAAAGTTGCTCTGTAGATCCTGCCCAAAACTGCTACACTGCGCATTTTTGCGAATGGGGGTAATTTCGGGCAATGGACAGTACATTTTATACAAAGATAGGTAACATATTTATACTATATGAAATGCATTTAAGTCCGTCAAATCCGCCGGTCCGGTATACTAAGTTCGGGCCTCATGCGAATTTGTATGTGCCCAACCCCAAATATTTTTGAACGATGAACACCTGTGAAAATTCTATTAAACAAGACCCAAAAATTATGCTTCTAAGATACCAGTTTTAATTAATACGCAGCACTTTGGTACGTGTAATTAAAATTTTTACACTTAGGAATAAGCTTTCTCTTGAATTTCGCAACCGTCTTTTTAATACACACATAAAGAGAATTCATTTAGAAAGTTTATTTGAGAAAATTTTCATTGTCTTTTTTCACTGTGTGTTCATTTTAGTGGAATCCATTTTTGGCAGGCAAAGGGTAAAATTCAAAATTAGGTTTTGTGAACGTGATTACTGGGTGACATAATTACTGCCAAATCTTTGCTTTTTAGTACCTGTATTCATCATCACTCTAGCGCTGTTGCGGTTGCATTCCAAACTTTCACAATTTGACCATGGTTTTCGCTATCTAGTATTTTTTTTTATGGCAATAGGCGGCAAACGAGCAGACGGATTGCCTGATGGTAAGCAATTACCGCCGCCCATAGACAAAAGCAACACCACAGGAGTCACAAGTACGTTGCCGCCCCTTGGGGTTGGGAAAAGGGATAGGATAGGATGAGGAGTGGGATCAGGGAGAAGGGATAGGGAATAGGGCCTCCGGCACTCCCACTCACCGAACGAAACGCAACAGTTTAGGTACTGTTACTTTACGTCGATTTTCTGTGAGAGGGTAGTACTTCCCCGGTCGAGCCGGCCCATTCATGCTGAAATCAGCAAGGCTCTACTACCTTGAAATATAAGTATAAGTAGATATAATAGAATATAAGCTTTTCATCAGAATGCCTGCGGTCTGACTTAGACTTTTCTAAAAGTTTTCAGACCCCCTTCGATAGAGGATAATTTCTCGTAATATTGAAACAACAGTAGACGCGTCGCGTCTAACTGTAATATGAAAAGAAGGAAAAGATAAGGAAAGTAGTTGAAGAAATAATTTGACGTTGCAGTGAATATGATGTGTTCAGGCGAATAACGCATTAAACTAAATATTTATACGTAGTTATTATTATATTAATGCATACAGCAGATATAAAAGGCTTACCTTGTATGTATTTACAAAAAAACAAGTACCTATAAACAGGGTGTAAAAAGACCCTTAACGAATACTGAAATCCCATGTTGTACCAATCACTACGAACATTTTTTTACTTGGGCACCATACCTGGGAAAATACTGGTTCAGGAGATGTTGAGGCTCAAAGTTAGTATGTTTTTTTTAAATTAGGTACCAAATCGATGCATTTACCCCGCCAATATGTTCTTTAGATTCCCTATGACCCCATGCATAAGTAAGTATTCCGAGCATTGCACGCGCGCGCTTTTAATTGCAGTTAAAAAAATGTGAAAACTTAAAAAAAAATCGTTTCCCAGGTATTATTTTTGGTTAGTATGACTTGGCATGATGTCCACAACGAGTAGTCTTCGGCTTGGTGATGGGTCTTGTGACAGCCTGTATGTATGTTTATCCATTATCTAGTACCCATAGTACAAGCTCTGCTTAGTTTGGGACTAGATGGTGTTGTGTGAAAGTGGTAGAATATTATTATATTATATTACCTAATAGTTATAACACAGCTAACCAAAACTATAAAATAAACTACAAAACATGGTATACAAAGCCGATGTTTTCAATTTCATGTGTGTAACTTTTAATGTGTAACTATTCCAGCCATATTGAATATTAACAACCAATTTAAACAGCGCTTAAGTTTTACGATACTAGAAAATAAAAATGATAATACTGGTGTATTGATTCAGTTGTTGTTTAGTACGTTTTATATTTGTTCGGTTTATAGGCCACTGGGACACGTAACATTTTACCAATGACAGTTACTTTCAAGAAATAACAGGACTATTTGCTGATTGCATTAGATATGCAAAATGTTTTTCTTGGTAGTCAGATAGCTCCAGTGCTTTTTCTTTAAGTAAGTCACTTTTGATAGTAGCTTTTGAAATGGACATTATAATTTAGTGAAGATGAGAGATCTTCACTAAATTATAATGTCATAATTATATTCTTTTATATAAAATAGCGGATCAAAAGCCCAATTCTCGTAATTATATTTGTTTAAAAATGGTATTCCCGTAAATAAACTGAAATTTGAATTATTAATACTAAAAAAGTAATTCCATCTTTTCTTTAAGTTTTGTTCTTTACCTGTCCGTCTTCAGTCTTTGTCGAGGCGAGTAAAACAAGCACTCTGTTTCTCGAGCATTTTAGCGTACACAGCGGTAGTTAAAAGTTGACTAATGCATAATTTAGTGCTATTATCATGTGAGTACGTCATAAAATCTTTACGTCAGTTAACTTTTACTGCTAGCGTGAGAAGGCAAGCAGCTGATACTCCTTGTAGCTATTTTCGTGAACATTACTTTTGTTCAGCTTTAAGTAAACTTGTGAAATTTTACATATGACAGGATAGGGCAAAATTCGCCTACGAAGCTAAAATCCTTCGTCTTGAGAAAATATACCTTTTTTGTACCATATGCAAGAACATGGGTGCTCAGAAAATATAGCGTTCTATCATAAATTTCATAGATCAAACTAAACATCGCTCGACCTGTCACAGAAAATTGTTTTTAAAAGTCCCATAGAAGTGTTCTAAAGCACTTTTAAAAACAAATGTATTTATTTTATATTAAATATCCCTGAACAATACAACAAAATGTCTGAAAACAAATGCAGACAATGTGATACGCAAGATTATGTTAGTACCTATAATATACTATATTATAGGTAATAAGATTTATCATGCTAGATAGAACCATTAGAATTTCTGATAAAATTATTCTTGAACGGGTTTATCATACATTTGCACTTATAAACAAATCTTAAAGCTAATACTCGTACCAAAACAAATCACGTGGTCACCTATCCAAACCGTGGCCTGTACAAGCACCACTTAACTTTCCCGATCCGTTACGAACGGCAAGTCCAGTTGCGCTATGAGCGCTGGCTAGTACATACTATAATAATATAATATTGTTTATTTATCAAAATCAAAATCAAATAATTTATTTGCCGAAATACTGTGAAAAGTGGTGTTACAAATAATGGCATTTGGACCAGAATAGTGGCATGCAAACATTTATGAAAGTATAATAAATTAATAATGTCAAGTCGAAAAATAAGTCATTATTAAATCAAAATTCAGAATAATTAAATAAAATGTCATATGGTTAAAATTTAGTCAATTGTAGGATAAAAACTACATTTAATGTATGAATAATTAATAGACGTCCAGCTATTATAACTAAAGCAAAAGAATAAATTGTAAATTAAATTTAAATTGCATAATAATAAGAAAATAATAATAATATAAATTAATTTAAATGTCACTGTATAATTTGTCATTTAGATAATCCATTACTGTATAATAGCATTTATTTATTAAATATTCATTTAATTTTTTCTTGAACATATAAGACTCATATTCTTTGATTGTTTTTGGCAGTTTGTTGTAAATCAGAGATGCCATACGAAATATTATTTTATGCATCAGAGCAGTTTTAGTTTTAGGTATGCAAAGCCGATACACATCTCTTTGTCGTCTGTTGTAAAAATCTGATGCTAACATAAATAAAGATGGATTACATTTGACTATTTGTCAAAATAGCTGCTGCTTCAAATATATATAAGCAGGGAAGAGTTAAAAGTTTATGTTCTATAAAATATGGCCGACAGCTATCTGTCGTTTTTAAGGCAAACATAGCTCTAATACATCTCTTCTGCATCTTAAAGATAATATCTTTATTTAAAAATTATACCGTACCTTAAAATTGAAACAACCAGACCATGGTATGCAGTCACAACAGAACTTACATTTGATATTTGAGCCTGCTCATGTAATGCGTAAACAGACTTACTGACTTTTTTGCAAAGTGCATCAATATGTGGTTTCCATGTAAGTTTATTATCAATTATTAGGCCAAGGAAGTTTGTAGTTTGAGTCTCACATACTGATTGATTACCATGACAAATGTTTAAATTAGTTTGAACAGTACGTTGACTGAATGTCATCAGGGTAGTTTTGCTAATATTAATTCGTAAATTATTTGCATCTAACCATTTAATTATATTGTCTAGAGTGTTTTTTATTTCTTGTTCATAAGTGTCAGTGTTATTACATTTTATTGTAACTGTGCTATCATCTGCAAAGAACGTTATTGGATTTGATGTGGCTTTTGGGAGGTCGTTAATGTACAAGGAAGTGGCCCCAGGATACTGCCCTGTGGGACACCGTACATTGTTTGGCGACGTTGAGATACGCAAGAAACTTCCTTTTTAGTGATGACATCAACTTTATCCAGTTTTGTATACTGCGAGCGGTTTTTGAGATATGATTCGAACAGTTTATGAATGTTACCTCTTATGCCGTACCTCTCAAGCTTGGTTAACAGTATTTCATGGTCCACATAGTCAAACGCTTGGGTCATATCCATGAATATTGCGCATATGGGTATACGATTATCCATATTAGACATCACGATTCTTAAGAAATCGTAAATTGCCATAGTTGTAGACTTATTGCGCCTACATCCCTTTTGCTCTGGTACCAGAATCGCTTGCTTTTCTAAATAATTATAAAGAGCTTCATAAATATATTTTTCAAATACCTTTGAGGATATTGGCACCAGGGCTATAGGTCTGTAGTTACCGATATCCTCTTTACTATTTTTTTTATGGATTGGTTTAATTACTGTTATTTTTAGTTTGTCAGGAAATATGCCAGTTTCTATTACTAAATTTAAAATATAGCTAAGGGGTTTGGCAATAATATGAGCTACCTGATTTATAACCCTAGTGCATATTAATTGGTAAGATTTTGTCAATAAAATAATTATTAAAAATGTCAAAGATTTGGGATGGATTTTTTATAGTATTGCCATCAATAGAAATTTGTCATATACCTTCTTGTGGTGTATTTTGTTTTGAATTAGCGTTTATAAGCTGCCATACAGTTTTTGATTTATTTTGTGAATTATTCATGCTATTTATGTTAATGGCCTTTTGAGTTAATTTGATTATTTTTCTAAATCTCTTAGTATATTGGATAAGTTGAACTTTGTTAGCCGGAGTAGGGGCTTTTCTATATTTCCATAGAAGCTCACGTTTTTTTATACTGGAGACCTTTATACCTCGTGAAACCCAGTTTGGTTTTTTCTGAACGCGCATAGTTATAATTCTATGAGGAAAACATAGTTTGTAAAACAATTCAAATGCATCTAAGAAAATATTATAAGCCACGTTTGGGTCAGATGTGTTATACAAATCCGACCAAGACAATTGCCCTACACAGTATTTGAATTTTCCAATATTCATCTTGCAAAAATCCCTTCTAGTAATTTTCCAACTTTTATCAAACATAATCTTTTAACATTACATTTCAGCATTTGGGCAGTATGGTCAGACAAAGCAAGTTCTATGACTTCAGCTTTACATTTATTTTTAAGATTAAGGGCAAAGTTGTCTATGCATGTCTGAGATTTTAACCTAGTAGGTTCTTTAAGTTGAAACTTTAAATTGTAGTTCAACAGAAGACATTCAAATTCTAATGTTACACTATCTTGTTTTAAAATGTTTATATTAAAATCCCCTGTTATCATTAATTCATGCTTACTATAGTGGCTTTGTATGTATATTAGAGCAATGTTAAGTTTCTCAAAAAATAGATTTAAATTAGAGGGATTAGGTACACGGTATATGCATAAAACAACAATTTTGTAATCTACCAGTTCCGCTCCACAACATTCAAAGACAGAGGAAACTGAAAAATTTACAACAGCTGGAATGTGTCGCCAACAGAGACCAATTTTTATAAAGATATACGAACCTCCTCTGCTAGAATTAGGTCTACTATAACACGTCGCCAGAGTGTAGTTCGGGATCATGAAACAATTCTCATGTCCTGACATCATAAAATGTTCTGTCATACATATTACATCAACATTGGTACCCTTGTCAATAAGGTCCTGTAGACAGACAGTTAGAACATTCGATTTGGTCCTTAACCCAGCTATGTTTTGATGTAGTATGTACAAGGTCTTAAGCCCGAATAAGCTGATTATTTTCTGCTACCGCCAATGATGTTGTTTGGGTACACGTATCCGGTGTAATTACCAAAGAATCTATCTCCTCTGCTGTTGTTTTGTAGCTATGGTCACGAAATTGTTCTAGGTGGCATATATACTGATAAAGATCATTAAATATGGCTACCATACCTTTTTTGTTTATGACTCCTGATCGTCTAAACATGTTGTGGTCATACGTCAAATTCAGGTTTGAGTCCAAGCAATATGCATACTGATGTGTAGTGTTGTCTAAATATAGCAGATTGTTGAATGTTTCTACTCTCGAATTAAATAGATTAAAATAGTCAATTAATTTAAATGTCGGTACCATAATTATAATATTTGTATGTTGAATGTCCTGTAATATATTTCTCATATAAAATATTAAGTCAACGTGATTACTAGTAGTTCTAAAGTCCTCTTCACCAATCATTATAATACAGAAGTCATTCATAGTGAAGTTATAAGTCTTATTATGTAATTCCTTTAGTAGGTGTTTTATTCCAGCATTTGGGCTTCAGTAATGACATACGTTATAATTATCATAGAATTTTCTTTGAGCTAATGACAATATATTTTTATTGTATTTGTTTGCGCTCAGAATACACAATTTATTTTTTACTTTTTTCTCATTATTTGAGGTTTGAGTTACAGTGCATTTCTTTAATACGAGTGGTTCCATCTTTCGAGCGGAATGTTGTACACTGTGGTTGTGTTCATACTGAGACTTATTTTGTTGTACTACTGAGATAATATCTGTCTGTGTGGTTTTATTGTGTATATTTCTTGTAGCCGAATTTATCTTATTCTGTGTCTTCTTCGGCGTGGACGCTGGACTAGATGCGATTTTTTGTAGAGAGTGTTTTTTCGAGCTAAATTTTCATTATCTTGTCTTTGTGTACTATTTTCTAAAATTAAAGTGTCTATTTCAGCGTTGGCACTACATAATTTGATAGTAAGCTCTTCTACTTGTTTCTTTAAATTGTGAACAATATCATAATTTTCGTCATCCGATATAGACGGGACACTATACATGGTGCCATCTAGCGTCTGGTTCTCCAAACTCTAATCAACGCAATCAAATGAACGGGTGCGCGCACGCCTCATTGTCACATTCTCGTTAAGGTCCATGGTTCGCGTAACTGTCACACGATGGCGTTACTTATTTAGAAATACGAGTTGTGTGTAAGTTTTGTGCAATTTTATAAATTATCTGTGGTAGTATCCTGCTTTATCGATAATAACGTTGTACAAGGTGTGGGTCTTTCGTATCTGATTCAGAGATGTCACTGGTTGTAGTACGTGCGAGAGAGAAATAGTAGATATTTGAAATTGATTTATAAAAATAACGATGAAAATTTTGCAAATTCCACTTGAATGTCTTATTTCACAGAGTTTTAAGCGTAAATGATACTGTATGCACTGTTCACCACTGTTTCTGCTAAAACCAGGTTGTTTTCGTCCACTTTTAAAGTTTGATGATGGTTTGTTTTCGCACTTGTATTTAATTATTTTTATACAAAGATCCTTATTATATGATTTAAATAACACTATCACACTATATTTAGGCTATTAGGGGTACGTTAGTCCACAAACAGTACTTAATAAGTTACTTAAACTATTTAAATTTCCTTTAAATTTCGGAACGACTTGAGACGATGATTTAAGACGACTTAAATCAATGTTTACTTGTGAGCGCCCTCTAGCGAAAAAAAAGCGTATATATTATAAATGCGTAAGTGTTTTTGCTTTTTGTATACTTCCCCGCAACGGTGTATGGTGTTATGGTATGATTCTTGAGTCTCGAGATAGTTGGCTGGAGAGTGAGGTAGGCTTGTTACTGCGATAGCTGCCTTCCACGCAGGCAGAGCCACGTGCAAAGTCTTCTATAATATAATTCCTACTAATATTATAAATTCGAAAGTGTGTACGTATGTATGTATAAGTATGTATGTTCCGTTTTCACACGCTATAACGGCTGAACCGATTTTGTTGAAATTTGATATAGAGATATACTGGTCCATGGAGACGGACATAGGCTACAATAAGATGCAAAAACTAATCTGGGAGGGATTGTTGGGAGGCTAGGAGTTTCTTCGGCACAATTTCAGCTCTTGGAAGTAAGAACGCATGCGTTGTAATAATTGAATGCGCATGTGCTATTGTATATCTGCCAATACTGTCACATCATACATAATGTCATATTGTGCATGGTGATTACATTGTTCGCATATATAAACTAATAATTATATACTACACTTAAACGGCTGAAACGATTTTCTCTCCTCTAATATTATAAATGCGAAAGTGTTTATAGATATAATAATATATTGGACATGTATTGGAACATGGCTTTGACATTTGACTATATACAAGGCGATGTTTTTTCGTCGTTATATAGTGTCACGAATACTGACCGAGCTACTTTGTACCATAATATAGAGTTTCTGAAGTCTTTATTAGTATAGAATAATCAGGAGTGTCTTCACACAACTTGAGACTGAAAGTAGATTTGTGTTACCCCGAATTGAACGCGCGTGAAGCCGCGGGCAAAAGCTAGTACATTATAAATGCGTAAGTGTTTTTGCTTTTCGTATACTTCCTCGCAACGGTGTGTGGTGTTATGGTATGATTCTTATGTCTCGAGTTAGTTGGCTGGAGAAAGGTAGGTTGTTACTGCGACAGCTGACTTCCACGCGGGCAGAGCCACGGGCAAAGTGTTCTATAATATCATCATCCTCTTAGCGTTATCCCAGTTTCAATCTGGGGTCTGCTTACTAGTCTAACCGGATTTGGCTGAATATTAGCTATTCCGCAGAGCGACTGCCTGTCTGACCTCCGCAACCCGAAAGGACAGCGATATTCCATGGTTTAGCCTAGTGTCAGTTTATTTAAAAGGTACTGACGCCCTGTAACGACTGTCAAAGATCTTCATGACAACCGGGACCAACGGCTTAACGTGCTCTCCACGCGAACGATGCGATAATTAACAATTCAATACGCAAATAACTCCGAAAATGTCATTGGTGCGCGATGTGGATTCGAACCCGGTGCCCTCTGCATGGCAGTCTGTTGGTTTCTCCACTCGGCTATCGCTGCCTTCTAAAATATAATTTATCATAAGGTAGCTAAAGTCTTATATAATATAATTTATCATAATTGCTTATATATACGAGGACAAAATCTTGCTAAATATGACCGAACGGCGACTACAATATCAAAACTGTGATAGTTTGGATATTGTAGTTGCCACATATTAAATCTGAATAGTTTATTGTGTGTGTGAAATTTGAATGCGAATGTTTTGTTTAGTTCAAGTTACTAGGAAAACGTGATTCTCTTTGATTCTGCTAACTGAATTTTGAATATTTTATTAAGCAGTAGTTTACATTTATTCTGTCAAATTGCATGTAACGGTAACTGTCAGACAGAAGTTATATAGTTTTTGTTTTAATATTTTTATTTATAATATTTCTGGCGCTAACATTTTGAGTTTCTTTATTTATAGGATCAAATACCGTACTGTAGTATTTCTAGACCTTATTTGTAGAACACTTTATATTAAGAGCATTATATTAACATTCAACCAAAGACTACAAAGACCATAACTAACTCCAAACAAATCATATTTTAAGCACATCTCTCGCGCTAGGAATAAATACTGATTGGCGGAGGACTCTCCAAAAGTTCAATCAACAGACTCAAATTACATCTAGACTTGTAACAACAATTTCTGGCTCTCACACAAATTCAAATAGGTTACAAAGCTTATGAACGTCAATTTTTAGGTAGTAGAGCCTTGCTGATTTCAGCATGAATGGGCCGGCTCGACCGGGGAAGTACTACCCTCTCACAGAAAATCGACGCCAAGTAACGGCACCTAAACTGTTGCGTTTCGTTCGGTGAGTGAGAGTGCCGGAGGCCCTATCCCCTATTCCTTCTCCCTCATCCCACTTTTCCTCCTATCCCCATTCCCAATCCCAAGGGGCGGCAACGCACTTGTGACTCTTGTGATGTTGCTTATGTCCATGGGCGGCGGTAATTGCTTACCATCAGGCAATCCGTCTGCTCGTTTGCCGCCTACTAACATAAAAAAAAAAATTGTTCTGTTTGGATCGAACTCATAACACTCATTATCATATCAGCCTAGAGACGTCCACTGCTGGACATGGGGCTCCTCTTAGGTCTTCACACTGTATGACACTCGGTGCAGCGTTAATCATCAGTTCGTTGCAAATGGATCACACACTTATTTATGTGAGGATAAAACTTAAGCCACTGTGCCATTAATATACAATGAAGTTTTGCCAAGTAACACCTCGTTTAATCAACTATACCTCTGAGCCATTGCTGTATTCTTCCGTTTATATAAAAATCTTCCCTAACCGACTGACGCATAGTCGAACCTACTAGGTGCAAGAATCTGACATTTGGCATGTATGTTCATATGTTTATGTATGCCTATAGGCACCGTAGGGATACACCGAGAAGGGATTGCCCGAAATTCCCAGGGATTGAAACGGTTAAATTAAAAGGTGCGGTCGTAGCTGCGAGCATCCTTTAGTTATTTATAAAATACAAATAGTTATATCTCGTATTAACTACTCGCATGAGACATCCAATTCATCGAATTTTACGCACCCACTTCTTAAATACAACAATATCAAAACACGATGAAAACTGAGAACACTCATCAACCGTAGTGTTAACTTAAAGACGCTGAAACGTCTTCATATAATTTAAAAAACACTTAAAAAGATTTGCATAGTAATCATTTACACATCCCACTTATAAACGAAAGAGAAAATGTATGTAAAGAACATCCGTTCTTGCATTTAATAGCTTTATGTGCTGAAATAAAACACACGAGGTATTTAGAATTTAAATAAAAATACAATTTAGCTAAAAGCTTCCTGAAGCTGAACAGTTTATCTTATTTCACGACTCAGGTACATATCAATGTCGTTAGTTAACGTTTTTTATATACTCTGGTTTAAAGTTTATTTTTGGAAAAGTAGGACTTACTGAACGATTTTAAATTTATTACCTTGCGTATGATAGTAACTATCACACATATTGAGAGAATGGTATTATCATCAGCATCAGCCCTGAATATAATCTGTCCCACTGCTGGGCACAGGCTTCTTCTCACTGTGAGAAGGGTAAGGCCATAGTCCACCACGCTGGCCAAGTGCGGATTGGCAGACTTCACATGTCTTTCGAGAACATTATGGAGAACTCTCAGACATGCAGGTTTCTTCACGATGTTTTCCTCCACCTATCGCTGTAATGGTATTAAGATTAGGTGAAATCAAAAGATGCTGAGCATCTACCTTAAACCAGATGATCAATTCCCGGCATTATATTTGTTCAAAATGCAGTTTAATCTAGCCTCGGTGTCATACTTAGGGATGTCATAAATGGAATTCTCCAAAATTAACTGATACCTGAATCATATTGCGACTAGATGGTAAATTGACCTAAGTGACAAACTATGTGTCAACGTTGAACTATATTTTACAATACCAATACCAATTCAAAATCTTATCATAGTTCGTTCAAAATAGGATAAGATTTTGAATTGAGTTTGGTCCTTGTCAGTTAAAATACGGAAAATGGCCTCCTGAAAAATTATTACAATACTTCACATTTTATGCTACGATACCATACAAACAATCGTAATGTTTTTAGTAAACTATACACCTGTGTATTACGAGTTTATTTCGTGCCGTATAATGGTTTATAAAAGAGCTCTTTTCGTGGTTGTATAGATACTATAGTGACATTTTCTGCCATAAGCTCGACAAGAGAAGATAGCGACGTAATAAACACACATTTATAAAAAAGATAAACTTACCTCGCTGTGACATACTTATTTGCGAATCTCAAGACAGTACTCTCACATCCCACCTACACAGTACAACACTGGCATCTAACAAAAAAAGACATACCAAAATAGTAAATCGAAAGAAAACAACACAACATGAGCCTCATTATCCAATGTTTCCACAGGATATCAAATAACAAAACTAATTAACTACAAAAGTTATTCCTGTAATACGAATTTATTTGTGGCTATCACGAGAACTCATTAATTTTATCAACACATTCAGTCATTCGCAACCATTGGGTCAGATATTATTATCAATAAAATTTATATGAAAAAGCCAACTTTAAATTTTATTCCTCAAACATAGATGAGACTACATACATATACTCACGCCTTTTTCCCGTCGGGGTAGGCAGAGACAACGGAACGCCACTTGCATCTATCCTTACAAACCTCACGCGCTTCCTCTACATTCATTACTCTGTTCATACATGCTCGCCGGTTCCGGGTGCTTCGGACCTTACTGTTTTTCAGAACGTCACCAATTTGGTCAACGAATGTCCTACGAGGTCGGCCGCGACCGGTTTGCCTATACACGTTAGCCTCATATATTTGGTGCATTGCAACATTCTTTCTTCACTCATTCGCTCCACGTGCTCAAACCATTAGATGAGACTAAACGGGAAGTAATTCAAATAATCTTTCTTTTTGGAAATATATTAAAAAAAAAGATTATTTGAAATCGATTAATAAACGATGGAGTTTTGAGGTAACAAACATAAAAAAGCATGTTACACTCGAAATGAGAAACTTATACTTTTTTGAAGATCATAGAAAACTAAAACAATGTTATGATTTATTGGTAGTTTTGAATGATCGCTTCAGTGCAAACTTCGTCAAAATGACTTTTTAATACCACCAGATATTTGACAATCGCATTCAGCGTTTTTCATTGCTAAAATATAATCACTTCAAATTGTTAACTTTTGCATTACACGTATGTTACGTTTTGCATTTGGGATTATTGCTTCTTAAATAAACTATCGCTCAGTCTCATAAAAGTGCTTTATTTGCAAAATGTATAGCTTCTGGTGGTTAGGCTTACCTATACGAATGTATATTCACATACTATAGGATTTTTTTACAATGAAGGATTTCTGTTTACCCTGCGTTGTATAATACAATAAAATAAAACTCAAGCAAAATGAATAGTTACAACACTTTTCATAGTACTATACATATTTCATAGTCGTAATATGTTTTTTTTTAAATAACATAAAGACTTATACATAGTTCTCTGATATGGTAACGACATAGTATCATCAATAATGTAATTCAAAAGTTATTATCATCCCTTCAACAATCCGTTTAAATTAACACAACTGCCCATTGTAAAACATCATACCCATAACTAAGTAAGTAAGCTAACCCAAAAGTTTTATCATCAACTGCGCAGTAATTATAAGTTTAGAGACGGCGGCGATCGGTTTTAGTCCGTGATAAATAGATGGACTGGTGATAAGTAGCGGGAGAGATGAACGGAGCAATCCCGTATGTCACAGATGAGATGAGTCGATAAATGTCTGTTGTCTGACTTCTGTATGTGTGTTCATTTACACATAATGCTTGATTCACACGTACTTACCACAGCTGTAACACATAGGTAGCAATAAAATGCGGTCAAGCTAAGGACTAATTCTAATCATATTTGTTCAAAATGCGGTTTTAATTTATAATCAACTAGTGTCAAAGTTTTATAACCAACTGCGCAGTAATTATAAGTTTAGAGACGGCGATCGGTTTTAGTCCGTGATAAATAGATGGACTGGTGATAAGTAGCGGGAGAGATGAACGGAGCAATCCCGTATGTCACAGATGAGATGAGTCGATAAATGTCTATTGACTGACTTATGTATGTGTGTTTATTTACGGATAAGGCTTGATTCACACGTACTTACTACAGCTGTAACTGAACACATAGGTAGACATCGACATACTAGTAAAAAACCGTAGACAAGTTACTGACAAGGCAACCGGCGCTTTCGAGTGGCACGCATCGTAAAAAACGTACGCACACTAATATAAATATGTCAAAACGACACACTAAGAATTAGATAAGAAGTGTAAGTGAGAAAGCACATCTAATCGCAAGCGCGAAAAAGAGATAAACATATACTCTCTGTACCGACGCGCATTGTGACATCATGCTGACCATTTCACAAAGAATAATTTGACTCAGATGCGACACGATCACTTTGTTTGTCTGGAGTAAATTCAATCCGCCTCAAAGTAAACTTGATTTATTTATTTATGGTAGGAAAATAAAAAGTCAATATGATTTATTTATAACATTTTTTGCGTTTTTGACGTAATATTCAGCTCGGAATTATTCTTGTGTTCTGAATGCAGACCGACATATAAATATTTTTTTATTATAGCTTTAATTAAATGCAAGCGGTTGTGAAAAGTTGGTGGATGTGTCAAAGCATGATTACTTTACGTATAAACTTGAATTCTAGGCTGATTCGCCCGCATATTTAAAGGAAAAAATAATCTCGAAAAAAGGGAGTGCTGTTCTTTTTAATAAGATTATTCCTTTTCTTGATCTATATTTATAATCATCCTGAACACTAGAGTGAACGCACCCATTTATACTCCTTGAGTGCACGCGCGGGCTACAGGTATAGTCCACTTGTAGATCAATTAATCCTATGAAGAAGTAAACAAATTAATAAAACTCATTGTTTACTTGATAGATATCTTTATTAAAGTCAGCATTCTGTTCCATTGAACATAACATTAATCATAAATTGTCTTCTTAATTATAATATCAGACATATACTAAAACTACATAAAAGTCATCAATATTTGGCAGGATTGCGATGTCATAGTCTTATTTTAATTTAGGAATTTAATATTTACCTTAAAGTTTATGTGTTTCTATTGGCGAGCAATTAGGACACACACCTTCCTGATGTCCACTACAAATGCACCCCATACATTTGCTGCATTGCTTGCGAGCGCTGTAGAATAAATACCAACCAACTCCTCCCCGAATAGGCATATGTTGTCGCTGGGGATGTTCTTTTAATCCTGTAGTAGCCTGCCTTTCAGTTTGATAACTCTTGGTACCTATATTTTGCTCGGAAATACGACGCTCATATTGACGTCAGGTCACTTTTATTTGTATAATATTATTTTTTATATTATTATGAGACCGTCTATACATGCCATGTTACTGATTGACCGTTAATACGCCATAATAATACAAAAAAAATTACAATATTTTCTGTGCACTTGTGCACTGGGCAATTATTTTCCTTAAATGCACGCGCGGGGCATAGGTGTAGCCCACCAACTTCTAGGGCAATTTTTGCTCACATCCTTATGCCGATGTACTCGTAATAGAAATTCTATAGTAGGAGTGGGGAAAACCAATCGAGGAATACACAAAACGATTGCGCTGTGGCATACCTAGTTCCTCCAATATATGACAATATTACAACATGGGCTACATATGTAGCCCACGCGTGTACTCTAGTGTTAAAATGCATACATACATACATACATACATATCGTCACGCCTTTTATCCCCGAAGGGGTAGGCAGAGGTGTATTTCTACACCCACTTTTCGCCAGATATACTTTAGTTCCACGTAATAAGGAGCGAGCCTATTGCCGTACCGGGCACATTTCCAGACTCCGTGCTGCTACTGAGCATTTCGTGACAGAAAAACCCAATAACACTGCCCGACCCAGGAGTCGAACCCGGGACCTACCAATCCCACGCGCACATTTATGCCGCGAGACCAACGAGGCAGTCGTATAGGGTTTGATGTCGAGTTTTCCGTCTTTACGCAAAGATGGTATTTGCATCGTGTTATCCCTTAGTCGCCTCTTACGACACCCACGGGAAGATAGGGGGTGGTGACACTTGTATTCTATGCCGTCAACCACACGGCTTAAAATGCAAAGAACAAATTTCGCTGGAATTATTTGACTGCCAATCGTCCTCCTTTCTTTGTTCGCGAACAATGACCAACCATTTTAATCTTCTCATTTCATTCACTGGAAACCTAAAACAGTTCGTTAATATAAAAACACACATCAGTACTTTATTATTACGAATGTCCTATCTGGATACTATGTTTTTTAGTCTTTGGACACGCACAATACTACTTCTCTTTTACACTCGCTACATGCCAATTTTTTTATTCACTCTATTATTTGTGATACTGAATTTATGATAAATTGTGAAAAAAACGTTGTATTATTGTAATACTCACAAATGATAAGTGATTCCATCACTTTTAATAATTTTTCTACTGTAGCTTGTGCAAAATCTCATTACACATGACGGCATTTTCAAATGTTTACGTACACACACGCGAGTAAAAGAGCGAGCGCTTCCGATCGCAGCTAGTAATCGATTAAAGTCAAACGAACCATTTAGTCTGTTTTTATGTACCACTTTTGAAGAGCGCATAACTCATCTACGGTTTTTTACTAGTATATCGACGTAGGTAGCGATAAAATGCAGATAAGCTAAAGACCAATTCTAATCATATTTGATCAAAATGCAGTTTCGATTTATAATCAACTGGTGACATAGTTTTATAATCAACTGTGCAGTAATTATTAGCTTAGAGACGATTGGTTTTAGTCCGTGATAAATAGATGGGCTGGTGATAAGTAGCGGGAGAGATGAACGGAGCAATCCCGTACGTCACAGATGAGATGAGTCGATAAATTTCTATTGACTGGCTTTTGTATATGTGTATTTATTTACGCATAAGGATTGATGCACAAGAACATACCAAACATATAATACATAGATCGCGAGAAAATTTGTTCAAGCTCTGGTTACGTGTGAATAGTAACGTTGCACTTGAAGTTTTGTTGGCAAAGGCACCACGCCTTTAAAATGTGTGTCTTGCTTTATCGCTGTCGGTTGATGTGGTTGCGTAGTATACAAACGACGTATTCACAGGCGCAATCGATAATTACAATAAAATGTGGTCCTTGTGAATTAAATTATCAATTTTATACGAATTAGGGCCCACCCACCTGGTATAGATGCTACAACGTTGCAGTTGTTGTATGGTTACAGTACATGGGAATAGTGTAGAGTGGTCGTTTGTAGGGTCATTCTTCGAGACACGATTTTTAAGCGGCATCACCTTAAAAAAATAGAAATCGAAAAGTTAGCAAGCCACTTTTTTTTTTCGGGCAAACCTTTATTCCTCTCTTATTTGGGTTATTGATTATTATTTAATTATCTATATATTTAATATCATTAAAAAAATAAAACACCCCTATTCTTTGATTTTCGTGGAGTGTCCCAAACCCCGATCTAGTCACTTAGTAAATTATATATTTTAAACTAACCGGTACATGCTTACCAAAAATAAAACTCTAAGTCCTAAGAAGTTGACAATGCTATGAAAAATTAGATCATAGTTCTAAATTAATTACATTATCTAAAAAAAATAAAAAAGTAACTGTCCCGGGGTAGTTACTGATTTGCGTGGATCATAGTAAATTCACTAGCACATCCCTAAATTCGCGGCCCAATATTGTGTCATCCTAATTCACGTTACAACTAGTCGCACTCCGACAACTGGGCAGAGTGCTTGTGTGACGACGCGGCAGGTTTCCGAAAAATTAAGGTAAGAACTTCGTTGCGTGGGTATGGTTTCTCAAAACTTTGATTTGCATGGTTCAATTTTCTCCGGTGTCTGTGAGTTTGTTTACTGATTAAAATATTGTAGCGGACAAATATAAGGTAACGCAACTCTATATTCAAAACACAGTATATTTGCTTAAAGGGTTTTTATATATTTTTAGAATCAAGGATTTATTTTGATTTACGTGGTCGTGATTTGCGTGTTTTACGTGGTAGTTTTGACCCACGCAAATCAATTATTGGCCATACAAATGAAATAACTTTGAGTTTTGTAATAGTATTGTATGATAAAATTTTTAATTACTTTCGTTAAATTTAAATTCGTTTAAATCAAACTTAAAATGATTTTATAAGTACCTAATAATAATAAAAATTGTTTCAAATTAGCCATAATTGTAATGAATTATTGTTTAGACCAAAATGCCATTTACAAGAGAGGAAAAATTAGAAAGAAATAAGTTATCTGAAAGAAGAAGAAGAGAGAGGCTTAAAAATCATAAAGAGTTCAAGGCCAAAAACCGAGCAAGATATTATAAAAGAAAAGCTGAAGGAAAAATACTTAGTATTCATGACTTAAACCGCTGCGAACAAAAACCTAGACGAGAGAAAAGTCAAATAAGTTCCCAGAAATATAACTTGAAGAAAAAAAACAAGCTAAACGTTGCCTTCATGAAAAACTTATACAAGTACCGAAAATTCAAAATAAATAATGTTGACTGATTCTACTATACATAAAATTCATACATAGCCTGTTTCCCGGAGGGGTAGGCAAAGACTACGGAACGCCACTTGCAACGATTCTGACATATGTACCTTTCTTGCTTTATTCACTCCCATCAAGTTCTTCATTCTTACCATCTCTTGTAAGCAACGTACCTAAATATCCAAACTCATTCACTTGCTCCATTCGTTGTCCATCGATCAAAACATTACAAGCCGTAACGCATTCCTCCTTTTAAAATACCATAGCTTTCGTTTTACTAACATTCACTTTCATTCCTTTCCTATCTAACGCACCATGCATGATTGTTACCATCTCCTGCAACTCCTCCGCTGAAGACGCAAGTGTTACCTGATCATCAACATAAAGGAGGCATTTGACAAGTAACCCACACATCCTTAATCCGCAGTCACTATGTTTTAGATCTTGCAAACAACTGTCCATGAAGAGGTTTAACAGACATGGCGACGCTACACATTCCTGTCTAAAACCTGTTTCGATGGTAAACCAGTTAGTGTATGCCCCGTTTACCCTCACACAAGCTCTAGCATCCTCATAAAGGGATTTCAGAGCTCGAATAAGGCTGCCTTCCACTCCCTTTATTGACAGCACCGACCACATTTCATTCCTCATCACTTTATCGTAAGCCTTTTCCAAATCCACGAATGCGCAATAGACCTTTTGACTTTTGGCCAAAAACTTTTCGGCTATGCTTCGCAAGGAAAAAACCTGATCCGAACATCCCATACCCTTTCGGAACCCCGCTTGTACATCCCATATTTTCTTGTCGGTTACTTTCATAACTCTTTCAATCAGTACCTTTCCATACAATTTGCCAACAATGCTGAGAAGGCTAATGCCTCTATAGCTTTTGGAGTCTTGTTGTGAGCCTTTTCCTATTTATAAATAAAAGCTTTTAAAAAACTATTTCTGTGTTAGTTACTTAATTATTCTTTTACCTGATAACTTAATAAGTTATTTGAGAAAGTTAAATTTTAAACGACTGCCTCGTTGGTCTCGCGGCATAAATGTGCGCGTAGCATTGGGAGGTCTCGGGTTCGATTCCCGGGTCGGGCAAAGTGTTATTGGGTTTTTCCGTTAGGAAATTCTCAGTAGCAGCACGGAGTCTGGTAATGTGCCCGGTACGGCAATAGGCTTGCCCCCTATTACGTGGGACCTAAAAATTCAAGGCGAAATGTTGGTGTAATATTACACCTCTGCCTACCCCTTCGGGGATACAGGCGTGAGTCTATAAAAAAAAAATAAAGAAAAATCATTTTTGTGGGGTGTTTTGTGATTTGCGTGGCCTCCAAATTTTTAACCTCGATTATCTCTGTAATTATATAGCTCTCTGAGGTGCCTCTTCTATAAAAAATATTACTTTTACGTATATTTTAAGAAACACCTGTCGATTTAAAAAATATATCAGATTTAAAAATTGCACGCAAATCACCAAATAATGCCTTGCTCGAAGAATCACCCTGTAACATTTAGTAATGAATATTGAATATTCGCATAACGGTCAAACGTTTTGTTTGAAGCTGGTGTTTTAACTTGTTAGTTTCATTTCAGGACATAAAGAATTATTTTTAAATATTTTATATCTATGTCAATCAACGAGCCTCAATCGATTCACCGAAGTAGTCGCCATGTAAAGGATGGTAATCAAACACGTGTTATAGGTTCCAATGATCGAGCTATATTGCATTAACTTACAGACTAGCATTACAATATATAAGGAGGTTAGGCTAGCTACACACTACAATATATTGACCAGTAGTTCCAGACTCACAGGCATAGAGATTACCAGCATATCTAAAATAAAGCCACGAACAGCCGAGCCATACTTGAAACTAATTCAGAGTAAATAGTAAAACCAATAATGAAACGTTAGAAGATACTTCGTGATATTAATAAACTTCAAGTCGTTGAGACAATTAACCGAAGCCAGTACCTAGTTTAATTTTAAAGTGTAACAGCTGCTTGAAGACAATGAAGTTAGGTCTAATGTGTATCGTACTTACTTTCTCCAGTAATGCTGACATTTTTGAAGGTAGGGTAGGTAAGTTGGCCTTGCTAATTTCAGCATAAATGGGCTGGCTCGACTGGGGAAATACTACCCTCTCAAAGAAAATCGACATAAAATAATAGTACTTATATTGTTGTGTTTCATCGGGCGAATGAGAGTGCCGGAGGCCCTGTCCCCTATTCCTTCTGCCCCATCAACAGCAACGCACTTTTTCTGGTATAGCTTGTGTCTATGGGCGATGGTAATCGCTTACCATCAGGCGATCTGCCTGCTTGTTTGCCGCTTATAACATAAAAAAATAACATTATCATAATATTAGCCTGGTTTATGGTCGAAATGTGGTCATCGTTTTGTAATAAAAGTCTTGTTAGGTAATTTTGGAATCTTTCACACAATTCTAATTAAGGCCTCCTTCCTATTTGGCAGGCACGTTTCTCGAGCGTGCGCCTGGCGGGCGATCAGCGTGCGCCCGGCGTTCACGTTGTGTTGTTGTTGTTCAGAGTGATCGCCGAGCGCACGCCGGGCGTCCGCTCGAGGAATGCGTACGGACAATGTGGGCTCTTCTTAGAAGGACCTAATGAGTGAAGAGTCATTCATAATGAAATTATTCAAGAAACGATCGAATCCAATAATATATTTTTATCGTACTAGATTCGATTCTTTACTAGAGGAACTCCAAAGTAACAGTGACGAAAATGATTTTAAAACATTAAGCCGACTTCAAATACCTGCGAATTTAAATGGGAAACAATACTTTTAAATACCTACTTACTTCCCTGTCAAAGAAAAATGAAAATCAAAAGTGAAAATGTTAATTCGGTACACGTGCCAAATTTTTTTTTAAGTCGGTGCATGGCAGCCTGCCTAACCCAAAATAAGAGATTTCCTTACTACCAATATTCTTTCCTCGAGGATTCTTGAGTATCAAAACTCATTGATTTCTATAGCCACTATTGCTTAACTAGACTATATAGAAACCATTCAGTAGATTTCATGCGAAAGAGTAACAAAATTCTATGTATCCTCACAAACATTCACGTTCGTAACAGTAGTAAGATTTCAAGTAAATTTATATATACGCTTTAGATACGGATTTCAATCATTGGTCGACTGTTCCTAATGCATTCTTTACGGTACATGTGAATAGATGTAGCAATTAATGCAAGTGTACAGATCGCAAATGGCACTCAAATACATTGGCAAAAAGAACGTTCACTTGTGGAAAACCGTACAGGCCTTAGATAAACTATAGTCTTAATAGAAACGGCGATGTTACAATGAAACTTTAATTTAGTTGGCGGATACATTTACATCGTTGCACTCTTAGCGTGACGTAGCTTGCCTATCGTATAAGTTGACAAAGTTAAGCACCGCTTGCATAAGTCGCCACTTGGATAACTAAGGCTTGTGGCATTCGGATGGCACGTAAAACTATCGGTCCTGATTCGTGTCTCAATACAAGAGAGAAGAGAAGTAGAGATGGCCAAATATTCAAAAAAAATCTTCTTCTTTCTCTTAGCGTTATCCCAGTTTCAATCTGGGGTCCGCTTACTAGTCTAACCGGATTTGGCTGAATATTAGCTTTTCCACAGAGCGACTGCCTGTCTGACCTCCGCAACCCGAAGGGATAGCGATATTCCATGGTTTAGACTAGTGTCAGTTTATTTAGAAGGTACTGACGCCCTGTAACGACTGTCAAAGATCTTCATGACAACCGGGACCGACGGCTTAACGTGCTCTCCGAGGCACGGGACAAGCGATAATTAACAATTCAATGCGCACATAACTCCGAAAAGTCATTGGTGCGCGCCGTGGATTCGAACCCGATACCCTCTGCATGGCAGTCTGTTGGTATATCCACTCGGCTATCGCTGCCTCTTAATAATATTAAAAAAAAAAATAATAAGAAAGCGAAACACGTGATATTTTTTATATTGATAGGATTTGAAGACGACAAAAAGCTTCTAAAGTTCTTAACAATGTCACTTACGATTTGGCCTTTACAAATTCAGACGTATGTAGATGCAGCTTTCTGCGAAGGCTGTTTGAATAATAAAGATCCACATTTCAGGTAGCCTAAGAACATTTTCTGAATAATTATGCTAACATCGGCTGGTCGGAGGAAAATCGATTACTTTTTTTTATCTTGCTGCGAACAGCAATATTAATGAGAAAGTATATGAGGATGGATTTTCATGATGATTGTACGTTTTTCAAGTGCTTTTAGTTTTCATAACACCAAGACATACTTAATCTATCTATTTTAACATGTATGTCATTTTGGCCGTCTATCTGCTCGAATCAATCTTTGGAACGGCTGGACCAATTTTAGTTGAGATATCTGAATGTTAAAGAACTTTAAAAAGCTTAATTTTACCGGTACGTTTATTTTAGGGATACCGTAAATAACGTCGGTGAACTCTCAAGGAGCAGCTAGTAGATCATTTTACTGTTATATTTTTGATATTTCTAGAACATTCTGCGGGCTACAACAATCTTCACAAAATGCATTAAAATAAAACAAGAATAATACAATATAATATTATAATATAATAATAATATAATACTCTACCACATTCACACAATACCATCTATTCCCAAACTAAGCAGAGCTTGTACTATGGGTACCTACTAGACAATGGATAAACTTATATATACTTTTTTTTTAAATACCTACATACATATTATACATAGAAACACCCAGGCCAAGCCAAACATCCACGTTCATGCACACAAATGTTTGCCTTGAGCGGAAATCGAACCCGTGACCTTCGTTGTAGCAGTAGCTTACACTACCGCTGCGCCAACCGGTCGTCTAGAATAGTTCAGACCGAACTAAGAGTAAGCGTATAAAAAAAACAGAATTCCATCAGCTTTCGTTTGCACGATTTCTCAGGAAAATACACTTGAAACACAGCAACACCTTTTTGCGATGCCACGTATGATATAACTGAACGGTTTTGAAACAAATGTGACCAAAGAACCCATCGTGAGGTACTAGTAATAGGGTGCGACAGACTGACTAACGGGTCACATAACAAAGCGTCCAATTTCAAACCTGGGACTTTGTCAGACAAATTCTATGAACTATAGCAATGTATTTGAAGTATGTGTTGACTGAACCTTTGCTGTACCATTGTTTGATTAGCCTGTGGTTTAGAGGTAAGTGAGCCTGACTGCTGTGCCCGAAGTCGTGTGTTCTTTTCTCACGCAGCACAAATGTTTGTGTGATGAGCACGATTATTTGTTTTGTATCTACGTGTATTTTTTTCTATGGAATTTAAGATACGTGACTTTGGATTTGAAAATAACGCTGTTTTATTAACCCTAGATTACTAACCTTCGTCGATTCGACTACGCGGGTTTGTTTAAATCGTGCTAACTTTTGCGCGCGCGATCGCACTGCTTCCACACTTTAGCTAATCTCAGTTGACCCGTTGCCCTCCCGACTGACGGTAGTGTTTTGAGTAGGGGGGCACCGTGAGCGCCGTTCCAGCAACCATGGCTCGTCGCATCGACGAAGGTTAGTATTAACGTAACATTTTGTCTTATTTAGTTGGTGAACTTTTGCGTTTTTTTTTGTTTTGTTTATTTATTTTATTTGCGAAAATAATGCGACTGATGTACCTCTTACCTAAAATAGGAAACTGCAAAGCAAAGGATGACTAAAAGTAGTTGCACCCAGAGCAATAAATCGTTGTGCGGGTAGCACAAACTTGACGTTTGTCACAAATGTATAACTTGATAGATTTTTACCAAAAATTTTGTTTCATTATTTTATTTTAGAAATTATTTTTCACATTTACTTTAAAATAATACTTTAAAAAAATCTTTTTAAATGTTATCATTGTTAATTTGCCATAAAACCTACGATCTCATTTATAAGGCAGATTTTGTTGAAATATGCCGTCTTGGTTTATGTAAATTTATTAATTAATAAGAAGAATATAATAAATTTACAATAAAAATAAAAAATACGCATGTTTACTTCAAATAGAACCCACTATCCCCTTTATTAAATACCGTAGTCGAAAGTACGAAGGTTAGTAATAAGTGTCGAAAAATAAGGTCAGTGATCTAGGGTTAAAAACACATTTAATAGATTTTATTTGTTTCCTTTTTGTGATTTATCAAATACATCAATAAAGCGCCTAATACTCAATGTATTGGGATCTTTAGTTAACTTCTTAGAACAAGCGATAGAGATCACGACTCCGTTTCAAAATCACTGTATACAGAAAATAAAAGAATATATATATAGACCGGAATTAACGCGAACATGCAAATTAGGTATTTACATACCTTATTTTGCTTGACGTCTCGAGACGGTTGCACGTCCCGTGGTCGCAAGCTGACTGGTGTGGCGATGTCACGTCACCGAGTGCGAGGTAGAATATTCTATTTCTACCCCCGGGTTGTTGATATTCGAAGTACCGGCGCAAAACACACTAATCGTATCTGTATATTGAACATTCGCCGACTGCGCGTTAAAGTGGGGTGTTGTTAGCCGAATCACAGGATTCCATGCCGATGACAATTTGAAGCCCTCTTCCCGATTGAAATTTTTATGTTTTCTGATTTCAATCGCTTTACGCACAACTCTTGGGTAAACGTGGCGTTCCGTGGAGAGGACTTGGGGACGATGAAATTCAATCCAGTGATTGGTGCCCGATTGAAGTAAATGTTCCGCAATCGCCGATTTGTTCGTTTGACGGTTCTTTACAGCTGCGATGTGCTCATTTATACGTTCAGCGATAGTCCGCTTCGTTTGCCCTATGTAAGAGCTTCCGCAGCTGCAGTTGATTTTATAGACACCTGGGGTTTGTAGCGGTAGAACATCCTTTGGTGTGCCCACCATGTTGTATTCTTTGGTCCCTGGTGTAAATACTGTCGGAATGGAGTAGTTTTTTAACTTGTCTCCTATTTTATCCGTAACACCTGTAATGTAGGGCATGTAGGTCGGTTGTCTATTTACCGCCGGATGTTTATCGCGCTTTCAAATTGTCATCGGCGTGGAATCCTGTGATTCGGCTAACAACACCCCACTTTAACGCGCAGTCGGCGAATGTTCAATATACAGATACGGTTAGTGTGTTTTGCGCCGGTACTTCGAATATCAACGACCAGGGGGTAGAAATAGAATCTTCTGCCTCGCACTCGGAGACGTGACATCACCATACCAGTCAGCTTGCGACCACAGGACGTGCAACCGTCTCGAAACGTCAAGCAAAATAAGGTATGTAAATACCTAATTTGCATGTTCGCGTTAATTCCCGTCTGTATATTTATATATACATTCTTAAACATGCAACGCGAGTGTTTAAAAGAAAATAAAAGTTCTAAATAAGCTGTTGTAAGCGAAACGACAACCAAAGTATTAAAAACCTTCAGTGGTACACTTTCCCTCCATTACCTAGGCCCTTAAAAATCACGGAAACTGAAAGGAAAATTCTTCAAAACAAAAAACTTATTTACTCCAAACATGTTACCTTAACATATTTTTGATGGCTACGTACCCAGTTAGCTTACAACTTACGAAATAAAACATGAAATCATAAAAGAAAAGCTTCGTACACAAAAGTCGATTAAGGAAAATCTATTCATATGTAAACATAACAACCTGTCTTGAAATGTTTCATGAATATTAAACTAGCAAATGTATTGGCAATCGTCACGGAAATAGAAGAAAATGTTCTTTTATTTCGACAATCAAGTAATCCTAAAAGTCTCTAGGGTCGTTCTGTGGTTACTAGAGTATCATTGTTCGGGGTGAGAACGAGACGACGCTACGTCTAACGTAGAGTATCATCTCTGTCTAGCAGGGGAGTTATTATTGCTATGCCACTTGTGTGCGGTTCTTGGGGTGGATAGTAGGTAAATGCATATAGGAAAATTAGCAAATGAAGAAGCAGTGGCACAATGCAGGCTTACTAATTAATTTGTTTTTATTGTGTATAGTATTCTTGATGAGGCATAGTAACGAAATGAACGATAATTACGTAAATCCGTATGAGTATAATTATATTATAGATGTATATAATATATATTGATAAAGGAATATATTTTAGGCTAACAATATTCACAATAATGAGGTATTTATAAACTCTTAATTGCAAAACTTAAGCCTTGTATGATAAAAGGTGATTTGCATGCAATAATGCGTGTCCCAGGCTCTGTGGCATGGAGTGTTCGTACGCAAAAGGAACTTAGTTGTACTACCAGGAGTCGGTAATTCCGTTCATAATTATGTATCGCAAATGAAAGGTTAACTTCAAAAAGTTTCCGCGGAATCCGGTACTTCACCCCGCGTGAAATTCCATTTACTTATTGAATATGTTAATTTAAAAAGTAACTTGTATCGTTTTTTAGTATTCAAATGGACTCTGACTTTACAAATTATAAAAATCTGATATCAGCATTATCTAGTCTCAGGATGAATGACCTAGTCATAACAGAATACTTTTAAGTCAAAACAAGCTAATTAGCATATTTTTTGAATGACGTAGGTAACTACATTACTAATGATATAATCACCTTCTCTATCATAAGTTACGTCCATAAATCTGGCCAAAACATCTACCATTACGAAACTCCGCTGTTCTGTCTTGAGTCACCACTCGAAAACAATGTTCCCTAAAGGTTCTCTGAACTATACTGCCCTGTGCCACTTAAACTTGGTGACTACAACAGCCATATCGGTTAGTTTGCTTCATGGCATTTCCCTGTTGCGGATCTTATCTGCCACAGATTGGCTGAACTTTATCCTCTGTTTGCTGCCAAGACTTTTTATTAGTCTGCCGGTCTCAATGGACACCCTTGTGAAATATTGCATAATATTATGGGGTTGTATACAACTTAACATGAAAAACAAAGATTTTACTCAACAAGTAAAGCTTTCTTGTGTACTATCCTAAAAAAATGCGACCCTTACTACAACGTCTGCAAAAAAAAGAACAGTAGGGTCACAAGACCCTACTGATTTTTAATTTTGCAGACGTCACGATTTTAGTATTTTAAAGTTAAGAAATACACAATAATTTGCCTTTTTGAATTATGTGGTTATCAGACCTCATGCATTGTCTGCACATGTTAATTTTTTTTAACCTATTTTTAATGTTTATAAAATGAATACTGAATATAACAGCCGAATATATTTCCTCATTAGAACCCCTGTGTTGTGCACTGTGATTATCTCTAAACAGGTTTGATATCATTATCATCGTCCTATCATTAATCCAGTTTCAACCAAGAGTTACCCTTTAGAGCCCGAGGTCCATTTACCAGAGAATAAACAGGTCTAATATTGCCCTTTTTATTTTTCCATGTTTTATATTAACTGCATATAAATTTAAAAATTGTATAGGAAATCAACACCCAATATCCAAAAAACTATCGAACCATCTCCAGTGGGACGTAATCCGAAATCGAATTGGTCTCACCTTATCTGGGAGCATGAACTGATGCCGTCAGCATGTCCGACGTCCAATCAAATTGTGCTTATGACCCGGCCGCAAATCACATTGGTTCGGTCTTGCGCTGAATCGGCGTAAATAAATCCTTCATACGTATTCTCTGTTAGATCTCTGGTGTTAGGAATCAAATGTGGGACAAAATTAGTTTGACGGGACTGGTTATAGTTATGCGGCGTACCTTTCTCCGCAGAATGGGCAGATATTTGAAATTTCGATGTGAGTTAACAAATAATCGACAGTTTTACTACAGAAATATTGTGTACAGCTTTCTGAATTGTAAATAACCAATAGTTGTACAGTTAAAATAAGTACTATTTGTCCCCTTGATTACATCAGATTTAAAATTAGTTTGGCGCCGTTTTAAAGATATGAAAGAGGGCCATAAAACTAGCAGGGGTCGCATTACCAACTTGTATCTTTGTACATTGGGAAAAAGTTTATGGTGTCGAATCGAAAAGGGCCTTACGATTTCAATGGATCCTCTCTTGCTAGTCTTGCTTCGTACATTATTCTCACGGTTATTATAATGATGAATAACTACGTTGTAGCTATAATAATAATAAAAATCATTTATTTCGGATATAGATCCATAAAAATTTAAAAAAATTCATAATTACATAATTTTTTCATAGCATAGAACAACAATTATTCAACCTCGTGTCAAAAATTAACAGTTGGTCAATGTCAATAAAAATGTCAAAAGAAATTGAAATCAAATCATACGTCACACAAATCAATGTCAATAAAAATGTAAAGAGAAAGAAAATCAATAATATGTCACAAAACAAATACAGTCAAATACCTTATATGTCACAAAATCAATATCAATAAAAATGTCAAAAGAAATAGAAACAAATACTTAATACGTCACAAAATAAAAAGAATAAAATCAAATTCACAATATTCTAATAATTTAACTACATGCCCATCATAATTTGCATCCATCTATGCTGAATGGGATAATCTGCTCTATTTGAAATCATCTTCAGAATGCTGTTGCTACTACCTTTCACGCGTTTTGAAATGGTTGCAACTTTCTTGCGTATAATTGCATGAAAGCCGTGTCCGTGTGCGCCTCTGCAAACATGAGGGACGCGCTGCAGTCTTTCGGTAGCCGTAACAACATTCTGAAGATGTTGTTGTACTGCATACGAAGTACGTTGGTGGTAAGTGAATGTACGTTGTAGTGTGTAGCTAGCCTAACCTTCTTATATATTGTAATGTTAGTATGTAAGTTAAGACAATATAGCTCAATAGTTCGTACCTCATACACGTGTTTCAATCCCTCCTTGGCGATCCTGCCAGGACTGCCCTTGGGCAATACTGAGCTACCGGTGTATAAAATGTAACGTTTCTACTTTGGACTATTTCTTCGTATACTTTGGACAATTTTTTCGTAAAGTGTTATGAAATATGATTTCCGAAATATGTTATTTCGATGGACTATTATACGGCATATACAACGTGTAACGGAAATAACGCACTTCCTCAGACACCCCAATTAGAATACCTTGTTACAATCATAATGCATGCATAGAAATATTTTTTTATTTGCGTAAATAATTTTTTTTTGAAGAAAGTAGAAACTCGATTAAAAGTGAAAAGCGTGGTCACTGTAAATCTGCGCACGCACACTAACACACGAAACGGTTGCTATGGTAAACAAACGACAGCGATCTGGTAGTAGCGAAATACGATACGAAATAAACAAAATGTTTCAAATTCAGTCTTCATACCCCACTCTGATAGAGTGGAGTTTACAAAAATGATGTTTGAATAATTTGTCAGCTACTGTTGATATTTCCAAAGATATGACTATTTATTTCCATCACACTTTTAGGCTTTGGAGTGGACAGTCGACTTTGTATAAAATTATTTATTGTTTGCTAATAACATGCGCGATCTATTGTTTCATAACATCGTAAATTACTATTGTGACTATCTTAACTTAATCATACTTAGTTAGCATTATTGATAGATAAAGTAAAAGAATATCAATGAGAGAAAAAAGCAAGAACGGTGTGTTTAAAGTTGTGAATTAATAGTTACATTAATAGAATAATCGCATAACTTACAGGATAAAATCACATTCTTTAAGTCCACTTAACACTTCACTGTTTACTTACACATCACATCTTTTCACTGTTTCAAAAGCAGCTAATATCTTAATTAACTCCTCGGCACTTCTTGACTCCTCACAATAAACTAGTTATTTAATATTTCCCCACATTGAAAAAGTCCGGGGGCGACAAGTTAACATCAAGATGATGCAGAACATTCCACACCGGCGCCGTCATGTTGATAATTACACATATTGTAAATAAACAATTAAACCTTTTAAAATATTTTTTCGCAACTCTCGCTGACAGATTCCCGATGGATGACTAGATACTAGATACTTGTCATAACTTGTCTAAGCGCATCGCCAGCGTCATTGGCCAGCGCGGGCGACACATTACGTCTCGCTCTTGCCTGTTGATTATTACGAAAGCGAAAGATAGATGATAGATATTTTGGTGGTAAATTGTATGTTATTGTCTTTTGCCGCTATTGTGTTGTATTATGTGTGCGTTCGTGTGACTCAACGTGGAACCATTAAACAAATGCATTTTAAAATAAGGCGTTCTGCTTTGACTTAAGGTTTATTTTTGTATATTTCAACTTTTCAAACAAATGAGTCACTATAATTTACGGTATTTTTATTAGAAACGGACAAAAAAAAAACAATGTTAAAAATGACAGAAATGGATTCAGTAGCCGATTCTGAACAAACTACTTTCAGGAAGTGCGTTTAATATGTTACATGTTGTATATCGTTACTCTGAATACCGTTGCGCGCTGCGCCTATGCTGATCCCTTGTCACATATTGACGAGGATGACTCCCGTACAACCTTGGCCCATTTACCGTATACCGATGTGGACCCCAGGATGCCGTAGAAGTCGCAATGGGAAGATTGGATGGTTTGGTCGACCCCGATGCCAGCCCCGTCGGCCTGGATACGTACAGGCATTAGGACATTTTGCGAGCGTTCTGCCTTGAAACGAGAAGAGGAAGGACAAATTTGTAAACCTAAACCCGTCAATTATATGAGGTGATTCTATTTACTTTTTTTTTGCTACGGACTCTTATTATCCTTTAAGTCTCTAGTTTAATTATTCTTCAATCATATCTTATCTTAAATAATATAAAAATGTAACCTTGAATAATATTATAGCTTAAACAATTGCCTGTTGACAAATATATAATTTTATAAAAAAAATATTTTGGGTATCTATTGATTTGTGTTAAATTGATATAAAAATTTAATTTTATCACGTTATGATTGTTTTATAATTGCAAGCATACCATTATTATGACGCTTATGGTATCCAATAGGTTTATCTTGAACACGACATCTGATCCGTTATGCATACTATCCCACGCGCACGACTTAGCTTTATAATATTATTTTTAATGCTATACTTTTTACTCCGTTGAAATAATATTTTGTTTATATTTAGTATGTTATCAAACTCGTTAATAGTTACTTGGGAACAAAAATGTTGTTATAAAATTATAATTTGATTGATACAAACAGCACTTACTATGTTCAACTCTTTTTATTTTGGATCTGTTTGATAACTAGATATAATATTATTATGCATTACAGTAGAATACATAACTTGAATATAATTCATTAGTGAGTTCATAGCAGCAACATGACATCAGTATTTTATAATTTGACACCGACTTTTATAGGAATGCAGCTTGTATCTATTTATAGACAGGTAATGCGATGCCAACTTGCAATGTGTACTATATATGCATCTTCAATGTAACAATTTACGAATGATTCAATATTATTACGAATATGGTTCAAAATATTCTTAAGATATTATTATATAAAGATATAATAAGTAAGTATGTCAAATAAATACGTCTAAAGTAAATTATCTATTCAATATGTAATGTGTTCAAGAATATTTTATAAAAGATTTCATAAATATGTTAAAAGGTTTGTAATTCGGTAAGTTTTGTTATGGAGTCATAAGGAAAGGAGGATGCATACGGTTTATTAGTAATTATGTGATGGTATTTGACTGAGGGTGCTTCTACACGGCGCATGTAGCTTGAGCATGTTGAGACACTTGCGCGGGTTACATGCACCGTAAACATATCGTTTAAAAACATGTGCGGGTCCAGCGACTCGAGCATGTACCAATGCGAGCCAGCCGCGCAAGTAACTCGCGTGCTCTGCGGCGCGAGCGGGTCACTCGCGCATGTTACTTGTTAAAATTACATTTTTAACATATGATTTTAAAGAATTTTCGTTCATCGAGATATTTTGACGTGATTCAAGTGATAAAGCTACCGCGCGAATAGCATGCACATATACCTAGCTCTTGACCACGAACAAATAACTTGTACACACAGCTTGCGCAAGTAGCCCGCGTCTTTACTTGCTCCAGTTATTTGCACCACGTACAAGAACAAGTGGGTAACTTGATCAAGTAGCTTGTGCATATTACTCACGCGTGTAACCCGCTCCAGCTACATGCTCCAGCTACATGCACCGTGTAGAAGCACCCTGAGTATTTAAGGTTTATTGGTTTTGGTGAGAAAAAGAAATGTGTAAAGTAGAATGGAATATTTAGGTAGATATTTTTTTGACAGCAATTTGGATTGATCACCCAAATGCGTAGTTAAATTGTTATTAATCGAAGTATTCATTTGAATGTGTAAGCTAATAGTTGTGATATGGATAGATGTTGAAGATTATATTGAAAGATAATAAATGATGTAGGTACACACTATGAAAGATACGATGAAGTGTTCTGTTCCTTCAATTTGATCATGGTGTAAGTGAATTTTCTCTGTGAGAATTGTTGGTGGCCAAAGGAGCCTTAAATAATGACCTTCGTATTATAATAACAATGATGATGAATAATGTCGACAAGTGATTAATATGATGAAATGTATAAAGAAAGTCGACAAGAAATGAATATGATGATGATGAATAAATAAAGTCGACTATGAAATGATATAAAATGTAATATTATGGTGTACCTACTAAGTTAACATGACATTGTATGAAAATTATGAATTAGGTATGTTGGAAAGGCGAGATGTAATTATGAAAATGGAATAAATATATTGATTATATGCAAATAAGTATAATAATTATTATTTTATATTGCTTTTAAATGTGGATATGTTAAATATTTTTTAATTGAGAATTATACCAAGATAAAATTAGTTTTTTTTATAAATTAGAAAATATTTAAATATTATGTCATAGCAATTTATTTTAATAACAGTTATATATTATTTAAGTTTTACATTGAATTATTGTTTTAATTGTCAACAGTGCATTATAATCATTTACTTCTATTCTAGTTTTTCTTTAGGAACTTTATAATTGTTTAATAAAATGTGTTTAACCAATTTATAAACATTGAAATTGTTAAACTAAAAACTCATATATTCTTTTTATTTTTTTTATAAGGGGGAGGTGTAGTGTGTAGCTAGCCTAACCTTCTTATATATTGTAATGTTAGTATGTAAGTTAAGACAATATAGGTCAATAAATCGTACCTCATACACGTGTTTCAATCCCTCCTTTACACCGACGGGTATGTCTTACCCATAGGCCGCAAGTGTAGAAAGATTGGCAGAACGCCTTACACAATGTAAATTTTACGAAACATGAGCATCTTGCAAACCTACGGGCTAGCATATTATATAGCCTTTACTAAAAAATTATATAAATACAGTACGTCCGTCATAGATATCTGTGAAAACTATCTCATGTTCGTTTCGGCTATAGCGAAACAAGGTAAATCTATCTGTAATCCTAATACATAAGCTATATTATTGTCAAGTTTCAGCTTAATCCAGTCACTGGTTTTAGCGTGAAAGAAGGACAAACCAAGAAATAAACAATCACACTTTCACATTTAGACTATAAGTATGGCTATATGGTACTTAACAGAAGTAAAGGCTGCAGTAACACTTATTGTACTGTATAAGTTGTTTGGATTCTAAAACTAGGCTTGCAACAACAACTTTGATGCTCTGAATTTGATATTATGATGAAGTTTGAAACACGAAACTAAATGGATATCTGTAACAATTTTGATGTAAATTGTTACTTACTTAGCTTATCTTTCATTACAGATGAAAGACGTCAGGTACAATAAGTATAACATTTCATTCTGGAATAAAAAGCAAAATAATAATTATATACCTAATTAATCAGACTACCTCCGTGGTCCAGAGGATAGCGCAAGCGTCTGCCGATCTACTTGAGACCTACATAATATTGCAAATGTCGGTGTAATGTTACATCTCTGTTTACCCCTTCGAGGATAAAAGTCTATAAAAAAAATATATAAAGTCTTTCGACTGTGGGTTACGGGATTTCTACTGCATTCCTTTTCTCCTTCTTCTATCATTTGTTTCTTCAACATATCTCATGTGGTATGGGTGTGTGGGTTATCGGGCTAGGAGATGTAAGTAAAACAATCCCTGTTTATCACTTCAGTTATTATTACAACTATGCACAGTTCAATGAATGGTAAGTAATAGAAAATACATCACGACTTCTATCAAAAATTAGCGTCCGCCGTTCACGTGGCTGCGAGCGCCTGTTCAGCTGTTTCCTCGTTGAGCGCGATTCAAAAAACAGTGCTCACCTCGCCAGAGCCCGGTGTTCGCTATTGGAATGTCGTTCTTCTTGGCGGCCTGTAACATTGTAGCAAACCTCATTGTTAACCACCAATGAGGTTAGCCTACACGGCCATTCTGACGAATCGCACGACCTCGTGCGCATGGTGTCCAGCATCTACAGGACGCAGCATTATTCCTCCAGACCTGTTCAATGAGTAAAGACTCACATTAACATTCGCTCGGCCTTTTCTGACCAGAGGCCCGATTCTCCTAAATAAATTTGTTCAAAATACAGTTTCGATATAATGTCAGTGTCACAAATGGTATTCTCCTAACTTAACAGATATTTGAATGAAATTGTAATGAGATCGTAAATTGAAAAAGGTGACAAATATGTGTCAACGACGAACTGTTTATTTCTAATTATACGATAATGACATTTGGTTAGCAGAATACCGATTTTGAGTCAATTCAAAATATAATCTCATTCCGTTCAAAATATTATTTCAATGTCATATAAAATAGGAGAATTGGCCCCCAGAATGAAATACATCGCTATTGCGTAGTAACTTGGATTGGGTGCGCGGAGCCCCTTCATTTAATTACTCAACCATGGTACAGTTATAGTATAACCATGGCACACTCTTGGGGTACCAGGTCCTACTGACCGAATACCAAAATGCTACATACTAGGCTTATCAGGCTCAGCTGACTAGGCCCTTTCAATTAATCATCAGAGTGCGGACCGGGCGTACTAGGCCCCTTTCGACCGACTCACAACCATGGACAGGGCATACTGGACCCTTCCGATCGACTCTCAAAGCATGGACCAGGCGTACAAGGCCTCTCCGACCAGCTTTGCTACTGCTTCAACAATACAACACACGTAGGTACACACATACCTTTACTCAAGTCACAATTACTTAGCGAGTCATCCTACGGTGCGGAGACTATCGACGCTGGCAGCAGTCATGTCTTCTCATCAGGAATGGACGCTGTCTCACCGTCGGTTTCTTATGACTCTGTTTAATTTCGTTACCATTAATCGCAGGCACTTCATCCTCATCGAAGATCTTGGTTAGAGTAGTAAATATTTCTACCAGGTCTTCAAAATCCTGAAGCATAAAAGTTTTAATGAGCCTACTTGTGAACAAGGTTAAAGCGATTGATGCTTTACTTTTATTCATCATCATCATCATCATCTTAGCGTTGTCACGGTTGCGCTCCAAAACCCACGCTTTGAAGCCTGGGGTCCGCTTTTCAGCTATGTCTCCTGCACTTCGCACGGTTTTCAGCATCCCTGGTGGTTAATTGGTTGGCACGCATATCATTCCTTACGACGTCAAGCCAGCATTTCTTTGGCCTTCCCCGTTTATAGAGGCCCGGCGGAGGTAGCATGGCAAGACATTTGTTACCCATGTAAGATGCCGGTGGACGTAAGACGTGGCCATACCAGCGTAGACGACTCTCTTGCAGTTTGTCAGCAATGTCACGGACATAAAGTCTACCCCGGATGCGGAAGTTCCTAATGCGGTCCTTCCGCGTGACACCATACATCCAGTGCAGCATGTTCATCTCCTTTACTTTTATTCATAGAGACTTATCCAAAACTAGTTATGACGAATTGTTACTGTACATTTTAAGTCATCTTTCATGCACTAGCCATATGTGTCGCGGGGGACTTTACAAACATACAACCAACAGAAATTCAAGTACATCTAAACCACCATTTGTGGGTTACACACAGTGTTTCGTATGGGGACTGAACCCATAACACTCAGCTCAGTGTGAAGCGGTATTTGAGGACCACACAAATTGTTGTCTCGTGTAGGAATGCACCTAAAACACTCGGCACAGTGTAAAGTGGTGAGATGGTCGCTTTAACCACTACGCCAATCGTGCACTATTTGTGTAACGGACGAAGATGATACATAGGTAGTAGGTACGATGACATATAGCGGATTGTTTTAAGCTACGCATGTGCCCATTTCACCTGACCGTTGAATCCCATAGAGCCTTATTCGTGCTAGGTTCTGAATATCGGGAGCCTGTTTCTGCTTTAACTGTAACCAATCAATCAGCCTACCGGAGTCCACTGCTGTGCATAGGCCCTTTTTGAACATGAGCCACAGTACACAGTCTTCAGCCTTCCGCATCAAGTCCAACTTAGCTAACTTATTCAGGTTGTCGGTCCACCTAGCAGGGGGCCAGCCATCCTTACGCTTACTGAGTCGCGTTCTCCACTCTAGGACACGCTTGCTCCATCGCCCATCAGTCCTTGTAATGTGCAGATTTGACTAGCTCACTGACACTTAAGCTTACCTGAAATCAACTATTGTTTAATTTGACATAATTTACCACCTTAACGAAAGTCTCTAGGGTTCAAAACTAAAGGAGTTTGAGATTAACTAACTCACAATTAAAGTTTCAGACTCTATAAGACAAGGGAGCTAAAGAGATTCTAGACAAAAGCTCGGCATATGCCATTTGACGTCTCACTATAGACTCACGCCTGTATCCCCAAAGTAGTAGGTAGAGCTATAATATTACACCCACATTTCGCCATGAATTGTTAAAACCCACGTAATAGCGCACGAGCCTATTGCCGTCACCCGGCATATCGTACTGAGAATTCGGAAAAACCCAATAACAGTTTTGCCCGACCCGGGAATCGGGAATCGAACCTATCGGCAGTCGTAGACGCTATCCACTGAAGCACGGAGGCAGTCACGTCTCATTAGATGACAGCAACATCATAAATGCTAAGAGAAACGGATGCCCTCTACAAATATGAGGTGACAAATTGTTTAAGCTGAAGCTTTCAAGGAAAAGCAGAGAAATTTTGTTAGTCTGGATAGTAAAATGTTGACCATCAAGATATAACGAAAACTTCGACTAGTTGTGTCACTGATAGGGTTAACAAATCTCACGAGTGGTACTCAGACTCAACTTTGGTCGTGAGACACCACTGAATGTTCTGTTGTCCTAAAATTGATACAGTACCATAACTTTCAAGCTATAACCATACCATGCTATAATCATCATTGTAGAGCACAACTCACCCTACGCGGCTGTGCTTACAGTTGCCCAATGTAGACCAAAACTAGCTTACGGACGTCCGATGTAGACCAAAGCTAGGAATATTCTTACATTGTCTTACTTGTCTCGCTGTAAAATTATATCTCCTGAAGGACTGACTTACCAGTCAATGTGGATACCATACCATTTACTAGTTTCACAAACGTTAACGTTTTTTCTAAACTGAGTATTCTCGGATATCTTTTTGAACCTGAAAATAAGTGGCGACCTTCTCTCCAGCATTTTTATAACAGCGACACCATCTTTAACTTTGCTTTACTGCCATCTTATGCCTATGATGATCACGGTGGTGGCAGGATCCGTCCAATTATAAATCCGGAACTAAACACGTTTCCTACATCAGATTTTAGCTCTCGATTTTTTTCTCTTCAGCGATATTTTTCTAGGTGCACGACATAATTGTATTGAGCTGTCATCGTGTTGTCAAATTCGTATTTGCGGCCAGTCGTATTACAAAGTAGGTCGGATATCCTGTTGAGGTTGCTAAAGAGATACCTCCTTGCTGTCATGATGGTGTATGTATTGGATTCACAATCAATCCAATAATGACCTCTTCAATTTGCCGAACCTTGTGAGTAGCAATTCCTTAAAATGCGGCCATCACATTTCATATGAACGCAGCGCGCCTCTTCAATGCGTCGCTTAAGGCGATTCCAATGACGCAATATGATGTTGGTAATTCTCCACCAACCTTCAATATCAGCTTCAACATCGTCAGGAATGTATTTTCACGAGCAGAATCGGGTTACGTTGCTAGTTATGGTTTTGTCACAATCGCCTCGCTATTGATAAGAAAATCATGGGTACTCACACTGGATCTGTCTTTCCATGATCGAATGCCATTTCCTGTTCATCTGCCCTTCGTAACCACTTCTGATAAAGTCTTTCGACTGTGGGTTACGGGATTTCTACTGCATTCCTTTTTTCCTTCTTTTATCATTTGTTTCTTCAACATATCTCATGTGGTATGGGCGTGTGGGTTATCGGGCTAGGAGATGTAAGTAAAACAACCCTTGTTTATCACTTTAGTTATTATTACAACTATGCACAGTTCAACGAATGGTAAGTAATAGAAAATACATCACGACTTCTATCAAAAATTAGCGTCCGCCGTTCACGTGGCTGCGAGCACCTGTTCAGCTGTTTCCTCGTTGACCGCGATTCAAAAAACAGTGCTCACCTCGCCAGAGCCCGGTGTTCGCTATTGGAATGTCGTTCTTCTTGGCGGCCTGTAACATTGTAGCAAACCTCATTGTTAACCACCAATGAGGTTAGCCTACATATATAATGATTGGCACATCTCTATACCTATATAAAGTTGTTCCAAGTTTTCCTTCTCTTACAGTGCTCTTCCCTGCATAATATGGTCCCTCTTTCGGCTCTTATGACACACATGGGATGATATGGGGTGGCGACATTCCGTATTCTTAATCCTTGACCATACGGACCTCAACACTTAGCACGGTTTTATGCACCATAATTATATCGTTGAACAATGCTAAAACACAGTGACATCAAGTAGGTATGCATTTGCATTTCAGTTATTAGTCTTTATTTCATTGATGTCCTCCCGAACAATTTCGACCACGGCGCCGGCGGCTTGTCTCTATATGAGACTTGTCAACTGCGCGGGCCATATTATAGTGCACAAGTGTGTGGGCATACACAAGTGCACTCTTTATTCCCTCACTCTCATAGTCCGATGGGATGGCACATGCGAGGCAGCGATAGCTGAGTGGATATACCAACAGACTGCCATGCAGAGGGTATCGGGTTCGAATCCACGGCGCGCACCAATGACTTTTCAGAGTTATGTGCGTATTGCATTCTTAATTATCGCTTGTCCCGTGCCTTGGAGAGCACGCTAAGCCGTCGGTCCCGGTTGTCATGTACATCTTTGACAGTCGTTACAGAGCGACAGTACCTTCTAAATAAACTGACACTAATCTAAACCATGGAATATCGCTATCCCTGCGGGTTGTGGAGGTCAGACGGGCAGTCGCTCCGTGGAAAAGCTAATATTCAGCCAAATCCGGTTAGACTAGTAAGCGGACCCCAGATTGAAAACTGGGATAACGCTAAGAGGAAGAAGAAGTCTTTATTTCATTGATGTCCTCCCGACCAATTTCAGCCACGGCGGCTTGATTCTATATGAGACTTGCCAACTGCGCCGGACATAATTATAGTGCACAAGTGTGTCGGCATACACAAGTGCACTCTCTATTCCCTAACTCTCACTGTCCAATGGGATGGCACATGCGACACGACCGGAGAGAGCTTGGGCGCAGGACCAACGGCTTAATGTGCTTTCCAAGGCAGGGGGGTGTAACACCTCCAACCCCTTGACTCCAAACTTCTATTGGATAATTCCAAGCAGAAAAACCCAATATGACTTTTTGTTAGACCCGGGAATCGAACCCGAGACCTCTTGATCCGCAGTCGCTAACACTACTGCAAGACCACAGAGGCAGTCGTTTTATATGTTATTTCATATTGCACGACGCAATAATTGAATTTCCAAAGAATAAATATTTTTTACTGGCATCGACGTATTGCTTTTTAGAAAAATTGATTTCCCAACTGGATTTTACTTAACTTAGAAAGTATTAGTGAATAGAAATAACTTACAAAGGTATCTATTGATTCTAAACTGCACAGCACTCTAATTTCTCTACGTAATGTGCACTGAATTAAGATAAGCATCAGTACTGAAAACGAATACAAATGTCTAGAGTTTGCTGTAATTGCAATTCGTAACTTGGATGGATTAACAAAGTTATATGTTACTAGAATTGCTTAACAGTGTAGTACTTTGACCTTAGCATTAACAAAGTAGGATTAACAAAGTTATATGTTACTAGAATTGCTTAACAGTGTAGTATTTTGACCTTAGCATAGTTTTATTCGACCTGTTACTATAATAATAACGTTTATTTACATACATGTATGTAAGAAGTAGATAGGTCCTCAAAGATCTAAAGGATAAAACTAGTTGTAGGCACAAACTTCAGAAATTAAGAACCGAATAAACAGAAAGAAGAAGTGGTAATATATGTTGTAGTTGTTCCTAATTGCTTTACAATAATACTGTGACAAAAAAGGAAGGCCTCTGTGTGTGATGATGTTGAAGAGGTAATATAAGTTCCCCATTTGAACTCACCTGATTATGAAATATGAACTATAGACATGATTACCTATAAGTGAATTATAGAAGAGCACCAAACTCAACAGATTAATTTTATTAATGACTATCGTTTCTGGCAATGCCTATTATATTGAACCTGACGTCATTGAAAGGCAAACACATGAATGACAGTAATTGGGATTGCCGTTCTATATGTAAACACCTGCATTTACATACGCGAGCTAAGATGCTTCAAACAATGCGAAGATCTACCTGCCTAAGCATAATGCGTCATAAGGTGTTACCTATCCGTCAGATATATTTGTATTTAAAAAAGGAGGTGTGTATATTTGCTATTTGGCTAGTGTTACCTATACAGGCGCATTAGTGTGAGATCAATTCATATGCAATAGGTACCACTGTGTGCGAGGTAATCGGAGCTATGTGTAAATAACTGTGTAGGTATTAAGCTATTTCAACCCGATAAATCGTTTGCCGAGCACCAATTGAAAAGTAAATTTATGACTTAAAACTCATTCGTAAATTCAGTATTCCTGACAAATTTTCTATATTCTCTATACATTTTACCTCGTATATTTACGATTATTTCTAATGTGTAGGTGGATATTTAGAACATTCTCATTTTGCAACCACATCTATATTGGGCCTAATAAAGCAAGTATGTGTGTCGTATGTGTGTCGTATGTGTGTCGAATGTGTGTCATATGTGCGTATTATGCTGACATGTCTTTTACTATGTTCACTTACAAATATGGCCATTTGGGAATTGTCTAAACCTGGATTTTATTACCATAAAATCTCTAGCTGCAAATAAAATAGAAAATCTGGGAATATCCTTTCTGTGCTTTGAGTATTTATTTCATAAGTATCTTAAGCGTTTCTAAATATGCACTTTGATTCGTTCATATATTTAAATACAGTTCATGTTAGAAATAAGGACTCAACTACAAACTTATTGCAACAAAAAAATACTTATTAAACCACGACAATATCAAAGGGCCACTATCTTACACAATCACAACAGAGACATAAGCATGCAAATGTTTCGCAGCAATAACGGGGCGTACAAAACACCGAATAGCACGGTATGTATGTAATTGAATCCAATAGGAAATTGCATTACGAACGTAAAGTTCCGATCTGCAACAATACGTTTGCATTCTATGTTTGCAACTTGTGGGACATTTTTACTGGCCGGCTAGAACTTATTGACAGATAGTGTTTGATATGAAAAGTCTGGTCGGTATAAAATTATGGAGGACTCTCCAGATATCGTATTTCATGCATTGAAAGGGTCGGTATGCGGATGATGTTTGAATTGGTTGAAACGTTCGGGTTTTTGTGAATCATGACTATAATTTATAGTTTTATGATGTAAGGGCTGCCGTTTGACAATATTTTTGTCTTAGGACTCGTGGCCTTTTGCGTCTTGTGTTTTATTGTACTCTCGTTATAAGGACTCGATGTATAAATTAAATACGTCAGAGGGATACGATACTCGAGAATTATTCTTTTAAATATTATATGAGATCCCGGTCAAAACGCAACTAATTTATTAATAAAGAAAACAAAATACATAACAGAAATAAAAGTGAATTAAGTGCGTGCAAAGATTTCATTGCGACAAGCCACATAATACGTGCAGTGATTGTTATCATCATTCTGGTTGCATTTGGGACTTTTGCATGAGATGAATGATGAATTTGATAGACCGCTTTTCTGCGGAGCAATTATTGTCTGAACCCTGCAACTCAAAGGATTATCGATATTTTATGATTTCGAACAGTCTTAAGACATTAGGGGGTACCAATTCCTATAGTAATTGCTAAAGATATTTGCGACCGCCATCTCAGTGTGCTCGCGCTTCAAAAAGTATATTTTCAATAAGACTGTGATGCGCGCCGCAGCTTCGCACCCGAGATAATCTGGTTAACATTTACAACAGATATATTGGTCCATTAACTAGGCTATTGCATATGTGCCTACTCGTATTATTAAAAAAATCATGTATTACATGCAAAGAATATTTAAGCCTTGCATTCTATGAAAGAATACAAGGTTCAAAAAAATATAATAGCGTAGTAAGACTTAAAATTTAATTATGTTTTATACACAACAAAGTTTAAAGGCTAACACTATATTATTATGTATGTATAGAAGTATTAGTTCCTAGCCAAGTCAAGATTTTCCTTTAATTCCTTTTATAATTGCCTAGCGAATAAAGTGTTTTTTGCGTTGAAAGCATCCGCCCGTTGCTTTGTCTTAGTTAAGTCGGTTAGTAAAGTCTTTACTGTTATTACTGTTAAGTCTCTACAAGTAGCTCGTAATCCTTAATTATCTTGGAAAGAAAAGTGCATTCAGATTTTATGGCGTATTTAACTAAGAAAACGTTATTTGACAAATAAAATGGATTGCATATTATATGAAAAATAATTTGATGAAAACAAATATTTACATAACATGTACCTATCCGTTACATAAATATTACTATAAAAGCAAAAGTAAAACAATAGTTTTCCTTTTAAAAAATCCTAGTATTATGTATACAATAGACTGCCTCCGGGGTCCTGGATAGCGTATGCCACTGCTGATCGGAGGCCCCGGGTTCGATTCCCGGTTCGGGCGAAAGTGTTACTCGGTTTTTCCGAATTCTCAGTAGCAGCACGGAGTCTGGTAATGTGCCCGGTAACGGCAATTCATGGCGAAATAAGGGTGTTATATTACGTCTCTACCTATCCCTTCGGGGATGAGGCGTGAGTCTATAAAAAATATATATGTATACAATAATCGTTCCATGGCTGATGTATCACAATCATTTAATATGTCTTGGATTTATTTAAGTACCAGACTTCGCCCGCAGCTCCAATTGCGTAGGGGTTGGTTATCACGATATGTTCTATCGAAGATGTGATTGTACAGTTACAAAATTAAACTTGCTAAGTAGCTATACATTCATCATCACCCTTTAACAGTCCACTGCTTGACTAGGCCTCTCCTTTGGAAGGAGGAATTGGCCTACTATACCACGCTGGCCAAACGGGTTGTTATAGGGTTTGTATCAAGGTTTCCTTTTCTTACAGTGCTGTTCTCTGCATAATATGATCCCTCTGTCGGCTCTTACGACACCCATGGGTACATTAATTATGTTGTAATTGTATATGTACGATGTTATCTTTCGTTGATATTCTGTGAGAGTGTACTTCTCTGGCTAAGGCCATTTATGCTAAAATGTATTAACTAACGAACTCAATCCTCCTGTAAAAGTCTCATCAAAATCCATCAAACCGTTCCATACATAATCTTAAACAAACAAAGTTAAATAGACAGACAATAAAATTAAATTTATGGACAAGAATAAAAACTATTACTAGACATATTGTTTGTACCATACGAAAAATATGTAAGGTAGTAAACATCACCATATTTCTTACCTTAATCCAAACAGGTATTTGTTTGCAAGCATTTAATATAAACATAACTCCAGTAAGCGCTTCATAACACTAAATAACAAAACTATTTGGAAATGCCACAAATGTCTAAGCGAACACTCATATAAAGGCTAACACGCACATATAACAATGGGGGAACAGATAAATTTTACATATAAGAAATGAATGTTCACAATAACACATGCCTGTAATACCTGTACATCTATTTCCTTATTTGTCTTCGGAATAGAGGAAGGAAATAATTCCCCCTACGTATGTATAAGGGGTCAGAATAAAATGTAAGTAACAATACCCAGTTGGAACTGAATATGCTACACAACAATTCATGGGAAATTAATGGTCGCCACTCTAGATGTTGGCATTACAAGTAAGTTTCTTTCATGTATCCCTAAGGAGTGGGGTTTGCTTTTTTTGTAGTGCAATGATGGCCATCTTAATTGGAAGTAGGTAAGTACTTTTGGCGCGAAACAAGCGTGATGGGGTCACCTGGAGCGTGACTTTGTAGCAATAGTTAAATTATCGTTTAAACGCTGACTACTGCCGGAGGGTTTTGAATTACCAGGCTCTTCACTTCACTCCACTTAAGTGAGTGAACTGATGATGGTAGAAAGAAGCTTCATCAAGCAATGCATCCAAGCAGTACCATTTTTTACATAATTGTGTATTAACCTAAATAAAATGTAGTTAAAATATTCATAAAATTTTGTTAACACATATTTTTTACCTGTAATACGCAAAACTAAATCGAAATACTTCTGAAAAGTTTGAGCGAAAGTTACGTTGAAGTGAAGCGCCTCACATCAACGGAAGCGGTCGTTACGTCTCCGCCGTGATGTCACGGATCCGCCTCGTTGATCTACTGAGGATTATGTCCGCAGGAATAGGTTGCGGTTTTAGTAGCCGACTTGATGTCGAGATAAAAATTTTGGTTGAAATTCGTACGTAAATTCTTTTGTGAGGAAAGATGCTTTTTACTTTTCAAATATAACCGACAGGAATTTTACTGCACTGCTGGATAATGGTAAGTATAACTGGCATTTCGCGGCAGCGGTGGTTGTCCGAAACCGGTGTATAATTTATTATTTTGTTACTTGACCACGGCTATATTAATCAAGCTACAGTACACTTATAGCTTGCATTATATCAGTTCCGATCTATTATACAGCTAAATGCCTATTCCAACCCACTCAAGATACATTACAGCAATTTAAACACATGTAAGAACGTCGTACGTTTCCATCTTGAAACATATGTAAACCTACTTAACATCCAAATCGCTGTCCGCTGCGCTTATTCCAAGCACGTGCCCATACTGTCAGGAGACACGTGCCAATAACGACAACAGTTCTCCGGCCTGTACAAAATCATTAATTTATTAGGAGTCCAAGGGCTAGATAGTTCGACCAGTAGAGTTCGTGACCAGCTTAACTTGTTATTCTGTAGGATATTGAATAGTAGCATGCGGTCTTTGGTTCAGAGATCGATATGACTGGTTTAGTTTGATAATGTTTTAAAAGGTTTTTGTCTGGAGGAATTATCTTTAGTTATAAGCTGGTGTTGGTTGGTGTTTGAAAATATATTTTAGAAGTACATAATCCATTTAAGGAGAAAAAGGCATAGGCGTCCAAGTAACGCCGTTTTAAGCCTTTGGCTTTTAACCAAGAAGGACAACATCTAAATATAATATAAAACTCAAAGGTGACTGACTGACATAGTGATCTATCAACGCACAGCCCAAACCACTGGAGGGATCGGGCTGAAATTTGGCATGCAGGTAGATGTTATGACGTAGGCATCCGCTAAGAAAGCATTTTGATAAGTTCTACCCCCAAGGGGATAAAATAGGGGATAAATCAAATAAAAGAATAAAATAAAGTAAAGAAAGTTTGTATAAATCTTCTTAGATTTTCGACTGATTGAACTGAAATTAAAGATTGCTCTACTATGATGAAGACTAGGATTTTGATAAATTCAATCCGCATGGGGATAAAATAAGGGATGATGGAGGATGTAAATGTAATAATTTGAACTATCAGGACCTAATGGAACGAATAAATTAAGACGAACAAAATATTTTTTGATACTGTGGTTAATATAGATGACGCTACTAATTACCCTGTAGAATTTTTAAATTCATTGAAACCGCCAGGTTTGCCTTATTTATGATAAGGCTTATTCTGCGTGTGGGCACTCCAATTATGTTGTTGCGAAATTTAAAAGCACCAAAACTTTGTAACGGTACGAGACTGCAAGTGAAAGCGTTACATCGCAATATAGTGGAAGACAATATATTAACTAAGTGTGCGAAAAGGGAAACTGTATTTATACCACGAATCCCATTAATACCGAATGAAACCCCGTTTGAATTTAAACGATTACAGTTTCCCTTAAAAGTCTGCTTTGCCATGACAATAAATAAGTCTCAGGGGAAACTCTCAAATTTGCGGGTATTGACTTGAGAGAACATTGCTTCTCTCATGGACAGTTTTATGTTGCTTGCTCACGAGTAAGTTCCCCAATAGCTTGATAGTTTTAGCGCTTAATGTCAGATTAGTTAAGAATATTGTCTACAAAGAAGTTTTGTAGGCCCTAATTTTTTACACACGCTAAACAATAGTAAAGCCGCAAAAAATATACATACCTAATTAATAATAATTTTTCTTAACGCGAGCAATGCCGCGGGCAAAAGATAGTTTTATTATATAATTATGCCAATAGTAAAGAAACAAACTATAATTTGATTTTGAGGTTCATTACCAATTTTAGGTTGGTTTTGAAACCAAATAATAATTTAAACATTTCTTTCTTCGGTTTGAGAACCTTAGAAAGAAATATATTGGTTTAAATTATTATTTGGTTCATCTTGAGCACTAGTGACCAACGCATGTGCATAAAGAAATTGCAATCATACCATTAAACATTCACAGACACATTTTATTAGCAAATACGAAGAACAATCTGACTAAAACTCTTTAAGGTGATACGAAATTACAAAATATTATTATCACTATTTATCATCAATCTTCTGTATATAAAAAATCTTGCGTAACTGACTGGTTGTCTATCAGCCAGTCAGTAACGCAAGATTTTTTACATACAAACAAACCACCAAATCTATTGGGCGGAAGAAGCTGAAACTTGGCATGTACTTTCCTTGGGGAGCGTCGGGTTGCACTAAGAAACAATTTCCCGACATTCGCACGGGATAGGGAAGAAACGGTTAAATTAAATGAATGATGTGTGGGCGTGGCTGCGGGCATCATCTATACTTTATATCATCTATACTGAAATAAAGTAATACACACGAAATATTAGTGTACGCTACAACATTATAGCATCTTCATATTATTCACAATTGGAAAGGAAACATCTTAAAATTTTCTTATTGAACGTACTCGTAAAACCCGATAGGTCAGCCTTTTTTTTCAATAAAATTACTAATCTCGGTGTTGCTATTCATTCCACTAATAGAAAAAGAAAACAAAACAGAGCCATAGCTATAAAATTTAATGACATCGCGCCATTTCCCTTTTCTGTACACCGCTTCACTAGCCGTCCCTATAACAAACTGTAACGGCATACATTCTTTACACTATAATCCACGGTTCACCAAGCGTCACATAAAACTGAACAAGCTTTAGAACATTCTGGAACTTTCAGCCCTTAGCTTGTCTTGTACTTAGTAAAAACAAATTGTTATGGTTATTCGCACTTTGGACAAACTTGCAATATATTCTCATAGGCATGTCAAATAACGAAAGTTTTTGGCTATCCTTAGCTATCTGGAGCTGAATAAAAAGTAAATGTAATGTGTTTGTTTCTAAAAGTCTCTGCTGTATTATTTATGTATGTAAGGTTCACGTAATATTTAGTGCGCTTTAGTTGGCAAACAAAAACGTAAAAACTAAATAAAAGAAATATGTGTGTGTGTGTGTGTGTGTGTGTGTGTGTGTGTGTGTGTTTGTGTGTACATGATAATATTTATGTGATTTAGAATCAATGTTAAGACGCAGACTGCAGAAGTAACTCAGTATCATTGTAGTTTAAATTGTTAAGCCAATTAATTAATGTTTTTTTACATTCATATGGTTTTTTATCATAAATATATATCTTATCTTATCTTATTAATTTTATTGTATAAGTAGGCTGAGCGTTTTTTAAATTGTCTGTTTGCAAATTCGGTTTTAGTTGTTGGTACATTTACTATGCGATGTTTGTTTCTTTTTTGTAGTATTTCCGGCTTATATGATATCTCTTTATGCGCTTTAAGGATGACAGAAAGAATGTACAGTTTTCTCACAGACAGGTGGTTACATAATTTGTAGAGCTTATCCGTAGAGAATATTCTTTTTTTGAAGTACATCACCTTAATAATCGCTCTTTGAGCGCGTTCTAACTCTAGAAATCTAGATTTCGCTGCTCCACCCCACGCAGTTATGCAATACACTAAAACAGATTGAACCATGGCTACAAAGATTTCGTTCAAAAGATTTCTTTGGTAATTATTATTTTTGTTTGGTACAACATATCTTAGCTCCTTGAATAGCCATATAAGTTTTCGTACTCTACTCATGACTTGTTCCAGTTGAGGATACCAAGAGAGACGCCGTTCAATCATCACCCCTAAGTACTTTGTTTGGGTAACTTGTTGAATAGTAGGGCAGTTACAGCAAACTCGACCTGTAGCATCATTACATGTGTGTATTTTTAAATGAAAATCGCTATCTGGTTGAGATTTATTATAAATATTAAAACAGATGAAGTTAGTTTTGCTAGTGTTCAGTGTAAGCAGATTTTTTTGTAACCAAGCTGCGACAAGGGCAAGCCCTTCTTCTGCACTATGTTTAACTTCCTGCCAAGTTTTGCCTGTGAAGACTACAGCTGTATCATCGGCGTACGAGAATACGTTGGCGTTATTGATTCTCATGTTGCAGAGGTCGTTTATATAAATTAAGAACAACGTAGGTCCTAGCACGCTGCCTTGTGGCACGCCGTATGATGTCCCTAAGGGATCAGTCCTCTCTGCAAATCTTTTTTGCTGCACTTTAATGAGTTGCTGAAACCGGGAACCTTTGGAAATGCTAATGACAGCACGGTTGTAGAGATATATGTCCAATGCTCGGACTGGTGAAGTGCGGATTCAGGCATGATAAAGCGCTTAAAATTGTCTCTGAAGTCGGTTTACGACTAGGGCGTTGCTAACAGAGTCAGGTTTAATACGTCAAAGATACAGGCATGTGTGTTTTCCACTAAACGGAACCAATTTCATCAGGCTTCGATTTTCGGGAATGTATTCATACCCGTAACTGATCGCCTGGAAGTTCCAGGTGTCTTGATGACCTCAACCCTAAGTTTTGGCTCATTTGTTGAGTCGAGAGCCCAAATAGCTGGGAAGAAACTGGGTATCCTCAATAAGGAGAGGCGGAACTTTACACCGAGACAGTTGCTGAACCTGTACAAAGCTCAAGTATGATCCTGCATAGAGTACTGTTCCCACCTGTGGGATGGTTCTGGCTAATACTAGCTGGATGCTCTTGACTCAATTGAGAAAAAACTAGGATACTCATCGGCGATGACCAACTGGTTGACACAAACCTCCAAAGTCTAGAGCATCGTCGCAGTGTTGCTAGTCTGTCAGTGTTTTACAGGATACATTTTGGGGAGTTTGCAGAGGAACTTCATAATTTAATTCCTGCGTTTTTTTTATTCCTGCCCTTCTACCACCGGACGATCAGGTAAACGAGTCAGCATCACCGTTATGTGGTTGACATCCCAACCATACCTACAAAGCGCTTCGCTTTCGCCTTTCTCATGCGCACTGCCAAAGTATGGAATTCCTTGCTTGAGTCTGTGTTTCCTGATGTGTAGTTACTAGAATAGGTACTTTCCATGGCCGTGATCATAGCCAAACATTAGCTTCAACACAATAAAAAAAAAATTGGGCAAGTGCGAGTGGGACTTGCACACGAAGGGTTCCGTACCATCACCTATAAAAGAAAATCACGTTTGTTGTATGTAAACTTAAATATTTTTTAAGTTTCTACCTATTTATTAAGATCGAGTAAGGAATTGCTTAAAAATTCAATCAATCAATCAGCCTATCGCAGTCCACTGCTGGACATAGGCCTCTCCAGACACGCGCCACAGTACACGGTCCTCAGCCTTCCGCATCCAATCTGTCCCAGCCACCTTTTTCAGGTCGTCGGTCCACCTAGCCGGGGGCCACCCTACCTTACGCTTGCCGAGACATGGTCTCCACTCTAGGATACGCTTGCTCCATCAACCATTAGTCCTTCTACAGATATGGCCAGCCCACTGCCACTTGAGCCTACTGATTCTGTGAGCTATGTTGGTAACTTTGGTTCTTTGTCGGATAACTTCGTTTCGGATTTTATCCTTCAAAGAGACGCCAAGCATAGCCCGTTCCATAGCTCGCTGCGTGACTTTTAGTTTGTGGAATTGTCCCACTGTGAGTGTCCACGTCTCGGCACCGTACGTCATAACAGGTAGGACGCATTGGTTGAAGACTTTGATCTTCAGGCATTGCGGTAGGGGCGAAGAGAAAACTCGACGTAGCTTGCCAAACGCTGCCCAACCCAACTGGATCCTGCGGTCGATTTCATACTCGAAGTTGTTTCTACCAAGCTGGACTACTTGCCCAAGGTAGACATACTCTTGAACAACTTCGAGCATCGATCCGTCGACATAAACCGGTCCCGGCACAATGTGTTCGTGGAACATAATCTTGGTTTTATCCAAGTTCATGCCGAGACCATCCCGTCGAGAGGCTCCATTTAGGCTGTGCAGCATCTCGCTCAGCTTTTCCAGGCTCTCTGCCACGATAACGATATCGTCGGCAAACCGAAGGTGGGATATGTACTCGCCATTAATGTTTATGCCCCGTCCAGTCCAGTCCAGCGTCTTAAAGACGTCTTCGAGTGCGTTGGTGAAGAGCTTAGGGGATATTACATCCCCCTGCCTCACCCCTCTACGCAACTCAATGCGGCTGGTTTTACTGTCCTGGAGCTGGACGGTCATAGCGGCCGTGTCGTACAAACATCTCAACACCTCGATGTAGCGCCAATCGATGCGACACCGCTGCAGAGCATCCAGAACCGCTCAGGTTTCGATGGAGTCGAAGGCTTTCTCGTAGTCCACGAAAGCCATACACAGCGGCTGATTGTACTCGTTGGTCTTCTGTACAATCTGCCGAACAGTATGGATGTGGTCTACGGTACTGTAGCCTTTTCGAAACCCGGCTTGTTACGGTGGCTGTAAATCGTCGAGTTTTCTAGCAAGGCGGTTTGTTAGGACTCTCGAGAACAACTTGTAGACGTGGCTCAGGAGTGAGATGTGTCTGTAGTTTTTCAGCAGGGTTTTGTCACCTTTTTTGAAAAACAGAACCACCGCACTCCCACTCCACGCCTGAGGTGTTAGGCCTTGGTGGATAACGAAATTAAACAGGCTCGCCAGCTCTTTCAGAACTGCTGTCCCACCTGCTTTTAAGAGCTCTGTGGTGATTCCGTCATCCCATGGAGACTTGTTGTTCTTGAGCTGCTCGAGAGCCACACTTACCTCGCCCTGGTTGACATCAGGTATGTTCTCCGTGTAATGGCGCGTGAGTTGAGCTCTGTGGTCATCATCGCTGGGTCTCGTGGGTTTAGGCATCCGTGATGCGTACAAGTCCTTAGAAACTCTCAATTTCAGCGAGAATCTCGAACTTGGAGGTTACAGTTTTGCCATCCGCAGTATTGAGTTTCGACAGATGAATTCTACCAAGCTGGCGAGCGAAGACTTTGGTGCCTCGATTCTGTTCAATCGCAGCCGTAATGGCGCGGGTATTGGAACATCGGAGGTCACGTCGCACCAGCTTCCGGATCTTCCGGGTTAGGTTTCTGCCATCTGTCGAAGACGTCTGCGCATAAGACATTCCACTTCTTTGCCTCATAAGTTCGAGAGTCTCGAGTGAGAGTTTACTTTGCTTGTTAACGCTTTTTCCGGGAAACATCCTTCGAGACACATCCTGTAGCATTTTAACCACAGCGTCGGCTTTCTCGTCAACAGTGCCATGGGTTTCCAGCAGTCCGAAACGGTTTTGAAGTTCCAGTTGAACCTTTTCGGATCCTACTGCTAGCTGAGGTGCAGTAGGTCTAAGAGTAGACTTCATCATGCGAAGCCTCTCAGCTCTGAAGTCTATATTTAGAGAGCCTCGGACAAGTCGGTGATCGCTACCGGTATTAAACCTGTTGACCACTGAGACGTCTCTAAATATATACCTCCGATCAGACATGATGAAGTCTATCTCGTTCCTTGTCACAGTATCGGGGCTTCACCATGTCCACTTTCTATGAGGCTTCTTCTTAAAGAAGGAGTTCATTATGAAGAGCCCCTGTGACGCCAGAAAGTTGACCAGCATTTGCCCCCTGTGATTTCGGCACCCCACGCCATAGGACTCGATTCTCGTTTTGCCGCCTTCTTGTACTCCCACTTTGGCATTAAAATCCCCCATAACAACGCTGTAGTGTGTCTTGGTGGTATGATATAGAGCCTTAGTAACGTCCTCATACATGGCTTCGACTATGTCATCGCAGTATGTCGAGGTCGGCGCATATACCTGTACCACCTTCAGGGAGTACCTGTCGGTGATCCTCAATATCAGGTTCGCTACCCGTGTCGACACACTGCTGATTTCTATAACGTTGTTAGCGAAAGATTTGTTAACGAGGAAACCGACACCGCCCTGAGAGGGCTGATCGCCTTCTCGAAAGTAGAACAGGTTGCCTGACTCAAAGGTTATCGTGTCCTCCCCCTGTCTTCGTACTTCAGACAACCCCAATATATGCCAGTTTATATAACCTAGTTCTACTTCGAGTTCGGTGATGTGTTGGTCCAGCCGTAGAGAGCGTCCATTGTACGTAGCCAGGGTCAGTTTCTTGTGGTAGCCGTTTGCCGTTGCCGGGAGATTCTTAGCACCCCCTGCCCCGCTGTTACCGCGACCGCTACCGTAGTTGCGGACAGCAGGACTACCGGGAACTGGGGGCCTTTCATTCGTTGGTGCGCTCATTGGGTGGTATTTGGCCTACTATACCGCGCTGGCCAGACGAGTTGGTATAGGGTTTGGTTTGAAGTTTTCCATCTCATCGCAAAGACATTATTCGCTTTTTTTTTTGCTTAAAAATTACGTTTGTTGTATTCCCATACAAGCCCCCCTTTATTATTAACTTTTTTTATTTAATTATTTATTTTGAAAGGTAATATACAACTACATGTTCTGTGAAAATTTAAAGCGTCTTCCTGTTAGCGTTAGAAATTTTGAGCAAAAAATACGAAATAAAACACGTTTATTGTATGGGACCCCCCCTTAATATTTTTTTTATTTTTATTTTTAGTATTTGTTGTTATAGCGGCAACCGAAATACATTGTGAAAATTTCAGCTTTCTAGCTATCACGGTTTATGAGATACAGCCTGGTGACAGACAGCGAAGACTTAGTAATAGGGTCCCGTTTTTTACCTTTAGGTACGGAACCCTAAAAATACCTTGTTCACTACCCACAAAATATAAAAAAAAATTAAGAAGTTTTGTACTATCGGACTGCCTCGTTGGTCTCGCGGCATAAATGTGCGCGTGGGATTGGGAGGTCTCGTTCGATTCCCGGGTCGGGCAAAGTGTTATTGTGTTTTTCCGTTAGAAAATTCTCAGTAACAGCACGGAGTCTGGTTATGTGCCCGGTACGGCAATAGGCTCGCCCCCTATTACGTGGGACCTAAAAATTCATGGCGAAATGTGGGTGTAATATTACACCTCTGCCTACCCCTTCGGGGGTACAGGTGTGAGTCTATAAATAAAAAATAAATAAATAAATTTTGTACTATTCCTTTCCGTGTTTTTTTTAAGTTCTATAAAAAATAAAAGCATAATAAATTTAGCAAAAAGATATTTTATATTCATGTTTGGAAGAATGATTAAGGTAAGAAAACCGGGTAAAATAATCACTTGTTTTGTTTATAGTTACAGTGATTTAAAATTTGTTTTTACTACTTAATAATAATATCAGTTTTCGAATTCTTCTTCTTCTTTCGAGTCAATGAAAGTTTCAAGTTTCTAAGTATCAAATCTTGTTCGCCCAGTACGCAGCCACCCTTACTGCATTTTCGGTAGCGTTCAGGGAACATGTGTCTGGGTAGTTAGGGCACGATAGTAGGTGGAGCATTGACTGTATGCCAGTGCCGCACTCACACAGGGATTCGGCTTCGTCCAAGAAACCGCATCTGGCTCGGTTTTCCTTGCAACGCCCAATTTGGGTCCGCGATCTATTTAAGGACTTCCATGTGGACCTGGGGAGCTCGTGACCAGGAGGCAGGTTTTCCGAGATAGGGACAAAAGGGGAAGGAAGTGAGCTTTGTGCCGTCCATAGGTCTTGTCTGGCTTGGGAGACTTCACCATCGATCGCCGCAACACATCTATAAAAATTCTTTCGACTTTTTAGCCTTGGGGGTACCTGTTGATAGTTGGTGCATGGGGTGCTGTTCTCGAGTTCTAGTCTAGCTCTTTCCACGGAGCATTCTACATTCCTGCGAACACTGGGTGGAGCAATGCCAGCAAGTGGGAACAGTATTTGAGTCAGGGTCGGCTTCAGACAACCCGTAAAAATCCGACAAGTCTTGTTTAGCGCTACATCCACTTTCTGTGCATGATTGGAATGGCTCCAGACGGGCGACGCAAATTCACCTGCAGAATAGCTTAGTGCTAATGCAGTAGTTCGTAAGACCTTAGGCTGGGCACCCCAATTGGTGGTCGTTAATTTTCGCAGGAGGTTATAACGAGCTGTAACTTTGTTATTGATGTTCTCGCAGTTTCTTTTAAACGTGAGTGATCTGTCTAACGTTGTGCCCAGGTATTTAGGGTAGTTACAGTGGCTGATAGGTAAACCGCGCCACTAGGTGTTTAGCTCTCTGCCTGCCTCTTTCTTGCAAAGGTGAAAAGCACATGATGTGAGTTTGAGAGGTTTGGTTTAAGGGCATTTTCATCGTAGTAGACACTCAGTGTCTGGAGAACTTCGCTGAGGTTGTCCTCTACCTCTTCAAAGGATCCCTGTGACGCCAACGCATGGTCGGTCGGCATATTGTAAGCGGGTTGCATTTGGGCTCGTAGGCTGATCATTGTAAATGTTATGGGAGAAGCCTTCACGTAGAGCGATACCTATGCTCGGGCCTTCCCCGTAAGTAGCGAATGATGTCGTGAAACTAATTACTACTCCACAATGACAAGTCAAAGTCATATTTGCTATCACCCTGACAGTCCTCTCTTCAAGCCAGCTCTGCGCGTCATTTCGATAAACATTCAAGGTTTCTCGCAGGACAAGGCGGAGATCTTATCCGATCTCTGCTGAAGTACTAAGTGTGATGTATTATGCGCACAAAAAACCCATCGAAGTATCCACCAAAGAAGGCCATTCATCCCCGGACTGTCGTTTATTGCCGAGATCTGTCACCCAAAGCACGGTAACGCAGTGTTTGCTGCTCCTAGCGTAAGCATATCCTCTGCTCAGTGCGTAACCATGAATGGCATGGAGATAATTACTGTAGATACTGGATTCTGTACAATCAGCTCAGTCTATAAGCCTCCAGATACACCTTTTTGATTCTGCACACCGGGAAACTTCGCTCATCAAAACTTTAAGATTGCGATGGGTGACTTTATCAGCCATTATATTAGATGGGGCTACCAAAACTCTAATGCCAACGGTCAAGCCGTAGAAGAATGGGCTAAACTGAATGATCTAACGCTAATTCATAGCCCAAAGGATCCACTTAATAGTGGACTTAATTTAATAGTGGATAATGATAATGATGATAAAAATTTATTCGTCGGAATATGGATATACAAAGTTGTTAGTGTTTGAAATTACATTCAAGCCATATTCTACCATTATCTGGCATACAAATATTGATTGTTTTTTTGTTAGTAGCATGTATACAATAGTCAGTTTTTAAGTTTAATATAATAATATCTAATAACAATTCATTTTAAAATTCCATGCAGTTATAAATATGTCACAATTTTTTTGTCGTTCAAGAATGTATTAATTGAGTAAAAACAATTATTTAATAACAGTATAAATAATTTTCGTTTAAAAGTATCAATTTCCTATTTGGCAACTTATTTTAAATACGTATCACCATACAGTAAACATTCTTGCTAAATACATTTACTCTTTGCTTGGGTATGAGTAGCTTGTGTGTGTGTCTCCCTGGTCTCATCACGACATCATTGTGCTTACAAAACAAGTGTGGATGTTTGCGTACAAAAATAAAAATTTCGTATATATACTGACTAGGTAAAGGTAAGATATTATGGTTTTTAAAGTACTCCCTACAGCTCTCAGTCTGTTGTAAGCCGAATAATGCTCGTATACATTTTTTCTGCACGATGAAAGCTTTGATTGACTCCACCAAGTTGCTCCATAATATCAGACCATATCTTAATTTGGACGAAACATAGCCGTGATAGGCATTTAAAGCAAATTCTATAGTTGAGACTTGTCTCAATCTATATAATGCGTAAACAAATTTGTCTATATTTATGCAAAGATTTTGAACATGGTCTTTCCAATTACAATATTTGTGAAATGATGTGGCATCTACTTCTTTGACCATGTTTGCATTATACTATTATAAGTTTGGAATTGGATCATTTTTGTTTTATTTATGTTAACTTTAAGGTGATTGTGATCTAACCATTCCATTATATTCCACAAGGCCTTGTTTATTTTATGCTCAAGTTAATTCTTGTTTTTATCTGTAATTATATTGTAATGGACGTTAGCGTCTTGGCTATAACCCAGACCTAATCTTCGTTAGTGGTAATATTGGTTCTCAATGCAAAAACAACAGTGTGCCTGCCAATCCCTCGAACACAGCACATACCCATAATGTGCTCCATTGAACCAATTATCCGACCAACAATCGGACCTTTCAAGCGTCGATTTAAGTACAGCAAGGCCAACTGGGACAAATACTCCGAAACTAGAGATGAGGAGCTTACAAATTTACCACCGACTGCGAAAAATTACAATAAATTTGTAGAAATAGTTATGACTGTATCAAAAAGGTATATCCCCTGGGTTTGTCGTTCATCCTATATTACAGGTCTGTCTGGTACATCAGCTGAACTTAGTAGACAGTACGAAGACCTTTTCAATAGCGATCCATTCTCTGAAGACACCATTGAGCTGGGTGAGAAACTCCTTGCAGAAATAAAAGAAAAGCGTTGCGCCAAATGGATAGATACTGTCACAAATATTAATTTAACCCAAACCAGCAAGAAAGCTTGGCCAACTATCCAGAGGCTCTCCAGTGACACTCCACACGCTAATCCACCAGCTCAAGTAACGGCAAACTAGATCGCCTATCAGCTGTTAATGAACGGCAAGCCCCCTCACCGACTCAAAAATATTCCAAAACAAAGAACCTTAGTAGACCCAACCGGATCGTCTATCTGTCATTCTTTTGTTCTGCCCGATATCATCTGTGGCATTAAGCAACTGAAACGCGATAAATCCTCTGGACTCGACTACATATCTGTGTAACTTATCCAACACTTTGGCCCAGTCACCGTGTTATGACTCTTAAGACTGTATAATAGTTGTCTGGACTCGGTGACAATCTCTAGTATGTGGCGGGAAGCTAAAATATTTGAGACCTTAAAACCTGGCTAATCAGCCGACGACCCGAAAAACTTCAGACCGATCTCGCTCTTCTGCCACACACTCAAAATTTTTGAAAGGCTACTACTAAACTCTCTCACTAGCCTCGTAGACCCTAAACTCATCCCAGAGCAAGCTGGGTTCCGCCTCGGAAAATCTTGCTGGAGCCAAACCCTTAATCTTACTCAGCAAATTGAGGACGGATTTGAGATGGGCAAAGTGACGGGTGTGGTCTATGTTGACCTTTCGGCCGCATACGACACAGTTAATGCTAAACGTTTGCTATGGAAAGTGCAGAATATGACGGAGGATAGCAAATATGTTCATGTTCTCGGCGAGCTGCTCCAAAACCGACGCTTCCGGGTCCATTTAAACTCTAACAAAAGCCGTTGGAGAACCCAAAAGAACAGTCTACCTCAGGGGAGTAGTGTCCTGGCGGCACACTTATGATCAGTTTTCGATAATATTAGTGATATCAGAATACATTATATTCAAGGTAAATTATCTAGTCATAGCTATTGAGCTGACTTGAATGACGTTTAATCGATATCCATTTCATTCAAAACATTATTATATTGTTTGCCAAATAATGACGCACATTTCAGGCTGCCCTGCTGAAAATCATACAGGTATCTATTACTTCAGATTAAATTGCAGTAATAGATTTGATATTTAATTATATAATAATTAATTGGTTACTATACCATTGTATTATTTTTGTTTATTAAACTATGAATTGAAATTAGGGCGTGAGGTTGAAGCTACAAGGCTATATTGTGAAAATTTTCTAATTGCTGTATTTTCTATTGGAATTCTATCAGTTGAAGGCGGAACGCCAAACTAATCTATTTTAAATTACGAGAATACAATATTATATTATGGTCACTCTAAACACATCCCATAAAACATTACTGGGTTATTCGTAGCTATGGAAATGTTTTATATAGCATTACAATACAATTAGTACAAAATAAATTCAGCAGTGTTTGGGCTCCAGGTACTGACCAGCTGAAAGAAAACAGTATTAGGCTCATATATTTGAACATTATTTGTCGAATGCAAATAGGTACGCGAAATTTGATATATGCGTAGTATGTCAGCCTATTTCTGCTCCAATTTGCCTGTATTCACCAATTCACAATTCAATGCATATATACAATATGTGTGAGCAATCCGTGACTGTACAGCGTTGCTTCCTGAACTCAATGTTTCTGTAAGTACCCACACAATTACAAACTTTAACTCTAAAGTTTAAGGTTGAGTTTCCTTCTTGTAAAACACGCTCGGTTACACAATTCTTTCAAAGAAAATAATATGGAAATTAGTTTTTATTGTTTTACGGTTTTATTTAGCTTGACCTGTTTATTTGTTTGTTTGGGTCAAATTTAGTAATTGGAATTTTACCCCCTTCCTGATGACAAATTGATCTGGTATTTGGTACTCACTCTTAATCTTGATGACAATACAACAAAATATATTCCTTATGATTGTAAATCCAAGTTGGCCGCCGATACATAATGACGGATCACATATTACTTCACAACAATCTTAATATGGGTATCAAATGAAAGGGCTTGATTGGTAGAATAGAGCTCACTATAAAAAATCTAAGATGGCCGCCGATACAAAATGGCGGATGACATATTTTTTCACAAATACCTCAATATGGGTATCAAATGAAAGGGCTTGATTGGTAGAATAGAGCTCACTATACAAAATCCAAGATGGCCGCCGATACAAAATGGCGGATGACATATTTCTTCACAAATACCTCAATATAGGTATCAAATGAAAAGGCTTGATTGGTAGAATAGAGCTCACTATGAAAAATCCAAAATGGCTGCCGTCACAAAATGACGGATTACATATTTTTCACAAATACCTCAATATGGTTATCGAATGAAAGGGCTTAATTGGTAGAATAGGGCTCACTATGAACTAACAACAAAACTAAAAACTTGAAAATAAAATAAAAAATTTTTTTTTGATAAATATAAAATCGTTGGGCGCGTGAAATTTCTATCAAAATCTTTGCTCTGGTTACGCTACGCCCAACGATTTTATATTTATCTGATCAATACCCCAGATTGATGAGAAGATTGGTGCGATCTAGTAGCTAGGACTTACCGAATTATTCTTTTAGCTTTTAGTACAATACATACTTTGTTTTTTATTATAATAAAACCGTTTAACATATATTTTTTTTTATAAATGTCATTTCCATGATTTGAATTAATGAACTCTTTTGTATTGACAATTCTAAACGTGATTGCAGTCAATGGATAGTCTTCATACTTGAATCGATTTAATATTCTGTTTCGTTAGTAATAAGTCTAAGCCTTGTCTTCGGCAAAACTTCGTGAGTACTAGAGCTCGACTTTTTAACAGTCTAATAGTACTTTTTTGCAATTACATTTAATTGGATGAGGTGTAACATAACAAATAGAAAAAGGAGGCATAGTCGGTATTTTGTACTACTGGATAGAATGTACTGTACAGCTCGCGTTATGTCAAATTTATCCACCATCACAATATTCTAACTTTCTTGTGAGAATTTTAACGAAATTGTAAGCCAACAATTTTATAAAAATTTTAATCTTTTACGTGTGTAATAAAAGCGAATGGCATCAAAATCTTTCAAAGCACTTTTCTCTACGATGGAAGGTATAATATAGGAAGACCTTCCCATATGACACAAAGGCTTGGGGGTTTATGGATATGACGTGCATTTTACCCCCTGTCAGGCATGGGACATAAATTGGCTCTTTGATTGGCCAGCAAAAGTGCACTCTCGGATTTTGAAAGTGCTATAAATAGGATATTGGTAACGAGATTGAAGTAAATATATAAAAGAACCGAGAACAATATATATTTTGTTGAAAATATACTTTGAAAAGTTGCTCAAGCGCTAAAAATCTTTGCCAATAAGGTGATGTGCCTATTGAGTTCAGAATAATGACATCGGCATCGGGCTTTGTGGATTAAATTAATTTTACCTTACTGTTAATTCGAATAGTACTAACTTATCACACAATGTTTATTCTTGTCAAATTAAAAAACATGAAAGTAGGATTATCTAAATTTTCATAGACTACATTTTACTTTACGTGCTGCAAACAAAAAAACTTGCATCACACAATATTTATTTTTACGTCTAAGCAGTGACAAGCTCTCTCCGTCGAATAGCTAAGTCTGAATAAACGGTTCAGAAGGAACAAAATTACCATCTAAATAGACGACTATACCTCCATATAAGCAAATAAACGTCCGCCCGTAATTATATTCGTAGCAACGTTTATGCGTCGTGCGGTTACTCCCTCGACAGCCGATCGCATTCACTTATCAAGCCGTCCGCGTCGGCTTCACACGTCATAACCACTTACACATTCACGGCAAAGCAAGGCCCTGTTTTGACAAGTGGTAACCGAAACGTCTACTAGTCGGTCTGCTGAAGTCATGGACCAAAAATTAAGTGTACATATCATTAATCAGACGTACTAGGCTAAGGTTCAGTCTGACCTAAACACACTTTGGAGAATGGACTGTAATTAATTGCGTTGTAAGGAACTCCTTCATAACGCCCTAGTAAATATAATAAAGCTTAACACAAAGCTCTTGTGAAATGTATATCACAAACTTAAAATGTCGTTTTGCTGTAGCATGGTCCAGTGAATAAATGTACTGAAAATGCCCTACAAATTGTGCTAAGATGTTATAACCATGGCAACAACTAGTCTATGACTGCTACAGCGATTTGTTTCAAATTAATAACACTTTACAGCTTGGTTAAAACAAAATAGTATTGCAGCTGGTTTGTCTCGTCACAGTATGCTACTTACGGCCATTTTCAATATTCGATCCATACATGGATTTTGAAATTCGAGATTCGTGTTTGACATATTTTGTATGAAGCTTATGTCAAAAACGAATTTAACAGAAACGAATTCTACAGATCTATCTATAGTTCGAATATTGAATTCCGCAGTTAAAGAGTACAAAAATCGATAGACTGCCATCATGTAGTTCTCTGAGCAAATGACATTGTGTTGCTAATAAAGACGATCAACTGTATAAAAATTCATTCTAATAATTAAAAAATTAAAAAACGCGACTGCCCTGCAAAAAAAAACGAACTAAAAAGTTAATAACAAGTTTGAATAAAATTGTCATCGCAGTCGGGGACCGCTTTGTGAAACACTAGTTTAAGAGGTCCCCCGACTGCAATGACAATTTTATTTAAACTTGTTATTAACTTTTTAGTTCGTTTGTTTGCAGGGGCAGTCGTGTTTTTATTATTTTTTATTATTAATTTTTATTTGATACAATTTAGTGGCAACTTGGTCTAAATCCCGACAACACTCCAATAATTAGAATAAATATGAATGAACTAGATGGCGTTGTTTTATAAATTATTTAACGGCGGTAAATTTCTAATCAAAATATAATGTTATATTAAAAATAATTATTATTTACATACTCACTTTCTTATTTTTTTATTTCTAGGTAACACTTATTTAGAAATAAGAAATATAAATTACTAACAACACTTCTTTGTTTACCACAAATAAATAATAGATGGCGTTATTACATTTGTCTTCGCCGTTAAACGTTAGATGGCACTATGATGTTTCTTATTTGAAAATGGCTTCACACTCCTACCATCTTGACTTTTTCCAAAAATATATCCAGTGTTACTCGGGGTGATGTAAGGATTCTAATGATACCTCATACATCCTAATCAGTGCAGGCATTTAGAAGTTATAGTGGAATAAAGAAACTCACATACATACATACATACATGAATCCTTAAAAAATTACACTCCTTTTTTTGGGCAGTCGTGTAAGAATAGCAGTATGCCCCCTGAAGCTTTTGAAAAACCTTACTAAATTTAATAACTTAATCAACTGAGATTTAAGTATCTTCTTACATGATATTCAATATAAAATAAAATTAAAAACCGACCAAGTGCGTGACGGGCCACGCGCAATGCAGGGTTCCGTAGTTGCCCATAATGGCCATTATTGATATTAACTTCTGGTTCACATGGGACTAAAAACGGGCATCTTTAAGATTAAGCCAGCGCTTCCAATGTAAACTCACAGAAATAGGTATTTATAAGTTAACCGACGATTACTCGTAAACTAGTAATGTCTACTTAGCCGTGATAGTTTTCCTTTTAAATTCGTTATATGTACTACATTCGTGATTTTTTTCAGCTCTGCCAAATTAATAGTTTAGCCGGCAGAGGGGGGGGACACTTGAGTCTAACAATTTTTTTCACTTCAAAGCTTGATATTTGACAAACCAATCACTTGATCGAAAAATGATTTGAGCAAACTAATAATATTTTTTAAAACCTATCTAATGATACCCCACACAATGGCGTACTCATCCAAAAAAAAAATTCAACCCTCTATATATTATGTAGGGGAGATACCCTTAAAAAAATATTTTCCAAAATTTTATTCTACAGTTTTCTTGCAATATTGGATGTCTATATTCATGTCAAATATCAGCTCTCTAGCACCAGGCGTCTTTGAGCTAGGCTGCGGACGGACAGACGGACGGACATGACGAAACTATAACGGCCTTATTACAAAAAACTGAATAAACCTTAGCTTGAACCAGCACTATAAAGGCCAAGTCTTATAGCTGAGCAATGGTGTAAACTTGTTCTTATTACAAAACATATTTGAGCCTCGGCTTTTATGATACCACGTTATAAACTTAGCTCAAAATATCAACCACAGATAAAAACTATGTATTCTTATTCGTTCATCATGACATCATTCAATCTTTACGTTCCGTATTTTTATAATAAAATATGTTTACTTTAATTGATAATGATTAGGAATAATATAGAGGATAAAAAAGCCCTAGAAATTTGATTATTTACAATAAATATTAATAATCACTACTCTCTTGGTGCCAATTTCTTTTTCGAGGATTATATTTTGTAATGTCACCTGAACAACTGCTAAGAACGCGTCACGAAACGGAGTTCACTCTCGCGAAAGTGGTGTCCGATCATTTGACAAAAAACAAATGAAAATTTTTCATTTGACAGATAACATTTGACAAAATTATACTTGATAAATTTATTATTTTACAAACTATTGTTTAATAAACTACTCATTAGACAATATATTTACTATAAAATAGTTATTATGCTAAAACATTAATTTACAAATTGACTATTTTTTTAAACATGTTATTTGGCAAAACAACGTAAAGCATAAGTAACATTTGACAAAATGCATTGCTTGGTAAATATTTTATTTACTTAAATCTACGTTAACACAACAATCTCTGTGTAGGGTCAACTGAAACAATGGCTGGTTAGGTTAGGTTAGGTTAGAACTGCGACCACAACGGCCAGAACCGAATTCTACTTATTTCGCTTAATTCAGGCAGTGTGTATTTTTTTTAAATACTTAAGTTTCTATGGAATTAGTATTAATACAAAATTATTACTTGCCTATAAATAATCTGTCCAAGATGAAAATTGCAACCATGCAATTAAATATTTTCAAAATTTCGCGTAAGTATTGGTTAAAAATTTGTTTTTTTTTTAAACTAATAATTTATCTTCTAATCGATTTTAAACTTTCGCGATTTGTATACATCATACAAAATAAATTAGCGGGTCTTAATCGCGTACAACTAACTTATAAAAGGTATAAATACCTATTTGGTTCCGACGTTTCGCTCGTCTTGCACCGAGCGTGGTCGCGGAGAGACTAATATATATTTATACCTTATATAAGTTAGTTGTACGCGATTAAGACCCGCTAATTTATTTTGTATGATTTATCTTCTAACTTTTTGTACAATCATCAATTTGGAAAACGAATTATTTAGGCAAATGATTATTTTTAAAATAATTATTTAACATGTTAATTATTTTCTAAGTAAAACATTTGCGAAACCTGTATTATGTTTATGTCAAATGATTGTTTTTAAAGTAATATGTTTGCGAAATGAAAGTTTGTCAAATGATTCGTTTTTCAAATGTTGTTTGTAAAATGATCTTTTGTCATACGTTTTTTGTTAAACAATAGTAAACCAGCGAAAGTACTTACGCTACATCAAAGTTTAGTCAGCAAAGACGTGAAACTTCTATTTAAATTATCTATTAAAATATTTTGTTGAAGTACTGCTCCGATGGAAGAACAAAAACAAAAAAAGGCAGGTTCAGACATGTCGACAATTTTCATTGCAAAAGTTTTTGTGAATCTATTTTGCCTAAATAGCTCCAAATCTTCAATATCTTCGATAACGACTGAGTCAATAATATCTATGTCGATTTCAACAAGCTATTTCACCGAAAACAGTTACAATATAAACAAAATATTTATCATTAGTGATAGTAGCAACATTGGTTTATCGTAATAAACTAGGGGTCGCGATGGTTTAGGTTTATATCGTATTGTGATCCATAGTTTTGCGATAAACCTCATTTTGTAATAACATTGTGGTCTAAACTATCGTTTTTGCTGCTTTAAGCTTGGTATTAGCCTTAAAACGGTCTTTTGTAATAAGGGTTCCCTGTGGACTACGGAACCCTAAAAAGAACACGTAATTAAAAAGTTGTTTATGAAAATAACCGCAGTATTTTCTTACGGGCAATCTTAGAGCCAACAACTTAATTCTGAACGTGACTACAAGCGCACCGTATTACGTAGAGGGTATGTGATCTCAAGCAAAAGTAGTTTTTTCAACATTCTTTGATCGCTAGTTTTACCCAGTAATATGAAATTTAATTCTGCTTTTGCGATTCTGTTTAGATTTTACTCCATTTTATTTTCATAAATTAAGACGGATTTAGATTTGTGTAATACACAGTAAATTTGCCTAACTAAAACTTGAGCATGATTATACCCACTTTTTTCACGCAGACTCGATCCAAAAATAGATGACATACCTAACCCCGCGTTATCTCGTTATCAACATCAGCTTTGTCTATAATCTGTACCACTGCTGGGCACATGGCTTTTCTCATCATGAGGAGGTTAAGGCCATAGTCGACCAAGCTAGCCAAGTGTAGGTTGGCGGACTTCAGGTGTCTTTTAAGAGGATTCGGAGAACTCTCAGAAATGCCGTTTCCTCACGATATTTAATTTCAAAAAAACATTGATGCAAGGCATGTAGTCCAGTTATACAAGTAGCTTCTAATTTGAACTTTTAATAAATTAAACAGTATGCGTGGCACTTCCATAGAGTGATAAAATAATCGCTAAGAATACCTCAGGTTGTTTAAATCCATACAAGATTTAACATAGATTAGAAGCAAGTAAATCTGCAAATGTTGTCCGTGTGGTGACGGATTAAGAATACGGAATGATATCATCTCATGGGTGTCGTAAGAGCCGACAGAGGGAGCATATTATGCAGAGAACAGCACTGTTAGAGAAGGAAAACTTGATACAAACCTTATACCAACCCGTTTGGCCAGCGTGGTATAGTTGGCCAATTCCTCCTTTCAAAGGAGAGGCCTAGTCCAGCAGTGTACTGTTAAAGGCTGATGATGATGATGATGATCAAATCTGCAAAAAGAAGGATTTTTGAGTCATAATCGCGGATACGGTCTAACTACGTAGAGCTAAACACCAATGAGATAGACGCATCCAACTCCCGAGATTTATCTCTGTACATACGCTACCTTAAATTGCTAGAGCATAGAGTATATGTCAATGCTAGAGCAGTAATTGCTTTCTAGCAATATGATTCTAGGCATGTGATTTTGAAATCAAATTTATCATCAGTGTCACAATATAAAAAAAATATAATTATATACAATTTTAAATTTTAATTGTAATTTTTTATTCTTTCTTCTTATATCCCATGTGATTTTCGTTCATAGATCGAGTCCATCTTATGCCTGTCACCAGCGAAAGCGGATACTTCTTTTTAAACGTTCTATGTCCTTAGGTGTCCTAACGTAGCTAGTCTATCCTTCACCTTTGTGCATGTTTTGGGAGTATTATTTTATTCTGATCCTGCAGCAAAACATCTAAACATCTAAGACTCAGTGCAAACAATAAAATCCGTCTAAACCGTAAAATGTACGGTTTCGCCGATCCGCTGTAAAACCTATGTTGCATTATATATTCGGATCCTTTATTATGCATATATTGAAGCATTTTATTTGATGAGCATTTATAGATAATTCTCCATTTTGCTCACGCTTAAATATAATAATATTGCAACAGTTTCTGTGTAGAATAAAAATGAAAAGTTAGGGTGCTTGTACACAGTGCATGTAGCTGGAGCAAGTAAAGGTGCGGGTTATTCGCGTGAGAAATATGCGCAAGCTACTTGTTCAAGTTACTCGATTGTACTTGTACGTGGTGCAAATAACTGGAGCATGTAAAGACACGGGCTACTTGCGCAAGCTGTGTGTACAAGTTATTTGTTCGTGGTCAAGAGCTAGGTACATGTGCATGCTATTCGCGCGGTAGCTTTATGACTTGAATCGCGTCAAAATATATCGACGAACGAAACTTCTTTTAAAATCATATGTTAAAAATGTAATTTAAACAAGTAACATGCGCGAGTGACCCGCGCGCGCCGCAGAGCACGCGAATTACTTGCGCGGGTGGCTCGCATTGGTACATGCTCGAGTCGCTGGACCCGCACATTTTTTTAAACGATATGTTTACGGTGCATATAACCCGCGCAAGTGCCTCAACATGCTCAAGCTACATGCGCCATGTACAAGCACCCTTAAAGTTTTATTTTTCCGATAATTTTATGTGCGTATTATATTCCTTGTGTTACCATGGAAACCAATAAAATGGAATGGAAACCAAGAAAATATCCGTGTGGTGACGGATTAAGAATACGGAATGTCACCACCCCATATCATCCTGTGGGTGTCGTAGGAGCCGACAGAGGGACCATACTATGCAGAGAACAGTACTGTAAGATAAGGAAAACTTGAAGCAAACCCTATACCAACCCGTTTGGCCAGCGTGGTATAGTAGGCCAATTCCTCCTTTCAAAGGAGAGGCCTAGTCCAGCAGTGGACTGTAAGGGGCTGATGATGATGATGATGATGACCATGGAAACCAAGCATTTGCGAAAGTAGAAATCAGAAGCGAATGTCATTTGCCTTGGCCACAGACTTTTTTGAATATTATCTTTTTGCACAGAGTGACTGCAGTCTGAACTCTGCAACCCAGACTAATAGCAATATTCTATAGGTTACACAAGTTTGAGTTTATTTAGAGGAATTGTCTTAACAATTTAACACACATAGTATTATCTTTGAAAAGTCAGTATTATGCGCCGTGGATTAAAACATGACACCGTCTGCAGTCTATTGGTGTCTCCACTAGACCATCGCTGAAACTTTTAATAAAATTATACTAATTCAGAGGAAATTTAAAACAAAATAGCATCTGGAATATGTATATTTTTGCATAGATTTTATTTATTCAGCTAAAACCAAATAAAAACAATACCCTTCATTCCGTTTTAATACAATATTGAAGCTTCAGAACAGTTTTCAAGTAAAAAAATCAGTTTATCAAATATTTTGTACTGACGGAAATTCGAAACGAAAAATATAAGAACAAGTGTATTAAATTGCCATTGAAAAATAATATTGCTTTTTTTTGTTAAAATGCAACCTTTTAAAATACATATATGGATGATATTTTTGCGCAGTTGTTTAAAGATTACCGTAGTAACATACGTATAAGTACTTTGCTCATCTCCTTTCCCCGACCTCTGATTCCATGAACGTAACTATTTATTTATAAGTCGTCAGTCTAATGATATTTGCTTAGTGTGTATAGTCTGTCTGACTGTTGTAAAATAATTAATACCACCATTCGTCTTGACTAAAAAAATCCTTTCATTGCAAATGAAATAGATTGGCAGTCCACGGTCTTCGTGAAAAATAACATAACATACCAAAACTTAAAAACTTAGGAATAACAACTATAATAAAAACTAAGAACGTAAATTTAGCAACGCACTTAACCGTATATTCAGTATTCACACTTTGAGTTTAAAGAACGACGGATAGCAGTATCTTTTTGGAGTATTATTCAGTTTGGATGTACTTTTCTGAGAAGTCTGTTTATTTTTTTACTCTCATAGTTCGATTAGATAGCATTCGGATACAAACAGATTCCATAGAAACAACGGCTTAACATGCTGTATAACTAGCACAAGGGCAACAAAGCCAATTTTTTGAGATAAATAAACAGATAAACCTAATATAACTTTTTGCTTAACTCGGGAACCTAACCAGAGAACTCATGATCTACTCTTACCTGTTATTACAACTAATAGTGCAAACAGTCTTTTGGATCACCATGGCCTTTAGTTAATTTGGTTTCGTCAGTATATTTGGATACTTAACATTAATTCGCCTGGATGACGAAATTTCGTAAATAGTGTGATACAATATTTGAGTATCCGCTCGACCGCGCAAAAGTGACTATTCTCCCTTTTTCGAAATTCCGTAGACCGCGCACAAGTGACTATTTTCCCTTTTTGGTTACAGTGCTATAATCGGTCTGAATTTACTGTTACTTTCTATTACGTTATGTTTTAAATCCTTTATCTCTGTTCTATTCAAATCATTGAACATATCTTCATGCTAAAAATACAAAGCGAGTCTTAGAATCGTTAACCCAGAACGAAAAAATAATGTCTAATGCCGGTTTTTGTTTCACGCGCTCCATGATTATGTGCTAATTGTATGCGTGTAATTAAATATTTTTATACTATGATACATGTTTTTTTTTATTTAATTCGGTGTAGATAGAACCCCTCTACAGTGAAAACTCATAATATATGTATGTCATCGATTTACTTTTTAAAATAATCCTGTTTAAAATACACAAAGTGTTTTTTCAACGATAGTCAATGTTCGCTGCTAAGTTTAATAAATTAGGAACTAAATATCAACAAAGAATTCATATGAATTGAACGAGTCTTTCATAAGGTTGAAGAAAAACATCACTTCAACTTACTCATGTTACCGACTTATCAACAATAAATGTTTATGTTAGCGCGCCCATCTGGCGAGCGGCGGCGCGACATTTTGTTTAGAACGTGAGCGGTCGAGCGAATTCGGCGAATTGGCGTTAGCGGTCAAGCGGGTATGATTCTATTCTATTCAACAATTTCTAGACATACGCCACTGTTGTCATATTTGAATTCAAAATTCAAAATTCAAAATCCTTTATTCATTTGGGTCACAATGTGACGCTTATGAACGTCGAAATAATAAATTTATAAAATAATTACTTATACTCAAATTTAAAACATTATTACTGTATGCTTCTACATTTACATTTACTGCCACGTTCGCAAAGCAATAGGTAGAACCATGAGAAAGAACGGGCAATAAAACTCACGGTCACTCTTTTTCATCGCCAGGTTTTGCATCATACACAATTTACATTTTGTTAGGTGCTGCAACTGTTACACCTTCTATATCACTTGTATATATTTACTGTACATAATAATACTCAAGCATAATAGTTTTAGTTAGCCTCCTCAGAATAGACATGGTGAAACAGGAGCATCCACTTACATTATATATACCTAATAATGCAGGCAATCCGCGAAAGTGATCAGAACCATGATGGAAATGATGCAGTTAAATATTAAAATCTAATACCAGCCCGCAAAACCGTCATCGACCAGTCATCGCAAGTAGCACCCGTTCACGAGTATGACGCATGTGCCAGCCTTCATCCCTCTTGCCATATTAGAGGGACAGGGATGACCCGACACACGACGCCACCACAAGAAATGACATTTTAGTGAGCATGACGACAACGGTATACGAACCAGCAGTAAAAACCAATCTATTGGTATACTGACCATGACCGCCAATAACCTCCATTGGAATAAATTTCAATATCATAAATGTCTAACTAAATTCATAATCTTACTTAGAAATTAGATAACATAACTGACTTTAACAGGTAGCCAATAAAATCGATCTTATCATTTAACCTTACACATCACTCCAATGTTACATTCAAAGACGTATGTATATCAAACATCTTTAGGTAACATATAATGAGGATCAGAAACACAGAGACATAAATCAGGTAAAAGAATTAAGCCATTTGACGATAACCTATGACTTTTCAATATGAAATATTAATGTACCATGCTTTCACTGAGAGAAATCAATCAGCCTATTGCAGTCCACTGCTGGACATAGGCCTCTCCCAACATGTGCCACAATGACCAATCCTCTGCCTTCCGCATCCATTATTTCCAATATGGAATCCTCATGTACCATGCTTTCACTGAGAGAAAGAAGTAAGAGAAAAAAGGAACATGATAATGAGTGAGAGTCAGTCACCAGTTCTCATTTGCCCAGGCAAATGCAATAGTACCAACAAGGTAAACGCAATAGTATCAACAAAAAAACTGGTGCTACTAATCTCTATAAAAGGTCTCGCAAATTGCAGCCAAAATATCTACCTACACAATATCGACCTACTCATTCCTTCAAAATCAAACAAGCCTGAGACTACCTTGTACATAATCTATCATTAATATTAAGCGCCAAAACACCGGTAATATTTCTACATAAAAGCTTATAAATCTTTTAAAATATAAAAAGTACATTTAATATAAGGCTTAAACCAACAAGCATTATACCCTCGGTTATTATCCTGGTTTTCCCAGGTATAGCAAATTATAATTAGAATTTCTTGCAGGAAAATTTGCACCTTAACAATTTAAGCTCTTCCTGGTAAGAAACAGGGAAAATATATTTTTAATAATTAATCTTTTCAGCAACACAAATATTGCAGAGGCTTTACGTAGTAGAAGCTTACTATTCATCATCGTCAGCCTTTAACAGTCCACTGCTGGACAAGGCCTCACCTTTGAAAGGAGGAATTGGGCTGCTATGCTGGCCAAACGGGTTGGTACAGGGTTTGTATCAAGTTTTCCTTCTCTTACAGTGCTGTTCTCTGCATAATATACTCCCTCTGTCGGCTCTTACGACACCCATGAGATGATATCATTCCGTATTCTTAATCCGTCACCACACGGACGAGAAGCTTATTATTAACCTGTAACAATATACTGAAAAGTTGAATTTAAATTAAAGAGTAAAAAGACTGCCTCGATGGTCTCGCGGCATAAATGTGCGCATGGGACTGGGACGTCTCGGGTTCGATTCCCGGGTCGGGCAAAGTGTTATTAGGTTTTTCCGTTAGGAAATTCTCAGTAGCAGCACGGAGTCTGGTAATGTGCCCGGTACGGCAATAGGCTCGGCCTCTATTACGTGGGACCTAAAAATTCATGGCGAAATGTGGATGGTAATATTACACCTCTGCCTACCCCTTCGGGGATACAGGCGTGAGACTATAAAAAAAAAAACAAAAAAATAAAGAGAAAAAATCCTTTGCCAAAGATCTTTGATAAACTGACATCTTATTAAAAGCTCAAGACATTTATTTGTAGACTTCATATCTGACTGACTGTTTATTTGTTCCGACATCAAGCGGTTATTAGTGAATAAATTACGTTAAAAATGTTATAGTCTTCACGATGACTTGATTTATATCAAGACACCATACTATACCGTACATAAGAGAACTGGAGCAAAACAGTATTTTCATAAATGGTTGGCAAGGTTGTCTATCTTTTTCTCTATACATTAGGTATAGAGAAAGAGATAGACAGTCTTTTTCCCGATAAGCCTATAAAACAAGATTGTATTTTTAAAATCCACACTCAAGAATTGCTTCAGCCAAATATTTTTTTATTGGAATAAGAAAACATGCCACGTTAATAATTCTTAGATTACCTCAAATTGCGGGTAACGGATGTTTAGCTTTTGTATCCACGTAATATAATGATATCCTAATATTTACAGTGAAACGAAAAAGATCGTCATTATTATATATAAGGCTCATTACTGGGTATACTGCGAAAGTGGTTTTAATTATTTGGTGATACATAAAAGAAGTTATGATAGAGAAACTAAGAAAAGAGGAAAGGGACACAAGAGTAGTGTAGAGTAGATTAAGCGAAAAAAAAAGCAAAGCAGTGAGCCCATTCATGCTGTAATAACAATCCTCTGTTACATTTGCAGATATATTTTTGATTTTTTTTTAATGGAACTAGTCCCACCCTCATTCCCACAACTGTGTCACCTGTGTAGCCAGGTTCAGCAGCAGTGACCATTGATGACAACGAGTTTTGACACTCATAAAGTCCCGGGGAAAGTTAAACTGTCTTGGAACCCGCAACGAACTTAATCATAAGTATATTGGAGGAGTTTGAAAATAAAGAATCCACTTTCCTCCTTAACAAAGCGGGAGACAAGCAACGAAGAGATATATCATTGCGTTCGACGGCGAATAAGTATTACTGTGTTTGAAATTAAAAATAGGACAGGCGATCTGTACACTAGACGAAGGTTTATAGTGAGTGTGAAGCTAGTTTATAAAATAAAGAGGATAACTTAATATTGAAAATAATGATACTGCAAGTCGAAGCCTTATGCACATGACATGTAACCACTACACACGATTTAAACGTGGACTCTGTTGTAATTGCTATGTCATTGCTACTACTGTATTCCGTTTGTTGTTGCAGTTGTGAACTAAACCAAATACCCTTAAATCTAGAATGCTGACGCTGTTTGGTAAACGATGAAAGTCTACTATTAAACACATTGGTTACAAATATTGGTCAAATATATTTTTAAGTCAAGTACTAATACTATTCATCATCATGTCAGCCTAGAGACGTCCACTGCTGGACATAGGCCTTCCCCAAGGTTGTCCACACAGACCGATTTTCAGCCGCCCGCATCCAACCGCCAACCAGATCGTCGGTATATTACGACTTAATGCCTGGCTACATAGTTTCAAAGCGTAACCACAAGAAAATTACCCTTCTGATAGTGAGGGACTCGCTACCTTAAGATGGAAAAGAATAACAATTATTGCCCCTACGGCGACTTTGATGACCAACTGTGGGTCAAAGGCTACGTCTATAGTTTGAACATACGCATCTTGCCTTTGAATCGTATTCATTATTGCTATATTAAGTTTAACTTATTTTTATGATACGATTAATTCGGTAATAGATGATTGCGTTCCGAGAAAAAAGTGAAGTCAAGTAAACTCAAGATACAATTATCCTGAGTGGTACACTGTTGAAATAATTCGCGACATAAGATTGAAGGCTGCACAACACAAAAGGTAAAAAAAGAGCTACCAAGCGTTCGCTCTGTGTAGATCGAAAGTTAAGCGTAGTATCAAATATGCTCACGAACAATATCAAAGCCGGATAGAAAATGAATTAAGAAATAACCTTAAATCATTTTGGAATTATGCCAGGTCACAATAAAGTAGTAGAAGTCCGAGAAAGATATAAAAAAATGGTAAGGAGTTAAAAGGTGAGGAATGTGCGAAAGAGTTTGCCGACTATTATTATTCGGTTTACAGCACTGAGCGCGCTAAGTTAAATGTGGACGAGGTAATATCAGAGGCGGGCAACGAGAATAATGCAGCGCGCGTCCATATTGGTAAACTGCATCTAGCCGAGGTATTATTCAGAAACTGAAGCCGAAGAGATCGACGGGTCCGGACGGTATCCCGCCATATATTTTCAGATATTGTCGTTCGGTATTAGCTGCACCGCTTTTGGACTTGTTTAATAAAAGCCTTGGATAAATATAAATATAAATGGAAATCTAAATATAAATGGAAGCGTAGTGCCAGTGCCGAAAACGAGCTCGGGCGAACAGGTTAGTGAGTATAGATCGGTGGCAGTGTTGTCAACTGCCGCCAAGGTATTTAAAGCGGTTCTCCATTAGACTATTTATCGACAGGTAAGTGAACAATTGTCAGACGCCCAGCATGGATTTCGTCCCGCAAAAAGCACTACCAGCAATCTTTTGTGCTACATGGCTAAGGTAATACCGGTTATAGACAGTGGAGGGCAAACGGATTCGGCTTACTTTGACTTAAAGAAAGCTCAAAGAGCTCAAAAGTGTCAGTGTTGTGTGGTGGCTGTCAAGACAAAAAGATTTTTATAAATAATTAGACACGATTTTATGTGATTAAAAGTGTATAATTGGACAACTACAGGTGATTCTTATGACTACAAGTGTTATTCACAAAAAATAAACAATAACAAATGAAATATTACAAACATAATTTTGCTGATGACTTCCGTTTTTAAAAAAAATAACAAACAGCTGTCACTTTAAATTTTTGTTCATGTACCTTATACTATCTTGAATATATCCGGAATTTCTTAACAGTACAATACCATAGTGTTGCCAGTATAGTTTCAAAAAACTGGTCGAAAGTTAGCCAAGATGGCCAAATGTACTACATGTGGCAAGTTTGTAGCGGCAAAGAGAGCGCCGTTACGTGCTGCAGGTGCGCAAATAAGTTCCATTTGGCATGTGCTGGATTATCGGATACCGTGAAAATCGGCAATGACTGGAGCTGTCAGGGGTGCAAAGATAAGACGGGTAAAGGCTGTATCAGACCCACTCCTATGAAGGGAGTCAGCAGTCATGGCAGCGAAGACTCCCCTACGAGTATAGACAAAGAGTATGAGTCAGCAGGAGATACCGAAAAACACGGAAGCAAGGACCGAAACAACTTAGCGAAGGAAATGAGTCTCCTCAGGCAGGATCTTCGAACTATGCGGGAGGAGCTGAAGTCTGAGCTACGGGAGATCCGGTTAGAGGTAGCTGATCTACGGCAGTCTGTTGCGTCACGCAAGAAGAAGGTAGAGAACCTGGAAACTCGACGGATAAAGCTGGAAGAGCAGCAGAATGCAGCTCCTCCTTACACTATGGACGACACTATGGTCCAAAAGCTAGAAGATACAGTAGAGTACCTGAAGTCCGAACTGAATGACAGAGAACAAGACCTTCTCCTCTCGGATATCGAAATCGCAAGATGCAGGCGAAAATGTGGTACATACTGTCGAACTTATCGCAAAGAAACTGGGGGTGGAGCTGGACTCGCGTGACATAGTTTTCGCTGAACGAGTGGGTCCAAAAGCTGTTGCGGCAGGATCGGCAGAGTTAAGGCGTACAGACTCGGCAGCAGTGGGGAGTCGCGGTCACCGCATTGTAGTGCGACTAGCGCGTCGGGCTGTGCGAGATGATTTGCTACGAGCGGCACGGGTGAGGCGAGGCGCTACATCGGCTGATCTGGGCTTTGCGGCGCCGCCACGACGATTTCATATCAATGAGAGGCTTACTAAAACAAATAGAATATTATTTTACCGTGCCAGGCAGGCCGCTGCTAAGCTCGAGTGGAAGTACACATGGACAAAACGAGGACGAGTTCTGGCCAGACAGGGAGATGGGAAGCCGACACACATTATTCGTACCGATCATGATCTAGAGAGGGTTTTTGGGCGAGAAGCGTTGGAGGAAAATAAGTGTTAAGGACATTTTACTATGAATATCATAGGTTTGATGATGATACAAATTTCAAGCTTCAGCCGGTTGACCAAGGTACTATTTTGAAAATCTTAAGAACCATTAGTACTAATGCGCAAGGTATAGATCAAATCAACCTAGAGATGCTTAAACTTACTCTGCCTAACTCGTTAGATACTATTACAGAGATAGTTAACAAATCTATCACAACGCATACATTCCCGGAGCTGTGGAAACATGCAATTGTCAAACCCATACCCAAAACGAGCCAGCCAAACTCTACAAAAGACTTACGGCCTATTAGTTTACTGCCCTGTTTGTCAGAGGTACTGGAAAAAGTAGTTTATTTACAAGTTAAAGAATATTTAGAAAAAAATAACATTTTACCGGACAAACAATCAGGGTTCAGAAAAGGACGAGGAACCGCAACTGCTTTATGTGATGTTGTGGGTAACATCCTGGAAGCTAGGGATCGTGGAGAGGGCACTGCCCTCATTCTTCTAGACTATTCCAGAGCATTTGACTCTATAAATACATCTCTGTTACTGGCAAAATTAGCTTACTATGGATTTTCACCTAACACCATAAAGTGGTTTAATAGTTACCTCACTAATAGGGCCCAACATGTGGAAATGCAAAGGGAAGATGGTATGGTCATGTCTTCATCTGCTCTCACAGTGAACAGAGGCGTCCCACAAGGCTCAGTACCCTCAACACTTATTTTCATCATATACACAGCTGACATGACCCCTTCTTTAAAAAATTGCAGTTTTCATATGTATGCAGATGACACTCAGCTTTATCTATCTTTTAAGCCTGAAGACACCTTATCAGCTGTTACAAAGATAAATCAGGACCTTGACAGAGTGAATGAATGGTCAAAAAAACACTCATTAATATTAAATCCACATAAATCAAAATTTATCATTCTGGGCAGTAAAATACAGGTAGAGTCAATATTGCAAGTTAACCCAGCTATCATTTTGGACGGTCAGAAATTAGAAGGGATAAAAGAGGCCTCTAACTTAGGTTTATTAATTGACTCTGAGCTAAGGTTTGAAGGACATGTAAATAAAATAGTAAGAAATTGCTTTTACAGGTTAAAAATTCTTTACAACATTCAAAACTATCTTAGTATTAACCTTAGAAAACAGCTTGTAGACGGTCTCATTTTATCCCGTTTCAATTATTGTGATGTAGTTTATGGCCCATGTTTGCTGGCAAGAACTAAGAATTTAATACAAAGGGTGCAAAATGCATGTGCCCGATTCTGTTTCAAGATTCCAAGATGGCATCATGTCACACCATATATTAATGATAATAACATCCTTAAAATGGAATCTAGAAGAAAACTACATCTTGCCACATTACTTTTTGGGGTAGTGGCTAGTAAAAAGCCTACCTACTTGTATGAAAAGTTAGATTGGAGACAAAACCACTTTTCGTACTCCACCAGACCTTCAGCCAGAACTCTTTCCCAAACTAAGCACCGTACAATGGCTTTCCGTGGCTCTTTTAGATATTTAGGTACAAAGTGCTGGAACAATTTGCCTCCTCCGATAAGGGACCTGAAAACAAAAGCATCATTTAAAAAGAACCTCAAGAGCTATTTACTCTCTCAACAGAAACTACAGCTACAGGATACTGCATACCTATGAGGATATTTTATTTTATTTTATTCTTATATAATAATATAGTCCTAGTAACATTAGTCTGGATTGCTTACAGCATATTAGTATCTCTGCTTCAAGGTCTGGTTGGGTACTTGCAGGAACATCTGAAAAATTAAACATTAAACGAAAATAAAGTCATATTATCCTCTATGAGCAAATAAGTAAATATAATTTAGAAACTCAGTAAATAGGCATACCTGCTATTTGTGTATTCCCTTGTTACTTGTAAAACACATGTATGTGTATTATATGTGAATTATAAATAGTTGTACATGTTCCATATATAATGGTACGTAGATTCTAGGAAGATGACCATCACGTTTCAGTGGCCTTTTGACATAATACGTGGCGGCACTGAAAATCAGTACTGTGATTGGAACTATGGCGTCCATCGCAGTGTTTGCTGAGTGTCAGCCCGAATTGCGGCACGTGGTGTATAATACTCATGCGATTATTATTGTTTAAGTTAATTGTATTTGCAAAAGTTATAATTATTAATTGTTCAGTCTCTGGTGTGGATAGATATAGATACACGTGGCGAGTCACGTGGTGACACGTAGCACATAAATGTCGGATGTCAGCTAACTCAACTTTGTTTGTGACGATTGACAAGACATGCCAAGTGTCATTATGGCAACAAGTTGCCAAATAGAGTCTAAGTCTTTTGAGTTAGTGTATATTGACTTCGCCACAATGTGTTTTTAATATGGTTATTTTTTGTTATTTAGAATAAGTAAAGTTAAGGAGTACTGTACAGCGTGCTTGCAATAAAGATATATTTTCTTTCTTTCTTCTTTCTTCTTTTGACCTAGTCAATAATGATGTCTTGCTGAAGAAGTTAGTTGCTACTGGTTTCACTCCACACTTGCTGAAATTTTTTGCGAGCTATATGACTGATAGACAACAGTATGTGGTCTATGAGGGCTATCAGTCAGACCCATATTTTACGAGGTCTGGAGTTTATCAGGGCAGTAATCTTGGGCCTTTGCAGTTCATTATAATGATTAATGACCTACCAAATGTAGTGAAATACGCTCAATGCTTATTGTTCGCTGACGATCTTAAGCTGTCGCTGCCTATAAAGAACACGGAGGACTGTTTGAGGTTACAAGGGGACATAGACAGCATTGTGGCCTGGAGCAAATCAAATCTGTTGCAGTTCAACACCTCAAAGTGCTCTAAAATTTCTTTCACTCGAGGCCATACTCCTGTTTTACATAACTACAGTATCGATGACTTACCACTGGCACGAGTGACGGAGGTTAGGGTTTCAATGGATGGGTGGGAGTAAATCGAGATGGATTTGAAAGGGTGTTAGGTGCATTTGGTGATGAGAGTGTGAACGAAAATGGAAAAGCACTGCTTGAGATTTGTTTGGAGTGGAGCCTTTGTTTGACAAACACCATGTTTGATCATAAAAGGATACATATGTTGTCGGCGAGGTATATTGTTGCTTAAGGGGTTTGTAACTGAACGCCGATAGATATTACAGTTTGCTTAATGTGAGCGAAAAGATGGAATGTTTAACTTACATCTCAAAACGTAGACAGCTCTTTTGACCTCGATGCCAAGCATTTGTCAGTATGGTTTCTCCAGAATCATTTCAGTGCGACCTGTAGGTTAAAAGGTTATATGATTCCACTGTCCGGCAGTCTAGTATTGCAGGTCTATCAATTTCTATGGTACGAATTACGAATTATATAACTGCCAATTACAATATGTCAGGTCTTTCAATAACATAATACCTGTCAGATTTCAGTTACCGATACCAGGTCTCTTAATAGCATAATACCTGTAATCAGGTCTTTCACCAGTAACAGGTCTCTACACCGTTATTTTTTAATTAGTACAAAAACTTTAAGGACATATTAGCGACGACATTATTATCATATAAGTGACGTAAGAATTTCATAATATCTATAAATAATAAAGTTATAATCATTTGTTTTTTGTAGAAAATCTCACCCAGATCATAGACATATTTTACAATCCATTCACTACTTCATTGATAGTACTTACTTTCCGTCCTACTCTTACGCATTCTTTCCGTCGCACTTATAATGCAGGTAGCCGTAGACAATAAAATGAAGTAAAATAATAAGTGTAGGTAGATATTTTTTATTTTTTTAAATTCTACCCACTCCTTCATACTTCATCCTGTCTTAGGATCGGCAAAATTTACCGTTTTACAAGTATTTAAATACGGAGGTAGGTATGTAATTAGAAAGCAAACACGTCATATCAAAATAAAAGAAAGTATTCTGTAATAAAAGAAAAGAGTAGTTTTGGCGTATTTATGAAGTTAGAATCGGCTGCTATTTACAATTACTATTAAATCGTCATCACGTCAGCCTAGAGACGTCCACTGCTGGACATACGGCCTCATCTAGTTTTTTTTTTTTTTTTTTTAAGTATGACTTTGTTTAAGTGTTTGTAATGAACCTATGAACAAATAAATGATTTGACTTTGACTTTGACTTTGACATAGGCCTCCCTCAAGGTTCTCCACACAGACCGATTTTGAGCCACCCGCATCAAATTATTATTTAGTTAAGTAGGTAATATTTATTTTACTTACAAGTATTTCAATTGTTCTTCGAAATATCCATCACTATTGTCAATACACAGCACGTTTTATTTAATTGTTTTTTAACGAGATAAGTAAGCTTCTCTGACTTTTCACTGCGTCAAAAGCGTCCAATATGCACTGTTTAAATTATTCGACACCCACACTCACAACGGCTCACTTTTGTACACAGTGGTGAGCATGGAGGCCAAGCCGGCCCGCCTCGACCGATCCACTGGCTTCCAAACACTTCCCTGTACAAACGCTTAGCTGCACTCGCGTGATGTGAACTAATAAGCCATCCCGTTGGGCAAACGTAAACAAAAAATAATTGTTTCCACGAAAAAACATCCGCTCGCTGTCGCCTTCAATTTAGCATTGCGGCGCGCGCGCAGAGGGACAGGGGGTGGCGAGCTTCGAGTTTGCACAAATTTATCAATGGAGTAGTGGCGCGTAAAATTACTACGACAACATAGTATTTAGTTATGCATTTACCAAACATTACGTATTTTTGTGGACAGTTTTGGGACAGTTTTGGAACTTAGTATTTTTATTTTTTACATACATATATATGATTAGTTAAAGATGCCTAGAGCCCCATTAAATTTTTTGTACTAATTAAAAAATAGCGGTGTATAATAACACCAATACCTGTAAACAGGTCTCTTAACGGACGTCTCCGCTCTTTTCTCGACTGAGGCGATAAACGTCTTTATCCTCAGCCGAGCTCTAAAGCATCTTTACTATTACAATACAGAATTACCATACATTACATTACCAACTTCTAGATACGTAGAAACAATAGGATCCCATATAATTAGCTTTACAAAACTAGCTACTCGCAAACAGTAGGAATCACTAAATACTTAGCTCCAGCGCCCATTTGTGATTTCATCAGATCAGTATGCAATCAGCACATTTAATATTGTATCAGTACATCAGCACATTTAATAATAATACATTTCTCATATGTATGAATTTTACACAATATACAATATGTTTCAAATGACAATGTCAATACTATGAAGTAATAAAGTAACTTCGTATTCTTCATATATCAAGTTCAAACCTCAAACGTAGAACCGTCGGTTGTGGCCAGTACTCACATAGAGGTGGGTTATTTACATTTATTAATGTTGCTGCCCTGTACACTATCTACAAATCGCGAGAAATCGCGACACTCCCGCCAGGCAAAATCCTAAGACTATATACAGATCGCGAGAAATCGCGACATATGTATACGCTAGAGGCGAAAAATTTTAGAAGAAATATGATTGATTTTGTGATAGTAGTCTTGGAAAGAATTAAAGTAGAAAATCTACAAGAAAAAGATGTGAAAGATGAGTATAAACGAAGATTGATAGCAAGATTTGAGAGATTCGATGGCATAAATGATATGGAAGAATTATGGCGGGCCTTTAAAGAAAAGGTAGTATGTGTAGCGTCTGAAGTATGTGGTTTGATCAAGAGAAGGAAAATACGAAAGGTTAAGAATACACGGTGGGACAAGGATGTACAATCAGCAGTGTCAGAGAAGAAGAAAGCTTGGTCAGATTGGTTGGCTGCCAGAGCAAATGAAAGAAAGGGAAAAGCAACGAGAGTAGATATAGATGAAGCAAGAAAAGAGTTCTTTAGGTCAAAAAGAATAGTGAAAGAAATGGTTAAAAGGAAAAACGAGGAAAAGAAAGATGAGTTTGATAGCAGATTATCTTACGATTTCCAGAGGTATATTAAGTTTTTCTGGAACTCCGTTCGTGCAATTCGAGGAAGAACTCAATCCTCAGAACACAATCGATCAGAGACGAGAATAAAAATATAGTAAATGGTGAATCGTGCGTGCTGAAGAGATGGAAAGAGTATTTTGAAAGTTTATTTGAAAGAACGGCGATAGAGACACCGATAGCTGAAATGAATGGTAATGATAGCAATGATGAAAGCGTTATTGGCGTGGATGAGATCGTGAAGGCACTGGGAAGTAAGAAAGTAGGAAAGGCTGCAGGATATGATAGGATTACAGTCGAAATGCTGAAGGCTGGACAGGGCATCATAGTTGGTCAGTTGCAGCGGTTAAATAACTTGTGCTGGAGCACCGGCCCAGTACCTAATGACTGGGCCACAACTGTAGTTGTGCCTCTTTATAAAGGAAAAGGCTCGCAACAAGACTGCAAAAACTATAGAGGCATTAGCCTTCTCAGCATTGTTGGCAAATTGTATGCAAAGGTACTTATTGAAAGAGTTATGGAAGTAAGCGACAAGAAAATATGGGAAGTACAAGCGGGATTCCGAAAGGGATGGGGACCTTATGGGATGTACGGATCAGATTCTTTTCCTTGCAAAGCATAGCCGAAAAATTTTTGGCCAAAGGTCAAAAGGTCTATTGCGGATTTGGAAAAGGCTTACGATAAAGTGGTGAGGAATGAAATGTGGTCGGTGGTGTCAATGAATGGGGTGAACAGCAGCCTCATTCGAGCTCTGAAATCCCTTTATGAGGATTCTAGAGCTTGTGTGAGGATAAACGGGGCATACACTGACTTGTTTACCATCGAGACAGGTGTTAGAGGAATGCGTTACGATTTGTAATGTTTTGATCGATCGACAACGAGTGGAGCAAGTGAATGAGTTTGTATACTTAGGTACGTTGTTTACAAGAGATGGTAAGAATGAAGAAGATATTGAAAGAAGAGTTAATGCAGGTAATAGAGTGAATGGAGTTCTGAAGGCGTCTATGAATAGCCAAAACGTCTCCAAAAAGGCTCGTTTAGCTGTGCATAGAGGGGTATTAGTGCCTACCCTTATGTACGGTAGTGAAAGTTGGGTATGGCAGAAGAGATTTGAAAGTAGAATAAATGCTGTAGAAATGAGAGCACTGAGAAGTACGTTTGGTGTATCTTTGACCGACAGAGTATAGAATTGTGTGATAAGAGAGTGTTGTGGTGTAAAAGAAGATGTAGTGACAAGCATTGAAAAAGGCATGTTAAGGTGGTTTGGGCACATGGAGAGGATGGATGACGATAGATTGATATAGAAGTTATATAAGGCAAGTGTGAATGGGACAGGACAAAGGAGGAGACCAAAGCGGACGTTCTCTGATCAGATTGGAGACATCCTGAAAAAAGGACAAGTCAGAAGTACCCTTAACAGAAGAGCATGCATGAGAAACTTGATGGGAGTGAGTGAAGCAAGAGAGGTATGTCAGGATCGTTGCAAATGGCGTTCCGTAGTCTCTGCCTACCCCTCCGGGAAACAGGCGTGAGTCTATGTATGTATGTATGTATGTAAAACTAAGCAATTTTCCTTAGGTAAATAAAGTAACGCTATTTCTATCTTGTAATGGATAAAAACTCGTTGAAATTTCAATTATACCTCAAAGCACAATGAAGACGTTTTCGCCTGTCGCGAGTGACAGGGGTTGATGTCAAAATGCCGTTTGACTGAGAATATAACGGGGATCAAGGGCTGACGAGCGCCAGTCAACGAGTTTTTATTTGACAGCCCTTTAGTGTAATAAACCTTTAATTTAGTAATGGGTTGATGGATTCAGTTTTTAATTTGGTTGCTTATAATTGCAGCAATCGATCGCCTCTCTCCATGTCATCTTCTGTCCAATTTAATCTATAAGAAATTAGTTTTTTTATAAAAATATAAATCTTATAACACTAAGACTGAATGAGCAGCCCCTCTTTTTAGTTAGAAAATGTTTACAGATAATCAAAATGGAAGCGTCAATGTAGTATCAAATTCTTGTGAAATACGACGAAACAAAAACAAATAAATAACAAACTATGTTGGCCGCCTGTTTGTTTTTTTGGATAATATGCGTATTGGTTGAGCCGATTTGACACTTTTGCCAGCTGATGCTCTCAAAAGTAATCAGGAATATTTTTATTTAATATAAAAATCTTGGTTAAGAAATAGGATAAGGCTTCTGTGCATGTCAAAGTATCATAATAGTATATATAACTTACACGCCTTGGAGCCCGTGGTCCTCTTAACATGCAAGTCAAGCGCATATCAATCTCAAAATCGTACGGCGAAACCACCACACAGTACAACTCGAACTACATTAAAACATCAGATCTAAGTTTTCAAGTAAATCTTATATTATTATGAAGTAGTCTATGTGTCGCAAGTTGCTGGAACCTTTAAGGTAGGCCAATGGTAAGCTAGCACGTTGTTTAACCTAATGAGATTAGAACCACAGAAGCCTAGTGGTATAAATGGGCAAATTTGGTAGCAACCCAAGAGGGAAATAAAAAGAGAAGAAAAACGAGCATTTTTACTAAGGCCAGCTAATGCCTCCTAGACACTTTGTTCTACTATAATCATAACATCAAAAAACAAATTCCTTAGTCGGGCGCTGACGTACCGTTTGTTATACAAATAGATTGAACAATACGTCAGGTTGTGGATGATTTATTTTGGCAATAAGTGTCGTGTTAAGCTTCGCCATTATCGGACCCGCCGGTAGACGAAACGTGGTGGAGACTAAGATGTAAGCTGTTAGACATTATGCAAGGTATTATAGGACACTTACTTACCTTGAAATACTCAGTGCATAGATCTCGTCTTTGATCATCATCTTGTTCTTATTCAATTATTTCCCCTGACTAAAAAAACATTACACAGCTTAAACTGCTGAATTCCTATTTCATATTTTTGTGATTTGTATACATTATACAATTTCATTAAAATATTTAAGGTGTATGTACGTTAGGTTGTATTTCTGTTAAACTCGCTGATTTTGAGTCGATAGCTACAACATTACATAGCATTTGGAATATGATTGGCCTGCGTACTTACATTTCCTACTTAGAACAAAGGATCCAAAATATTGGCTCATAGGCTCGTCATCACTTTCGTGCATCTACGGAGACATGCGCATATGTGCATGTCATTAGAGAGAACATTATCATAACCGCTGGCTGCAGGCAATCTTACAGTCAATGTATTCATCTTCAATGATCATATTTGTTTGAAATGTTCCACGTGTCTTATCACCTTCCCAAATCTCTAAAAGCTTATGACAAATAGAAGTCCGCATCGCAAATAGAAGTCAAGAGAAACAATGTTTATAGCATTTATAAAACAAGCAGCCATGATTGACGTCTGTTTAATAAAAGGCAAAAAGATGTCGTGGCTTTCAAACTTGTTTTTGTTTACGTCAATTCCTTTGGGTGAGTCCCGGTCGATGTTTTTGTTTATTTAATCCCAAAACAACTAGCGGTACTTATTTATTGTTGATAGATAGATAAAGTTTTATGTACAGATGTTTCATTTGGCTGTTTTGGTTAATAGTTCTTAGTATTTTAGCTGTATTAGATCGCCTTGTTCGTTCTAAGGTATGATGTATGTTTACGATTCAAGCCCATTATTGTCCTTAGTGGCTTCTTACGTTTCCTACGGAATTAAAGCCTAGCGACAAATTGTATTCTTAATCCGTCTTCACACCTACCTAACCTTACAACACGAAAGTAGGAAAGACATTAGATGACATATTTCCAGACCAACCTCAATAGAAACAATTCATTCACACTGAAACACGACAGACGAAAGGAGATGTTCGACTTACTAATCCAATAATCATTATCAGACGAAATAGGGACCGATTATCTTCAGTGTAATGGTGCTGATACACTTGAGCATTCACTTGTTGCTAACAGCGAGCATGTTTTTACCTTTTTTTGTTTTGTCGAACATTGCTACGAACATTCTAGTGAAAACTCAACAAACACAAAACAAACGTTAAAACAAATTATTGTCAATTCGCTGGAATGCTCGAAAGAACGTTCGTAATAATACTCACTCTAACACACTCCTTACAGGTTAATGCTCAAATATATCAGCACTATAGGGTTTCAAGCGAAATTCATTGACAGTCTGTTGTTGATATACCCAGTTTCAAAGCAAATACTCAAATACGAACTGTCTGCGTTCCGGTAAAAGCTAAAATTTAATACGAAATTTCCAATACAATTTTCTGCGTATTTTTTTCGTTTGACGCTCTTAATTAATTTGCAGTTCGATCAATGAGGTGCACGAGTTTATTAATTCTAGTGAGTTGGAGCACTGGTAAATAACAGGGTGTAGGATTCAGTATAGGCATGGATTTTTTTGTTGTGTTTTGAAAAGTGAAATGAAGGGATATTATTTAAGATTATTGGGATTATCTTCATGCACAAAAAGGTATAAACTTAAGTCGGTTAATATTTTGATATACATATTATATAAGAAACACTTGGTTAAATTAAAAGCTCATTTTATGAATCAACAACCATTTTTAGTCCACAAGTGGACCTAATTTGTGTCAAAATAGCATTGTCGATAGGAGGTTTTGGCATAATATACTAATCTGGCTAAACGAGGTCTCGTAGAGTTTGAAGTTTCTTCGAGTTTATCGTCCCTTATGTAGAAAAGCGGCTAACATTTATATATGTACCTATGTAGGGCCACATAAATATTTATAGGAGATATGATAACTAGGTACTGTATTTCAGAGAATTGGTCAAAGGGCGATTATTCCGAAAATTCATCTGTGGACAGCAAAACATCTTTTAAGAGCCTTCAATAATTTTAAGTGGATCTTACATAAAAGTGCAATTAACATTTTTGCAACCATTTTATACAAACAGTACCTACACTTACCATAATCTTTCAGTGCAGTCATCCTGTCGTACGTTTTTTTAAATCAGCATAATAATAATAATAAAAATAGCACAAAGACCATCCAATAAAATTTACGTGCAAACACATTCAACTACCAACATTATATTGTAAAACATACGTATACATCAAGCTAATTACATACAATACGGTGCTCTGGTGGTATTCGGTTATTAAGTCAATTACTTCATAGTACTCATGGAATAATCTTCGTCCAGAGATTAATGAGTCCAAGTTTACGTTTAAGTAAATACGCGAATTGAGCTAACAAGCTCAGTGTAAATACCACGTGTATGTGTGGGTGTTTGGATGAAAAATAAAGGTTTCAGTGGGATTAATTCATATTTGTGTGACTGATTGTATTTCATATCTGCTACGCATGGATTCGCCAACGCATGTCCAATAATATTTCTGCCTATTATTTTTGTATTGTTTTGTACTTTACGAAGATTCACCATCATCATCAGCATGCCACAGTCCACCGCTGGATAGAGGCCTCTCCAATGGCACGCCAGTTTACTAGGATTGTTAATTCAATTTCCTTTTTAGGGTCTCTTAGCCAAAAATAGTGAAATTGGAAATTTTATATATTCATCGTTTCTGTCTGTGCATCCGTATCTTACAGTCACTTTATTATGAAACTACACATTCGAATCTAGGTAGGCAGAGGTAGTTTTCTGTCAAACGCCCCCCGATCTTTATACAAAAATAAAAAGAATATAATATAAGAGTGCTTTCAATACATAAAACTGAACATATTTGTTTTCATCAGTCATATACATACGTACATGCGTCATGCCTAACAGATAGGTCATAGTTTAAAATTTGACGACGATATCTAGATTTTCACTTTTTGCTCTTGGTATAACGAATATTAGTCATTAAATATTGTTGATGTGTTGTCCATTCCTATGTCTAAGCAATAACACTAAGGCTTTTATTCTAGAATTTGAAATTAAAGTGTAGACAAAGTTTTGTCCGGCTAAGCCCTACGATGTTTAGCTTCGCCGAACATATATTATATAACTTAAAAGGTCACAATTCAATATCTGCTAGCTTCTAACTGTCAACGCCTATTAGATGAGGTCCCATTAACAGTATTAGATAGCGAAACCAAATTGAGCTTACATTAATTTGAATAATATATTAGCTTTCAAAAACAGACACATACAAACTCATGAATATTTCCCGAAAGGAATGCGAGAATGAGAATACGGACGTTCCGATGTACCTCCCATCACACTCATCATGAAGGGTAGTTGGTTTTGACAAATATGTCATGTAAACAGCACATTTATACTTACAAAACGAACCAGAATATTTTATGAATTGCTATTCTAACCGATACGATATTTTCAAGTAAATTTATTCCTAACTCGGAAAAAATTACACAAACCGACAAATCCAGAACTACTTACATTCCATTTTTATTGAACCGCTCGACACTCAAACCGTAAGATTCTACTTGAGCAGATAATAAAATAGGAAGCAATGAGAAATAGCGTCGTTTTATCAACAATGTGTTAATGTGCGTAAAGCACATAGCGTAGTTCCACTGATTACACTTCTCACTCCATTGACGCGTCAAGCTTCATTTACCTCTACGTTCCATTTTAATAAGACCCCTCAAGAACCTTCAATATCTCTTTTATCATCCGATTTCCCTCAGACAAGAAGGGGATGCCGTGTCAAGATAGACTGGTCCCTCATTCGAGCCTTTTCGAATTAATTCAATGTCCTACTTTTTTGATGCTGATTCATGAATCGAGTTTGGAATGAAATTGGGTTTTGTTTCAGAACATATAATTAGAAGTTCCAATGTCCGTTCTTGCCAATCGATATGGGAGTCAAATGGTCGACTGTGAGGTTTCAGAGGTTAGTGTCTCAGGCATACGATTACACTCTACGGCGCTGAGTAATTGATGTGTTCGTCGCAACTGTAGTTACATTAATGGGTATGTATGTTACAATAAAACATTTAAAAGGCATCAAATGACTATGGGTTATCCTAAAATAAGTATACTTGCTAATTATTAGAACACCAGCTGAGCCCGCTGTTACAACCACCTTAGTTAGGGCTGTTGCTCGGCATCCGTCGTGACGTTATATACTTCATCGATAAATAGGATATTCAAGATAAAGAATTATCCAAATTGGACCAGTAGTTCTTGAGATAAGGGCACCATACAACGATACAAACAAACTCTTTAGCTATTATATTAGTACAGATTTTCATGTAGATTCTAAGACTTAAATTGTGAAAATATTACACTAACATCCACTGAAAAATCAGTATAACTTGATGTTAAGTTTATATTGTTTATGTTGAATTCATAATGATGTTCCTTGTAAATCAGTTTTTCTATGCACGGCGCACTGGCTCGATGGAGTCTACTTAACCAATACACCAACCATGGAATCAAAAAGGCAAAATTGATTTTGCATTAATGCAAAAGGGCTATCCTGGAATTCGATTGGCGAAATACATTTTATTCACCGAATAACAGTAAATATTTTCATTTTTAATATCTATTTAAATTCAGCTGGATTCAAATGAATGGAAATGGAATAAATTCAGTACTTCCATGCAGTTTATGAAAATATATTCCGTTGCTCATATCAAGTCTTCGTTTGCGATTGGCCGAATTTCTCGCCGGCTTTTGCGCATTTTGAACATTTCCTAGCTTATAAATTATTGACTTTATACAGTGCGGCTGATTGGCGTATAATTGGTACTATTTTTATATTTAATTTTTTACAATCATATTATTTTGTCTGCCCCAACGAAATAGGAAACAGGAATAGTAATCTTGTCCCTCGGGCGTGATGCAAATTGGCAAGTTGTTTATTCAAATTAACCATTAGATATTTTCCATATGACTTCTACTTACTAAGAAGTTCATATCAGTATCTATTGTGCTAATACAATTTCTTTTCCATACCATTTTCGTATGATACTGATATATTTGAACATTCACTTGTAATGAGCATTCTTGCGTATGTTAAAAAACAGAAAAACAAACGAGTATGTTTTAGCGAGCACTGTTACGAACGTTCTAGCATTAAAAATAGGCATCAAAGAGCATTCCAGCTAATTGACAGTAAATTTGCTTTGACTTTTTTGCCGATTAGAGTGTTGAAGCAAGAATGAATGTTCGTAGCAATGTTCGACTCTGTTCATTGTTCAGTTTGATAAAACAAAGAACGGCGAATGCTCCCTATTCTGTTACAAGTAAATGCTCAGCAACATATTGATAATAATGACCGTACAGTGTGATATAAGAATACCAATGTTACCGTGTTTAGTTTAAATTGTTATAATTAAACAAGACCTTTATAAGGCAACCTCCGAGCGGCTGACCTTTAGCATTAAGTACCCACTGAACGTGAACACATGCTTGGAACGTTCTACTATTTATAGCCGACGTGATTTGCAAAAATAATGTGGAGAGGTGATTAGAAAATTGTAATATAATTTATAAAGAATGATTAATGAGTCTTCTAATTTCTTTCTCCAGGCCTTGATCTTTAGACCGCATTTGCCTAGAATCTTATCTATCGGTAGATGTCTAAAATTAAGTCATCTCTATATTTTGAACTAAAGGATGCTCGCAGCTACGCCCGCACATATTATCCCAATCCCGTGGAAATTTCGTGAAATCCCTTCTTCAAGGAACATACATGCCAAATTTCAGCTTTTTGCGAATAATAATTGTGGTTGTAGCTTGTCTGTTACTCAGTCAGTAATGCTCGAATTTTATATCTTCTGTATACATAAAATCCTTGCGTTACTGACTGACTGACAGACACGCTACAGCCGAAACTACTGGGCGCAAGTACCTAGGTGAAATTTGGCATGCATGTTCCTTGATGATAGTAGGTGCGCACAAAGAGAGGTTTTTGTAATGCTTCTGTTATTTTAATTGGGGTAAAACAGGTTGTCAGAGTTTGTATGAAACTTTTTATTCCTTCAATGGATTTACTTAAAACTTTGTATATTGGTTCCTCAAATGATGTTAGGGAACACTTAGAAAATCTTTTTCGATATTTTTACAGAAAGGGGATAAAAGGGGAGTCAGAATTTGTATGAAACTTTTTGAATACTTTAAGGGATTATCTTCACACTATATATAACGTCATTTGAGGATCCAATATAGATATATTGAATCCTCAAATGACGTTAACCAAACAAAAACAAAGACAATTAATTTGGGATATTCTTTCCCTAAGAGGGTACAAAAGCGAGTCAGGGCTTGTATAAAACCCTTTATTTTTCAATAGAATCACTTTTATCTGTATATATAAAATCCTTGACTGACAGACACGCTACTGACAGCCGAACCTATTGGCCGCAAGTAGGTGAAATTCGGCATGTATGTTCCATGAGGAGTGTAAGGGATTTCGTACATAACATTTTATCCAAGCGAAATATACGCGAGCGAAGCAGCGGGCAAAAGCTAGTATACAGATAAAAACAATATTATAGTTCCAAAATAAAACCAACTCAAAAATTCGGTAGAATATCATTAACAACTACAACACTAGAATATTAACCCGAAACTAACGAGTTCTTCGCTGTTTCGAATTTTCAGATAAACGCTACATTCAAGTTTCAATTAGGACAGCTATCAGACCGTCGTGTGTTGGGGAGGCGGCCGGAGATTGCTGTTCTAATTATGCAAGATGCTTCGAACCAGCTACGGTGTAATTTGTCTCTGATAACACGAGAGTGACGTGGTAATCGGTGAAGAATATTTACAAGTTAGTTGGATAGGCTGCTTGTACTTCTTAATGTGTTTCTGATGGAGCTTCAAATTGAGATAGATGATTTAAAATTTCAGAAAGGGGTAACAAAAGTTCAGTGCGAAGATTAGAGGTCAAAAAGGTTTCTAGTAGGGACTTGCAATGTTGTAAACAGACTAAAACCATACTGTAAGCTTATGTTATAGTTTACAATGATCTGTAAAAATAAATAAAATAAACAATCAATAAATATTATATTGTTTCTATCTAAATAACGAACATGACTGGTGGCTAGATAAACTAAAGACCATTTACGAACAATGGGCTGTGTTAATTTGATAGTGGAAGATTATAGGCATCTATTATGAAAGAACTGGTTGTCCAATTACTATCCTTCTTTTTCCTTTATCATAGCATAAATTAATTATGATATTTATGACTTATGCTATGCAAGCTTTTCACTATCAGGAATTACAAATGTTATGCTTGATCACATTTGAACTATACAACAACGAGTAATGATTTTATTTATTTATTTATTCTTAATATACACAAAGTACAATATATCTATAGACGGACTTAATGCCATAGGCATTATCAACCAGTCTACTTTAGAGTGGTGCAGAGAGATAGAAGTAGGTGTATTATATGATGTAGGTTACGAAAAGTTACTAATTATTGAATTATTGGTAAATTTATTGGTCCTAGTAATTATACATACTTACATAAATATATATTATAATAAAAATACATAAACGTTATACATACACATTAAATTCAAATATAATAACAAATAATATACATAAACATATTAACGAGTAATGATGTTGACAAGCTAGAAAAAACGTACTTAACCCAATTTGTGGTACTTGCATTACGGAAACAAATGTATAAATTAGACCCTACATTTATGTTAATGAAATATGTTACATGTTACGACTTATTGGTACTCCACACACCACTACTATGTGTTACTACAGTTAAAACAATCGTTTACAAATTTATATGATAATCAGTAAAGTTTTAACATTACGATAATTTTATCATGTGCAATTATAACTGTAATGATAAAAAATAAACAACTATCCACCGTAACATAGTGCGACAGCTATTGCTATTTGTATAAACACTTTCGTAGATATTCGTGGCAGCCAGGACAGAGTGCTTGCTTAAAGTTCACCGGTTAGTGTACTTTAAGCAGTCTGTTGGTTATAACTATTGCTGTCTAACTACGGAATTCAATATTTGAAATATAGATAGATCTGTAGATTTTAGATTCGTTTATGACAGTTTCTGACATAAGCTCCATACAAAATATGTCAAACACGAACCTCAAATCTAGAGATCTATCTATAGTTCGAATATTGAAAATGGCCGTTAAACAGATTAATAAATGCGTATCCTCTCAATCGAGTAATTCGTGTGGTGACCACTTTGACACGGGACCTTTGTCTATTCGTAATAAACTCAAACTCAAACTCAAATATGTTTATTTCCATAAAAATGTTTAAATTTTTTGGACACGTCAGAAAGTCATACAAATAAAAAAAATAAAAAAGTAACTTTATATGGATATTAACATAGTTGAGCTTTGAAAAAAATGCCTGTTCAGAAAGTAGAGCCTCGTGAGAAGAATCAGGCCAGAAACTCCGGGCCACTCTTTTCTACGTCTTGATTCTATACAATTTAAAAACTTAGTAACTACATTGAATTTTTCATAGGTATATGAGCTGGTGTGTCTATAATGTTGTTGTCAATTAATAAGGCTTTTTTAATAATAATATAAAAGTACTAACTAGCATAATATAGACACAATAACTCACACTCACATGAAACTTAACATTAATCAAACATAAGTAGCCTGTGGGACCGAGCAAATTAATCCCAAGCATTTTTATCTTCAATATAATCTAGCACTGAATAGTTCCCCTTTTTGACAAAGTGTATGTTTTATAATCTTTTTGAATTTATTATAACTTAAATTTTGAATATTACTTGGCACTTTATTGTAAAAGCGCACACATTGGCCTTGAAAAGATTTTTTTATTTTCTCTAGCCGGGTAGCCGGCACTACTAGCTTACTCTTATTTCTAGTATTCAAATTGTGGATATCACTTTTCTTTGAGTATGAGGCCTTGTTTTGGAATAAATATATTAGGTTGGAATAAATGTACTGGCTTGCAACTGTTAAAATGTTTATTTCCTTGAAATTATTCCTTAACGATGCCCCATAATCCAAATTATAAATTGCTCGAATAGCTCTTTTCTGCAGAACAAAGATGGTCTGAATGTCGCAAGCATTTCGCCACAGAAGAATACCGTATGACATTATACTATGAAAATAGCTATGATATACAAGCCTGGCAGTGTCAATGTCAGTTAACTGGCGAATTTTCCTGATTGCGTATGCTGCAGAGCTAAGTCTATTCGACAATTTACTAATATGTGGTCCCCATTGCAGCTTAGAATATAGTGTAATGCCTAAAAATTTGGTGTTATCCACAAGATCCAACACATCATCCTTAACCTTTACTGAGGTGTTCACTTGTTTGACGTTAGGCATCAAAAATCGAATACATTTAGTTTTTAGTCTATTTAAAAGCAGGTTGTTAACCTCAAACCAGCGAACCACCTTTGAGATAGCAATGTTTACATCGTCCATATTAATTTGCTGTCGTTTTAATTTAAATAAAAGTGAGGTATCATCAGCAAACAGTACTATCCCGTGCTTGTCATTAACGAGGTGTGGTAAGTCATTAATATAAACTAAAAATAAAAAAGGACCGAGGATTGAACCCTGTGGGACGCCCATTTTGACTACAGACCCATGCGAACGCGTCCCGTTAACATCAACTCTCTGAATCCTATTACTCAAATATGAAGTAAGAAGATGCAGAGCAGAACCACTTAAACCATAGTGATGTAATTTCCTGATCAATGTATCATATTCTACCAATCAAAGGCCTTGGACAAATCACAGAAGACACCTAAAACATCATGTGAATCCTCCCAGGCATCAAAGATATGTTTTACAAGCTCAACACCGGCGTCGGTCGTGGAGCGCCCCTTTGTAAAACCAAATTGTTTAGAGTGTAGAAGCTCGTTGTTATTAAAATAACTTTGCAGTTGGTTTAGTATCAATTTCTTCGAAAATTTTGCTAAATGTGGGCAGCACAGAAATTGGCCTATAGTTGGTGGGGTCTGATGTGCTACCTGCTTTGTACAAAGGTATTACCTTGCTATCTTTCATAAGATCAGGAAATACACCACAGTCAATACACTTATTAAATATTAAAGCTAATCTGTTAGCAGCTAAAGCAATAATGGACTTGGTAATAGTAACGGAATTTCCCCACAAGTCTGCAGTCTTCTTTAAATTTATGGTATTAAAAGCTTTTATAACATCATTTGAATTTATATACTGAAATGAGAAATTACTATAGGTTGTACTCATGTTTTCTTTTAAAAGAGATTCCGCTGCATTGGTTGATGAGTCCAAAGATCTAGTAGTAATAACGGGATATCAGTAAAAAATCTTTCAAACGCCGATGCAACTTTTGAGTCTGATGTAATAGTGTCGTTATCAATGTTCAAACTAAATTTTGAACTTTTACTTTTAACTTTCCCAGTCTCGCTGTTTATTATATTCCATGTCATTTTCATTTTATTGTCACTACTCCTAATCCTTGAACTCAGGGAAAGAGACTTAGCTTTCTTGCAAAGTTTCCGAAATATCCTAGCATAGTTTCTAACATAATCCTGAAATTGTTCACTTAAATTAAAGTTTCTCTCGTCATATAGCTCATACAATCTCTTTCTACTTTTGTGAAGCCCAGTTGTAGCCCATACACAGAAGGTTGCATTACCTCCAACTGTAATCGTTCTAGGTGTGAAAACCGAATTAAAGTCTGTACAAAACGCTTTGAAAAAGCTATTATATAACAAATTAGGGTCACCTTCATCATCTAACAGTGACCAGCTAGTCATTAGTTTACTTTGAAACCTAGCAAAACGAGTTGCAGTTTTAGGTATTACAACTATATTTTGCATAGAAACATTCTTACTGTTATTATTAAAGGAGATCTGCTATCCACAATGGTCTGAGTCTGTCTAATAATTTGCTTGTCTCTTACTATGATATCTGTAAATATATTATCTAGGCAAGTAGATGTAGAGGAAGTTACTCTTGTGGGCTCTAAGAATAAGTTCTTCAGATTATATGATAGAAACAGCGCTTTCAATTTTGTACTAAGACTACTATCCTCCAATAAATTTACATTAAAGTCACCACACACAACAACATTTTTATTTATTTTTGCAACTTTGTCTAATATCTCATCCATAATACGCTCGAAGCTATCATACAATGCTGAAGAAGGCCTGTATACACTTATTACAATAAATCTCCTCAGTTCCACACAGGCTACCTCAATAGTTCGCTCAACAGACAGACTTACAGTATCATGACGCTCCTTAAATTTAAGTTGCTTATTAAGTAAAATCATCGAGCCACCATGTACCGCTTGCTGCCGGCTAAACGAGCTTCCTACTATATGATTACTGAAATTGAACATGAACTGGTTGCTTTTTAGCCAATGTTCAGTGATGCAAAATATATCAACAGCATTACAGTTCATAAACAATTCCATTTCTAAATCTTTATTAATCATACTTATAATATTCTGATGTACTAATTTAATCAAATTTTTGTTATTATGTTTAAGTGCGTAGTCAATGAGTTACGAGTAATCTTATTATAGCTAGAGGTGTTCTCTATTGTCTCAGAATTTAATTTAAATTATTATTATAATGAATGTCAATAATGGAATTGTCATGTACTCTAACAGTACTTGGGTCACTGTATAAATTAAATGCTAATAATTTAGCAAGTTGTCGTTTAAAAGAGCGAGAAAGATACATAGTATCTTTTGTTAAAATAAAATTACTTTTAATAAAAGTATTAGTGTCAAAGAATAAAATTTTGTCATTGTGACGATATGTACTATTATATAATAATAGATTTAATTTACTTATCTGGTTGTTTTCTTTACCAGATAAGGTCTTTGAATAAGGAAATGCACAGACTATAAAATTGCACCCCACTTTAGAACTTCTATCAGTCATTATATCCGATAAAGCTAGTATATCTTTCCTAGTAACTAGTAAGCTATCACCATGCATAATAATAACTGTAGAATGTTTATTTAATTCTGCATGTTTAAACTTATTAACTAATGAAGACATTCTTTCTCCTGGATAACAAAAGTTTTGTAATGAACGGTTAGTGTAACTATCTATTAAGCTACCCAAACCCACTCCCAATCGGTCAGAAAACATCAATACAGTGTTATTACTATGAATGTCAAGTGAACATATATGATTTTTTTGTAACAAGGAATCAGAACCGGAGTCATTGTATATTTTGTGAGGTTGTTCTAGTACTAGACTACTTTCTAAGTCATTATTTAATTTTGAACAATTTAAGTGACATTTTTTGTTGGCTATAGAGAGTAGTTGTTCTAGATTCTCTCTACCAACTCTAGAAATCTCATCATATTTTAATATGTATTCTTGAGTTTCTTTCTGGTGTGTTATTGCCATTTTGTCGAGCTGTGCAGTCAGTTTTGATATGTGTGTTTGTAGCTCCTGAGTGTGCTGATCATATAATAATCTACTACTGAGTAATTGTTCATTGCTAGCCTTAAGCTTCGACATCAATGACTCCTGTTCCTTAACCAAGTCATGGTTAATTTGTGATAATTTATTTACTTTATTTGACCCCATGATAATTGCCTAAATTTTCTTTTGGTTATCAATTTAGATTTACAGTTGCACTTACATTTTACAGTCTTAATAACACTAGCATTACCGCTGATTACCTCTGAAAACAGGTTCTTGTTTGCTGTGGTGTTGAGCATCTGGATTGATTCCTCTTGTGATAAAATTGTTGTTTGGGCTTCATTCAGACTCGCCTCCAACTCCATAATTCGACTGAGTTGTCTAAGGTAGGTTTCATCACAGCTACTGTAGGACCTAACTTCCTCCTGTAGTCTGTCTCGTTGGTCCAAAATGTCCATGTGTTCAATGTGGAGTTCCGTCAATTGCGCCTTCAGCTGGGATACTTTATCATTGACATATTTAATTTCTTCTTCGCTATCAACACGTTCCTTCAATAGTTGACTTCTTAGTTATCTTCTTTATATTTCTTTAATTCTAACAGCGCTATCTTCAAGTTGTTCTCTGTTTCCTTAGCAAGTACCTTGCGGGTCATCATGTTTGTAGACATGCCTCACCTTCTTCTTCTTCTTTCAGCCGTTCTCGACTACTTTTGTAGTGTAGGCCTCCTTCAATTTCCTCCATTCTTCTCTATCCTGTGCAGTTTGGATCCAATTTTTTCCTGCTATAGTCTTTATATCATCTTTCCACCTCATTTGAGGTCTTCCCCTGGTTCTTTTCTGCCCCCATGGCTTCCATTCTAAAAGCGTCTTGCACCACGAGTCTGTCTTTCGGGCTACGTGACCAGCCCATTTCCACTTTAAGTCTGCCACCCTTTTTCCGACGTCCACAACTTTGCTCTTGTTACGGAGCCAAGTGTTGGTTTTTCGGTCTCTCAGTGTTATTCCTACCAATTTCCTTTCCATAGCCCTTTGCGCCACTTGAAGTCTGTGAATTACTTCCTTCGTTGTGACCCAAGTTTCGGCTCCATATGTCAAAACTGGTAGAACGCACTGGTTAAATAGTCGGGCTTTTTGGCGGGATGACAGATTCATTTTAAATACGAATTCTAGCTTGGAAAAAGCTGCCCACCCCAACCTAATTCTCCTGTCAACCTCGTTACACTGGTTGTCCTTCCCCATACGGATCTCCTGACCTAGGTACACGTATTTATCCACCCTTTCAATAGTGGTACCTCCCACAGAGATCGTCGTGTCATCCTCGGTTTCGGTGGTCATGATTTTAGTCTTTGCTAGATTCATTTCAAGCCCTACTTCCAATGATGCTCTGTGTACTTCGGAAATCATGTTTTGCAGTTCTTCGGGTCTACTAGAAAACAGCACAATATCGTCCGCAAACCTCAAGTTGGACAATCGTGCACCAGATATTAAGACACCCTTATCATGCCAATCCAGCTTTTTGAATACATCCTCAAGGACCAGTGTAAAGAGTTTCGGCGACAAAGTGTCTCCTTGTCTGACGCCCCGTCTGATGTTAATAGGGTTTGTTAGTTGCGGTATCGACACCTTCATCGTAGCCTTTTTGTAAATAGCGGCTATTAGATCATTATATCTGTGATCTACCCTTGCATTTTTCAAAGAGTTGTGTACGGCCCAGGTCTCCACACTATCAAATGCCTTTTTGAAGTCGATATAGGCTAACCATAGTGGCATCTGATATTCAGTGGACTTTTCTATAAGAGTTCTCATAGTGTGGATGTGGTCCATGGTACCGAATCCACTTCTAAACCCAGCTTGTTCTTTTGGTTGATAGAAGTCCAGTTTGGTGGTAATGCGGGTTGTTATAATCTTCGAAAATAGCTTATATATCTGAGATAATAAACTGATGGGCCTATAATTATTCAAGTCCGCCTTACAGCCTTTTTTGAATAGAAGTATTACAATGGCACTATCCCATTCCTTAGGTATTTCACAGGTACAAAGACATTTGTTAAATAGCGTAGCTAAACAGTTTATAAGTGTGAAATCTCCCTCTTTTAACATTTCGGGCAAGATTTGATCTTCTCCACCGGCTTTCTCATTCTTAACCTTAGACAAGGCTGCCCATATTTCCTCGGCTGTTATGTCAGGAATATCCTCCGATCCTACGTTCAATATTTTTAAGCTGTTTTTAGTGCTAGGTTCCAGCGTTGTAGGTGAGTAGAGCTTACCGTAATATTCTTCTATAACCTTTAGAATTTTAGCTCTGTCTTCGGTCAAGCGTCCTTGTTCATCTTTGAGTTTTGTTATTTGCTGATTGCCAGAAAGAAGTGCCCTGTTAAATATCTTCGGCCCTCTGTATTTATTGACAAATGTTTCCACTGTCCTTTCTTTGTAGTCATCTATGTCTCGTTTCAGCGTTTCCCTTGCTTTCTTGCAGAGTTTTTTGAAGTCTTCCGTGTCATTTTCTCCATTTCTTATCATTTCACGCCTCTGGTCTAGTAGGATTTTAGTTTCTGTTGACAGTTTCCCCCTCTGGTTTTTATCTTTCCTCGCCACAGTATACGCTGCTTCCAAGGTGGCGTTTGTAATATGTTGGCTGAGTTGGTCGACACTAGACTCCACGCAATTAATGTCTGCAAGATTTTCTTGGAGCTTTATTCGATAGATGTCTGCGTTCGCTCTAAGTTTCAGTGTGTCCACTTTACTAGATTTAGTCTTTTTCAAGGATAAGTATCTCTGCAACTTAGAGTTGATGACCACTTTCGCACGTACGAGTCGATGGTCGCTCCCAGTGTAGAAGTTATTTAGCACATTAAGGTCGTGAACAATACACTTGTGACTACACATTATATGATCTATCTCATTTTTGAACTTTCGTGGTGAAAGCCACGTCCATTTTCTCATAGGTCGCTTTTGAAAATGTGAGTTTAGATGGTATAGTTTGCATTCTTGTAAGAAATTGATCATCGAGGTACCTCGATCGTTTCTTTCTCCGTATCCGAAATTACCCATTACTGTCTCCGATGGTTCTTGTTTCTTGCCAATTTTGGCGTTAAAATCGCCCATTACAATTGTGTATGTGGTCTTCGTTGTATTCATGGCAGTCCTTATGTCATCATATAGAATATCAACCTGATCTAATGGTGCCGATGATGTTGGAGCATATACTTGGATCACTTTGATTGTAACTTTCTTAGATATGTTCAAAATGGCATATAAAACTCTTTCGGATACAGATCCCAGAGAGCCTATTTGATGTTCCAGTCTTTTGTGAATAAGAATCCCGACACCATGTTCCCGCTTGCCGCTATCCTTTCCTCTGTAATAGAAGGTGTGACCCGTTCGCAACTTCAAACACCCCTCACCAGGTTGTCTTACCTCTGAGAGTCCTAGAACGTCCCATTTGATTTTATCCAACTCGTGGTGCAGCTCTTCCATCCTATAGTCTTCACTAAGTGTCCGTGCATTGTAGGTAGCAATATATAAAGTTGAATGTTGTAAACTATTCTGTCGGCAGCTTTGATACTCCCAGGGATTCTTAGCACCCCTGAACAGGCTAGAACTGGAACCCACGCTGCTGCCATTGCTGAGTTTTGCCTGTCCGCTGGGAACTCGGGGCCGTTTCTTGTGCTGTACTTCCATATCGATTGAAGGGTTTAGACATTTAACTCGTCCGCCTGCCCAGAACGTCCTGACGAGTGAGAAGTAATCCAGCTGACTAGGACTTTGGGTGCTGCCGTTGATCTTGCTCTAGAAGATTCATCCGCCACCTACCCTGAGTGATCCCCCTCCTCTGAAGACCACTAGACCAATGAGCCAAATGATTATTGCCCCATTGATCCCCCCATCTCTCGTCTGTTTGTTGACTCTACTTCCCACTGGGATTGAGACCCAATCTTCCATAGAGTTGCTCAACGTAACAGGGTTCACCGCGTGAAGGTGAGAGTGGAGTTGAAGTGACATAGGCTAGTGAGCCCTTCTTGGTAGAACTCATGTATTGCGCTTGACACTCCCTTGAACCCCATGCCTCACCAATTACCTAAAAAAGGAAAAACATGTGAATACTTTGAAGAAAGATAGGTATTATGTTAATATACAAGAGTGAATATATATAATTAGTACCAAATAAAAAAGATAAAAAAGTTATGAGAATTATAGATTGATAAAGGTATGTTGAAAATAAGTTATGAAAATTGAAAGAAAGGTGTAAGAATGGTAATTTGGCTATTAAACTAAATAATGGTTTAGATTAATATGGTTTGTTGAACAACTCTTATATCAGTATCAAGTAGGTAGGGTAAGCCTTGCTGATGGCTGTACTAAATAACTAAATCTAGGTAAATATTTAAGATGGTTGTACTTAATAACTAAATCTAGGCAGACAATCAATAAATAATTATAATATTGTATACTTAATTAATAAATAATAACATATATGTATATATTAATGTGAAGTGTAAGTGTAGTTTGTGCTTGTATGGGGCATTTGTTCAGTCCTCGATTTTGCTTCCACTTTTGTCAAGCAAAAGGAGACAGAAACTGTGCCAGTGTGTGATGGACGAAGCTCACGTTCAGTGAGCCGAGTAAATATGTGCTGAGGAGTGTAAGTTAATAAGTAAAATACTCCCCGTATTTAAGGATGATGATTTGAATTGCGTCCGTTGCCACTGGGTAGTTGATCTGTCCGTCAAGAACTGTCTGCAGCGAGGTTTCAAACAGCAAACTCAATGTATTTCACACTTATATTACTATTACACACGATATTAATGAAACATAAGCGTTTAATATTGATTTAAACTTAAATAAAACTTTTAAATCACGGAGCTACGTAATTTTACGTTTGACGTTTTCAGTGTTGCCAGCAAACAATTCTAATAAACATATTAAAGTAACAGTTGTAGTACTATGTTATGTATTTTCATATTGTGTATTAGAAATGGACTCAAACCAATATCAAAATTATCTTGGCTCGTAAATCGTCACTTCTGATTGTCTTTTAGTAAATTCTCAGACGTTATTATTTTACCCAATAGCACCTTCGTTACTAAGTACACGAGTTTATGGAATAATTCATTACGAATACGTTCTGAACTTGTTATCTTGGCATTCATATTAAAATTGATCATGTTTGATGTGCCAGTTCAACTATCGCTACCAAGATAAGTTACTACGATAGAAATCCGTGAAACCCGTAGTAACAATCTAGCGTATAAGGTATATGACGAAATATAAATTAATTATTCATTAATGCAAACAAAATGAGACTGTATCTTTGTTATAATACAAAGTAGTGCCAACGGAAAACGTCTTCTTTGTGGTATCAAGCTCCATCTCTCCAATAGTCTTTCATAATAATAGCAGTCGTTTCTTACACCCTTTGTGTTTTCAACCATGAAATGAATTAAATTTTAATGAAACTCGCTAATTATGAGTGAGTACAAGGTATTTACTTGTTTAATTATCTAAGGAAAGAAGTTAATTAAGTTATGTGAGCTTATCTGTTTTATACTGGTGTTTAAACTGTGAAACTTAACTTAAAACCTTTAAACCGTTGTCAAGCAATCTGCACATATTAAGTATGCTTTATACATTATGCGTGGCCCTTATAAGGGCCATGGATCATAATCCTTAAAACAAGGGCCACGCTTGTGATATGACACGAAATGGATTTAGTTGCCAGGAAACTATGATGTGGTGGCGTGCGTAGATCACTTCTTACTCGTAGAAATTTTATGTTTAACGCCGACGAGGCCGATATCCGTGGGAATTATAGTTTGATACTTGAGTCTGACTCATTCTTCATCACTCATACTTTTAGAATTTATGCTAGAAGTATGCCTGGTAGGTCATGAAAATATCAAACCCGTCACGTGGAACCTTAATACTAAATTGATGAAAAAAAAATTAAAGTGGTGACGGATTAAGAATACAAAATGACACTACGGTGATGAAGGGTGTCGTAGGAGACTTCTAAGGAGCGGACGGAAAACTCGACATCAAACAATTTATCAGACCGGCCAGTTTGGCCAGCGTGGTTTAAAAAGTTTTCTATTTAATCACAACGCAATTGTAAAGTAAATTATGAGAGAGGAAAAGCTGAAGTCCACCAATGGACGGCGAAAGGCTGTTAAGGAAGAACTATTAAGTGTACCTACGGTAATAGAATTAAGTTGTGTCTTTTCACCATTGGGAAGATGCTATATGCCTATGCCATACATATTTTCAAAGTATGTATAATATACTACATAAATATGTTTGCGGCTAGACGTTGAATTTGAAAATATGCTGAGCCAAAGTACTAGCTGTACTCATGAATTTTCCTGCTTACTAAATATAGTTAAAAGTCAATTTTATGCTATTTGAAATTAAAAATTATTTTTATTTATTTATAGACTCACGCCTGTATCCCCGAAGGGATAGGCAGACGTGTTATATTACACCCACACTTCGCCATGATCTTTTAGGTTCCACGTTATTACGTGGTAATAGGGGGCGAGCATATTGCCGTTATCAGGCACATTACTAGATATTGAAATTAATAAACATGTAATGTCAATATTTAAAATGAAATCCGTAAAACCAGTGAGCTCAGGACTTTTATGGAATTTATTATTAACAATATTTCAGGAGTATAAATCGTTTAAACATCAAGGGTTTCCTGTAATTCTGATATTAAATTTTCTGACCACTCGTCATTTGCCAAGAGAAAAATAACTTATGCATAAAATTAAGCAGACAGTACTTTCAATATAGTGTTATAGTATTAACAATCGCCAGACCTGCGATGTACATTAATTTAATCATATTTAGAAGTAATAAATATGACTACACTAAATTTTACCATTTACTAGTTTTTAGTCCCTCTTTATGTTTAAATACTTGGAGCGGAAAACTTGAAAGTGAGATGATGAATATTGGTTTAGTGAAGGAAATACCTAAGTAAAGATGAGATACTAAAGGCTGTTAGTTGAATGAAGATTAAGAAAACGTTAGGACCAAATGGAATACCAGTGGAAGAAAAGAAAAGAAAAGAAAAGCAATATTTTATTTGTATCTCCAAAGCCTTAAAACTAAGCACGTATTATGTCTATTATCTATATAATAACAATTCGTTGGTGTAAACATTATCAAACGGATTGGAGTACAAATTGGAACCTGCGTCAGCTATGGTTGCAGATAACTGCAACGCTGGTATTCTCGTAGGACCAGATGATATACCTATAATAATTATATGTATATACTAAAATAATATACATATTAATATGATGGATAAAATGCTATTTAAATGTTAATTAAAATATATACGACAATATATATAATATATACGCATACATATTATATGATTTATGTAAATAAATAATATAAATACTAATAAAACTTTAGTTATAATAATAATAATAATAATATTCTACAACATTCACACAACACCATCTAGTCCCAAACTAAGCAGAAGCTTGTACTATGGGTACTAGATAATGGATAAACATACATATATACTTTTTTTTTGTAAATACATACATATTATACATAGAAACACCAAGTTGACTTAGTATTGTTGTTTATCACTTCAGACAGGCAATCATAAGACATTTATAGCGCGTTTCCGAACGCTTTCGGTTCTGTCAAAAGTGTCAGCCGTCAAGCAAGCAATACCATTGCGTTAGCCGGCTGAAGCCGGTAATCAATACATTCATATAATAAAAGTGGCAACGCTGCGCTCGCGCTGTTGAGTGTACGTAATAAACAAGACTAGAAAATAAGTAACATTGACAGCCAAATGAAATTCTTTCCACCCAATGAGTGGTGTACAGGTAGGTGAAGGTGCTTAGATATGTCATGGTTATACTAAGGTAGATTTTTGTGCGTATAATAAAATTTGCCTCTACTTATTTTTAAATGAATAAACCGATTTCAGGCTACGTATAGGCGGTGGGAGGTCATTCCATATTTTGGCTGCCGAAAATTTAAAACCACCTTCGAACGAGGCCGATTTGTGCTTTGAAATAACCAACAGATAAGATGCGGCTCTTGTGCTGTATTGATTTACATCCCTGGACCATGTCAACTTCTTATAGAGGTAATTCGGCTTCTGATATTTTACTATTTCAAAGAGTAGGGTTGCGAAATGTAAATGTCTACGAGCGGCCATCTTCATGAGGTTCCCACTATTTAGGTATGGAGTGACATGTGTACGTGGTGGAATATTATAGCAGAACCGAGCACATGCATTTTGTACTCGTTGAATTAGCTTCTCCGTTCTTTTTAGTAAACATGACCCGAATACAGTGCCTGCATAATTGAGTTTGGATAAGACTAGAGTTTCGCAAAGCAAAATCCGCATGTCGGTACTCAGATGCCGGCGAATTCGGTATAGCAGTTTGAGACAGTAAAAACAGTCGCTGAGTCACACCCGTAGTAGGAAAGTTTGGCAAGAAGAAGAGAAATATTAATTGTTTCAAAAGCCCGCGAAAAATCAAGTAGGGTAAGCAAAGTACCCATGCCCTTATCCCTCGTCTCCCAAATGTCATCAACAACATCCAGGAGAGCGGTGGACGTACTATGACCTTTACGAAATCCAGATTGTCTTTGAGGTATAATGTTATAAGTTTCAAGGTATTTCCTCAACTGACTGCTTACCGCCTTCTCCAGCACCTTAGACAGACAAGGAAGTAAGCTGATGGGTCTAAGATCTTTGGCTGTTACTGGATTGGCTATTTTGGGTATGGGCTTGACAATAGCAGTTTTCCATACATCAGGAAAGGTAGAGGAGGTGATAGGCTTATTTATTATAGCTGTGATGTACGGAAGGGCATGGGGAAGTGTCATCATCAGCATTTCTAGAGAAATATTGTCAATACCAAGGGCATTAGATTTAAGGCTGCTAATATGCAAGCGGACCTCTTCCTCACTAATTGGCTCTAGACTGAATGTGTTTGAGTGAAACCTGTTTGTTTCAAAATATATTAAATCTGTTAAAGTGACAGTATCATTCCCAGGTATGTTCATGAAATGTTTATTTATGTCTTCTGGATTGTTAAACATGTCAGGCAATTCATGCCTCTTTTGTTTGCCTATATTAATGGTAGGTTTCAAGTTATACCAAAGCTTTCTTGGGTTTTGTATATGTCCATTTACGTATGATTCAAAATAAACTCTTTTTTCACTATCCATTGCACTCACTATAATATTTTTCAGGTATTTATAACTAGTTTTATGAATATCACTTTTACTATGTTTGTACCGTGTTAGGTACCTGTCACGCAATTTCACCATATCTTTGATTGTGTTCGTAATCCACGGATAAGACCTTTCTCTCAATAAAATTCTTTTAATTGGAGCATGTAAATCGAAAAGAGTAGAGATAAAAGTGTTCAGTATTGATACCATGTCACTCACATTCTCCAGAATGGTAATATAAGACCAGTCTAATTTGTGGAGGTCATTCTGGAACAAATCGGGCAATATGTCGTTTATTGGTCTCTAAAGGATCCACTGTGGGGAAGGCTTATGGATTTTAAATAGGAAACTCACAGATATAATAGCATGTTGTCCTAATTCCGGTTTATGTTGAACGATAATGTTGTTGACTTCAACATCAGTGCACACAATATCGATCAGTGTCTCACTGTGATCAGTAAAGTATGTTGGCTGCTGGATAATTTGGTTAAGACTCATGTAATGTAAGAAATTATTTAATGATGTAGTACTGCTATTAGTCCCCAGACAATTTGTGTTAAAATCTCCCAAAATTATAATTTTATCCGCTTTGCTGAATGACATCAAGGAATCTGTCAATGCATCTAAGAAGGTATTGATGTCTAACCATGGTGGTCTATATGCCGTACCGATAATGACAGTTAGCGCATTGACGGTGAGTCTGAGCCACATTTGTTCAACATTTGGTGTGACTGGATGTGTGATGGTTCGAACCCTGAGGTCACGGCGCACATAGAAGCCAACGCACCCACCCCGGCCACCCCGCACACTCACCGGCCGCGGTACGTGTTTAAGGCGATAATTGGGGACTAAAGGCGCCTTGCCTTCCTCTCCGTCCCGCAACCAAGTTTAGTTTATTGCCATTATATCCACTGCAAGTTCATCCATGGCTAACAAAAATTCGTCATGGCGTGTTCCTAACAAACCAGCGTTGAATAATCCTACTTTCAAATATTTGCTCTTAGGCATTATTAAATTTTAAAAATAAATTTACTGTATTGAATACTATACTTAACATAAGGATATAAGGTATGATTTAGATGAAGGAATAATATACCGTTTTTTAATATAACTAATCGGCAATACTTTTTAATCTTCAGTTTCCACTGTACTGTTTTGTAAAGTACTGTCATTAATATTTGTAGTAATACCATGTCTGTATTGTGTACATTTGATATGTAAATATATATAATTTAAAGTAATAATAATAGTAAGCATGTGTGTATTAAATAATATTCTAAATAGAAATATAATAATTAATATATTGTATAAGTTTGTATTAAGAATAAATATATATGATTATAAATATAAAATAACTTATTTTATCAATACAGCTCATCTTAATTAACTGCTTTAAGTGCGATTTTCTATATTGCTTATAACTAAGTTCTATTTCTAAATAACAATTATGTTGCGTTGGAGCCAAAGACCAGTTCGATATCCGACTCACATTTGATTGAACAGACATTGTCTCCTGGCTTGTTCCGTGCAAGGATGCGGTCCCGTTTGACCCACACAAACTTCCACCCCGAGCGTTGGCCGGCATCTCGCGCCAAACGAAACAATAGACGGTTCGCCTTCGTGAGCCGCTCATTAATATAGAAGCGCCTGGGTGCTCCCGGGACCAGGTCAGCTGACGTCACACCTCGCCAAACTCGCACGCTGTGCAACAATGCGTCCCTCACGGCCCGGTGCGTAAAAGACACCGCTAAGGCCCGTGGACCCGCGTCCGTCGCTACGATACGTCGTCCGCCAACTCTCTCAGCGCTCGCTATTTGTGTTTCCGTTAAAGTGACACCTATTTTTGCAGCTATTTGCATAACTACATGTACAGGATTCTCTCCGCTCACCTCTGGAAAATTAGCCACCTCGACATCGTAGGCCAACAGTTCCTGGTCACGCTCGTGGAGGTCCTGCCTGAGCTGGGAGATCACGCTATCAACGTCCCCCGTCGGTGTTGGCAGCTGTTTTTCTAATACACCGACTCTCTCTTCCAAAGTGTCTACTGTTTTTTTATATTGTTCCATGCATGCCTTTATGTCTGCCAACTCATCCCTGAAAATCTGCAGGTCTTTATTAACTGAACGAATGTGGTCACGGAAGGTCTTTAGCTCCTCCATAATGTCATTCGTGAGTTCTTGAGTGGACTCGAACGTTGAGTTCATAGGAGAACTGACACTTACTGGAACATCGCGATTCGGGTCAGTGGGCGGCAAGCCAGATTCGCTAGCGGCTGTAGATTTTTCTGATCTTTTTATGCTGCTTTTAGCTTGAATACAGACCGGGCATTGCCAGGATGGAGAAATATTGCCTGCTGGAGGCAGCGATACACATCTCAGATGGAAGTAAGCGTTGCAGTGGCGACATCTTGCAGACTCACCCGGCGACAGAAAGCGCCGGCAGCGGCCACATGACTTAGACATGTCAAGAGCTGCTATGATTGACCGTGATCTAATAGGGCGCGTGTTTACTCAGAGATGGCGCACCGCTGTACTCTCGATGATACACTGACAACGCTTGCCACAGTTCAGACCCGAACACAGAGATGGCGCTGTGCTAAGTTTCGTGAATAAGGCTTTAGTTTAAGGCTTTCACTGTTTCGATGACGCGCGGGTTTTGAAACATTCAGCCACTGACACCACTCATAACACCACGTACACCGGTCAGCACAAACAATGAAGCATGGAAAGCGTTAGGAGATGATGGATGGGCGTGGCTGACTTTATCCTTCAATAAACTGTTGCACGAGGAGACCATACCCGAGAAATAGTGCAACAGTTACCTGGTGCCCATTTTAAAAAGTAAGGGTGATATCCAAGAGTGCAACAATTATCGGGAAATAAAGTTAACTGAGCGCCGCCTGCGAGACGAGAGTGAGATTTCACGAAACCAATTCGGTTTTATGCCTGGTCGAGGTACGGTGTGTGCCATTTTTGCTCTTCGCCAAATGTGCGAAAAATACTGGGAGGCACATAAAAACTTGCACATGGTATTCATCGAGAAAAGGCATATGACCGAGTGCCTCGTGAAGTCTTGTGGTGGGCCCTTAAGAAGAAAGGAGTGCCTGGAAAATACCTGACGATGAGCGTACATGCTTTAATGCAAGCAATGTACGCTGAATGCAGAACGCAAGTCCGATCCGCATCCGGTATCACAGCCAGATTCGATGTGGCCGTAGGCTTGCACCAGGGTTCGGCTCTTAGCCCCTACCTCTTCCTATTAACTATGGATGCTATATCATCGGACATACAGGAAGAGGCACCCTGGTGCATGCTGTTTGCCGATGACATCGTTCTGGTAGCAGAGAGGGGACAAAAGGTGCAAAGCAAGCTGGAGAAGTGGCGGCAGAGATGAAGAATGTAGGCCTGAGAATAAGCAGAACCAAGACAGAGTATATGTTCTATGACTTTGGCGGTCTCTCCAGTCCTATACCGGTTACACTCGGTGGTACACCTCTACCAGTATGCTCCAATTTTCGCTACCTAGGTTCACTCCTGCAAGATGACGGCGAAATTGATCGGGATGTAAGGCAACGCATTAAAGCAGGATGGATGCAATGGTGACAGGTCTCAGGCACAATATGCAATCACAAAATGACTGTGAAATTAAAAGGCCGCATGTATAACCCTTTAACGCACACCTTTATGATTTTTTTAATTCAGTATATTTATAAGTAAATATATATTCTAAAATGTTATTTGTAACAACATGTGTCAATATTTTTTTCAGAAAGTTGTTATTCTTCTAAAAAATCAAAAAAATCTAGTGGCCAGTATACTGACCACTGACCGTTCTGCATCACTAACTATCCCCATCTAATCAGTGGCCTGTAAACTGGACACTCATAAAAATCTATCATTTTTGGTGAAAATAACGCAGTAAAATAAAATAATTATGTAGGAAATACATCAGTCTTTAATCAGCCTCAACAACATAACATAATTAGCATAACATTTTTAACAATATTAAAGTATTTCTCTTTCTTAGCCAAAAAAAAACACAAAAATAAAAATGTCACCTTCTCTGAATTATAACTGAAAAATAAAAAATTAAGCAATTGTGGTATTCATAATTATAGAAAAAGATGATATATTTAGCATAGCTAAATATATAATCTATAGCTATAGGCGGCGAAAGCATCGGTGGTAGTGAATGCGGTGGAGCTGTTGTGAGTGGCGCTGAAAGCTGAAATGGAGGTGCTGGTGGAGGAATTTGGGGTGACAAAGACAGCTGAAGCAAATGATTCTGGTTGACTGCAACTACAGGTGCTCAGGCTGTTGGTATTTGAGACAACGTCGTCAAGACAGTCATCAGCGTCGGAATCACCACCAATATCACAATGGATGGCCTGGTCATCAGTAATGGCTATAATTTCTGCCCATTCGACTTCAGACATCATTTCTAGATCTTGGTATCGAAAGTTATTTGTAAAACAATGAAAAAAACGAGAATGAAAACTCAATATACTCGAAATTATTACAGGAACCTACAAATCGATATAATTCACCATGAAAAATACCTAAACGATTACGATATTCGGTAATAGATACCGAACCCGTATATTTGTACTAATTATGATAAGACATCTAAAAAATGGACGACCGATTGGCGCCGCGGGAGTGTAAGTGACTGCTACGCCGAAGGTCGCGGGTTCGATTCCCGCTCAAGTCAAATATTTGTGTGCATGAACGTGATGATGAGATGTTTGTCTTGGTCTGGGTG